>CM055899.1:80049555-80535555 GCA_029582155.1 Panopea generosa
TGAATCTAGCTGACCTTCCCAGTTTTGATATTTCTGACATAAACTCCATCATGCACATCCAGGGGTATAGCCCGTCTCTTAACCACAACTTCCACCTCCACTGGCGGAACGAACTCTGTTGGTCCATAAGTCATCCATCGGTCTCCTGGCTTGCGTTCTTTGTCCTGGAACAGAAGCAATTAATGTCAATCAAATCATAGAGCTTTGTAAAAAGTAGTTCCCGTAGGAACAAACATGTGCACATACAACCAGTTTTCTTTTCATCACCAATGCAGAGAAGAAAGATACAGTAATGTTCTCTGTCCTTCCATCCTATTTTCGTGTCCAGTACACGACTCTTACAACAAAAAAGGTCTGTATCTCAAGGGTCAAGGTCACACAAGAGCATTGAATTCATGAAAAAAAACACTATTTATAATATTATAGAACATACTGTATTCGTGTCAACTTTTACATGCATGAAAGGATTTTTTGAAAAAAAAGCACCTATAATCACACCAATAAGACAGGCTTAAAGTAACAGCCATATCAGTATCTCAAAGATCAAGGTCACAACTAAATGTTGAAGTTATAACATAATCTCTTTTAATATGAATCCCATAAATGTTTACATGTCCGGTCCATAACCTTCATATGCAGAATATAATATAACTACATAAAGATGACGTGACGTGTAGAACTAAAAAAAACCCGAAAAAAACTGACTATAAAAATCAGTCGTAAACGTAAAGTAAGAAATATTCATAATAAGTTGCACAGTCATATGCATGAATTTAATATTGTATTTTCAGAAACCATATCATTTTCTGATTTATTCAACCCGAAGTTGGGTTCAATTGGATTAATATTTAAAATTTTATGAACGATATATACTTTACGTTTACGACCTATTTTTATCGTAAGTTTTTACGTGAAATGCAAACCTTGTCTTTATCTTAAATGTCAAGGTCGTACTCGAGCAATCAAGTTATTAACAAATTTTAATAAAGGACAGATGTATTTGTGTCTGGTTCATTAACTCTTATATCCATGTAAGGAATTTAATATAACTAGGTACAAATGTTCACTATATCAAGATGGCTTGAAGATGCAACAACCTGGTCTGTGGCTCTAAGGTCAAGGTCACATTGAATTTATAAAAAAAACTTCGTGTTCGTTTCACTAACTCTTACATGCATGATACTTGATAATGCAACAACCCGGTCTGTAGCTCAAAGGTGAAAGCCACATTAGAAATTAATTCTTATGTAGACCCAAAGTCGTATCTATTCCATTCATTTCAAGAATACAAATCAAAGTTTTTTCTTCGCACAATGCAATTCTCTACAAAACAAAACCATTTCCATCATAGTGTGTTTAAATTTGTTGAAGTAGTTATGTTTACAAACTTTGTAAATTGCAACAACAAAACATTATTTATCTAATTTTACATTTTATGTTTAAGCTTAAGTTATCAGTTGTGAATTCTGAACGACTGATTTGCCAAATAATTACTCCTTTGCATGCTATTGTATCAACATTTATTCAGGGCCAAGTTTCCTATCTTTCCAGCTATGTATGACAAAGTCATTGGGCATAATTATTGTTACTTTTCTTGAGAACACTTACATAGATACTGTTCATACTTATATATATATTGATACGAATTTGTATATATTGTAAAAAAGTGAAATTGGTGCAGTGATACAGTTAGTGTGACTTTAAAGGGAAGAAATCAGGATTTTCAAAATTTGAAATATTATCTAAAAACATATTTTTCCAATAAACCATTGTAACAGGATGGAATTTTTCCACTTAATTTGTCCTTTGTTTTGAAGGAGTTGCTTCTCTTTAACCTTCAGGTTGTAAATTCATGCTTGATTTGTTGTGTTCTAATTTCCCGCCAAACCGGTCATGTAATCTATTGTGTTGGCAGTTTAAAGTTGTTCTTGAAGTTGTTCAAGTCATACATGTCTTGTTTTATAATTATTGTGAGAAATTGGGATATTTGATTGCCAGTATAAGTCTGGTTGGTTGTCTTATTGAATTGAACTGTATGGCAATGAGTTGTGTTTTGATTTAAGAAATAGTTTATCATTTAAATGAATAAAAATCGTATGTTTTCGCGATTTTGTGTAGAGCCTAAGAATTGCTTCAGAATAGCAGTATTCTCTAACCTGACCTCGCATTTTATTCCATCTACTTTTGTACATTGTTTGGTTATAATTTACAGTTCTAACAGAGTTACATGCTAATGCCACTGACAAGATGAGACTGTGAGTTGGAGTGAAAAGCTGGTTGTATAACTATGTGATATAAACACTTGGTTCCACAAACTGGTGAGTTATGTGTAATATATGTAAATTGTATATTTTTAACATGTAATGTTTCATGGGTATATAAGATATATGCGATAGCCACTAGACACATACTTATTTGTATAGGCACGTACTTATTTGTATAGACATATTATTTACGTGTAAAGAACACGTACACACTTACACGTGTAATGACTCATCATTTGCCGAATTTATAAGTTCTGATATTGTAAATGTATAATGATGTTTTGTTAAGGGTTTGACTTTTAATTTAGTATGTATTTACTGTATATTTCCAGAGTAGATTCTACATACGGTTGACAGGATATCCGATCATTCCAACTGAAACGGCAATAAAAGATATATTGTATAGGCAGTATATATCGTGTTGAGACTGTTGTTGAGCGCACTGTGTGCTAAAGATAGAGAATAAACACAAATTGAACCAAACTTCTCTTGGATTGTTTTATCACCTTTATTATAGAAGTACTACCAAATACCAAGCGAGTTACACCATACCTATATATATACCCACTGACCCCGTATTGCCAAAACGATATCTTTTTAAACATGCCAAAATGATTTATTGAAAAGGGCTTTCCTAACAAGGGCTACGCGCCTAGGTTAGACTAAAATAGATTTCCCCCTTAAAATGGCAACATGTTTTGTGACGTATTGAATGAGTCGCGTGATTTAATTTTAATTCAAATTTGAGCCGTTATACAGGGATACACATAGTAAAAATTGTTTCATCTTAGAAAGAGTCAGAACAACGATGCAAATATCGTCAAACAGTATTTAAGTGCTGTCTATTTTTAGAATGGAGATTTTGTTTCAAGTTTACCAATCCAATTTAAATATTGTTTTTGCCACGTTTTGATGGAATTGACATACTAAACTATTCGGTTTATATTTGATAATGATATTAGGATGCTTTTTATCCATTTTGATAATTATTTTATTTTTTAAGACATTCATAGCTTTTTATCCTGATATGCTCCTTTTAAGATATGGAATTAGTAGAACTGATTTACGTCATCTGTGAATGTCTCCAGGGCCTTAAGTACCAGAGCTTCATCCTCCTCCAGCACGTACACGTCCTGTATATCTCTCTCCAGTCGCTCACCTGGCATCAGGAAAAACGACTTTTCGCCCTGGAAAAAATACCACAGTTTTAAATACTGAAATATAATAGTATTATTACAAAAAGGACACAATATTAGTTTTCTTTATCCGTGTATGTCTTTATTTATGATATATTTCGTGAGTTTGAAACCCTACCTGGCCACAATCTTCATGAAAATTGATATATATGCAGGGCATTGAGTCTCATTGTCATTCTTCTCTCACCGCTGATTCAAGTGGGAAAGTTATATAACTATTAAATATGTAAAAACATTCAATTGGTAATCATTGTATGTTTATTATAGTTTTCATGCCCATTGTACGGTTATGTTGTTGAAATAAATACCAATGTTCTGTGAATTTTTTTGTGTGTGTGTGTGTGTGTGTGTGTGTGTGTGTGTGAGTGTTCGTTTTTTGTTGTTGTTTTTTACATACTATTTAATATAGTGATAAATTGGTCCTTCGTGTCCGAGTGGTTTATGGCGCCGTCTGAAAATCACTTATCTCTCGTAGGTTCGAGACCCGCTCGCTCCAAAAAACTTATGTGTGAAAGTTTGTCAGTTACTTGTGGAAGGACGGCGGTTCTATTGAGGTATTCCCCGATTCGTTCTGAGGTATTTCTCCACCAATAAAACCGAATATGCCATATAACATAAAATGTGTTGAAAATGGTATAATAAAATAGTGACAAAGCAATGTGTATATTCACTGTGAAATAAACACAGAACAAAATGGAACTTTTCTCTCTTTAATATGGGTTGTCTTTGAATGGTGACCATGTAAACTTATTCTCTATAGAAAAAAGAAAGTAAAACAACGGTTGATTTTCACTTTAACGACCAGAGATGTATTACCTTTACTAGTTTCTTCTTGCCCAGCTGAGGTCGCCCCTTGTCGTCCACGGGATTAATGATGACGCAGTACTGTCTGTGAGTGAGGGAGATGAGGTCGACCACGCCCATAACCTGTAATGTTAATAGCTAATAATAAACAACTTCAATAATAATAGTTGTCAAAACTGGGTGTTAAAAATGTCATTTTAGCGTAGTGCGTGATCTAGTGTTAATCATCGAATCCGGGATCGGAGGTTCATGGATTCGATCCTCTGCCAAGTGTAGCATCCTTGAGCAAGACCCTTTATACGCATGTGCTTAGTATTAGTTCTACCATGGTAGACTCCGGGTATGATTTATCTTAAGTTGTCATATCTTATTTCCCAATCGAATTATTTTTCTTTTAAAAAGCCATTTCATCTTTTAAAATCAGTGTAAATGGGGAGACTTGTTTTTCTTATTATCATTATATTTCGTGGGGAAATAAAACTGTATTAGTAACTAATGTTTATCTAAAAGAAAAAACAGACTTGCCTCTTCATACACATGTGGAATGTGTGTTCCTGTCATATCCATAGTTATCAGCCATTCTTCTCCATTCTTTCTCTTCACACCGAAGTCATCTTTGAACGCCATGAGTGACCTTATATGCAAAGCCTTTGTCTCTGAAAGGACATACGCATTCACAATGTCCACCACCTTTTCATACGCGCCAGGCAGGTATGCGCCGACTTTCTGAGTAAGCCACTCCTCTCCTGTCACGTGTTCGTTACCCATTATGTCGACACAGTCTCTGCGTGCACACAGACGGATAGCCTGGTTCGGCTTGATAACTGTCGCGCGGATCGTCTCCTCAATCATCACCTCCTTTTTAGGAATGTAAGTACCTGTTTATAAACAATCATTGAATTTAACGGTATTTTTATAAATACATTTGTAATTAAGTTCCTAGTACAGAGAACGCTCATGTCAAAGTATTGTACCATGGCCGTCCTTAAAAAGTTGTTTTCCGTGCTCCTACCTACTCACTCAAAATTGCAGCTACCCAAATGTTTTTATTGACTTTCAAAGTATTTCTTTTCATGATTTCTGACCATTTTTCTTCAAAATGATTAGGCAAAATCAAAATTCAGCTAAAAAAAAATAAGCTACCTACCTACCCACCCATAAGAAAATTCTTGGTCGGAGCACAACAAATGATTTTTTATGGATGGCCCTGGGATCCTTACCAACATTTTTGTATTTATAAATGTGTTTTACCTGAAATAATAACTTAAAAATCAACGCAAAGGCATTTCTGAGTTACGAGTATGTTAACATGTATCTTCGAAACCAAAATGTCATATGGGTTCACCATCTTGTGATAATTAATTCATAGTTATATTCGTTTAAATATACCACTCATTATATTGGTTAATTACATATAAAAATATGCTTTTTCCTGGACACTCCATATTGTTTGTTTTTGTCTTTTATCATTGTGTCCAATTTTCTAAACAACCATCACCCACCCAGTTCCTGACTGTTATATCAGCGTCACTACCAATGTATTCCCTTTTTTCTGACACTGCCTTTAAACAAGGACCTATGTCTCTAATTCATGCTTTTAATAACAATTCATTATATCCACCATTTGTTTTCTTTTTTGCAAACTTTTCTCTTAAACACACATCATTGTTTGCTACAACAGTAGATACACTGTTTTATAAAGGTCATTCCCTTACCGCTGTAACAACACTATTAGTAATCCAGACTCCCTAAACTTGTCCGTATATGACATATTTATATGCTTCTAAGAAGTTCAGCATTGTAACTATCCTTGCTTTAGTTCGACGCTCGATTCCCGTGACATTGACCATATACATACCCCCATCCTGACCGGGTTTTCTCTGTCATAAGTTAACGAATATATATTTAAGAGGCTCATCCATAGACTTACCAGGACCTTCAAAAAGCCATTCATCCCCCGCAGTCCGCTTTTCCCCTGTGTCATCTTCGAGGTCTAGAATAGCTTTCAATCTCAACGCCGAATTCGGCGGCACCACATTCAATTCTGACACATTCTAGAATGCAAAAAGGAAAATTAATGAAGGTCTTAACTTGTTTGAAACTAATTTTCCTTTGGATCCCCTTAAGATACATGTACATACTATTTACAAAATACAAAAGCAAACCAAAATAAAAAAAAACATTTAAGCAATACAAGCAAAGTGATTGATAACTATACTAGTATGTATTAGTTTTGAGATTTTTAAAGCATTCAAAAATAAATCAACAATACAGCCGTCATAATTGCGTATAGTTAATAATATGTACATACATTGAAGGTTATGGCTTATTTGTAGCATTTGCCATAATATTTGTTAAATTCGTAATATTCGGCACATACGAAGCAGTTCATTCTGAAACCATTTAACACAATTTGTTGTAAAACCTTTAACATTAAATTTTACTTGCAATTGTTAGAGATTTAGAAGAAATGTGGCTTTACTCAGATTCAATGTGAGGTCTCCCTCCACATTTTAAATTGGATATGCCATATATAACATGAAATGTGTTGTAAATGGCGTTAAGCCCCATCATAGAAGTACCTTTTTTATCTCTTCCCCTGGATAGAGCGGGAACGGGTCCTGGGCGAGTCGGATCTCCTGATCCGAGTGCACCAGCCTCACCTGCCCTATGTCGTCCACGACAACTTTGTTGTCTTTATCCTTCACAGAGGGGTTTTCAATGATACAGTAATGTCTGGGCGGAACAATTATCATCTTCTCCGGTCCGAACACAACCCTGTAAACCAAGGATATAATGTAAAGTACGTCAATCTAGCTCTGCTGAACTATGACTCAAATCCGCTGTTAACGTATCCCCTGTTAACCAACGTATTTCTGAAGTATAATATATTACTTATGTACATATTTATGTATCAATGTTCTTAACATTGAATCAGAATTATGACGAAACCGGCTTGATGAAAAACGGCGTGTTTTTCTCTTTTCACATTTGTGCCGATAGCTGTTTTTTTTAAATTCCTTTTGTTAGGTCTGTCTTTTTCTTTGTGATGCCATACACTATGTCTTTTACGCACTCTTTTTAGCGGAAGTTTCCTCGATCCCTCACACACGCACACACGAAACCCGTTTGAATAGTAGACCTACATAGTAATTTATGACAGATACAAAGGTGAGTAATTACCTATATATCGATCCACTGTCATGTTCCAAAGCAGGTATTCACCAAACTTCAAAGTAACACAACTGTCAGATTTTTCTATTTTAGTTTTTTTTATAACAATGTCAGTATGTGAATTGTTCACTACGATGGATGAATTTTGTTTATTGTGTTCGACTTTCATGAGGTACGTGTAAACTTTGGTTGTCACATGCAAGTTTATATATTTAATATGATCGTGTATAGGTATAGTACCACCACTGGAAATGGCGATTATAAATACTCCTTGTTTCTTCTTCTTTAAAGTACGTTTTCTTTATTTAATGCTCATTTTTTATTTGAATGGCATTATTGATGTATTTTGAACATTTTTGAAAGCATTGTCATGTTTAAATTATGAATTTAGAAAAAAAATATGCTTGGAAAATGGGGTATGAATACATGATTTCGGAAGTCTACTTTCACTGTATCGACAGTGTACACACTGAACAGAAAACAATCTCTATATGTCACATGGCCCGTACTTTTCTCATCATATTTTGGTGGTGCAGAGGTTGAGAAATAATCAAATGTAAGTTTCACTTCTTTCACTTTGGTCTAGCTATAATTGACAGCCAGCAATCCTTTTTTATTAACTACAGAATAAAGAACAAAAATCAATGGTGGGTTTACACCTACACAAAAGAAGCTCATTCAGTACATTTTTACAAGGTCTACGCATAGTTATCAATCATTGGCAAATTAATTTCTATTTGTTTTAGTGGTATACTAATATCGGTTAACGGAACAGCAAAATTTAAAGTCAACTTAATTGGTGCCCTGGCGTCTATTCCAGTAAAACTTGAAGTTTTCAATAGAAACGGGAACCACATTCATAATACATATCGTAATATCTGTCAAATTGTTGTTAACTAAGTAATTTAATTTAAACTATTCATTTTGTAATAAAAACATAGATGTATAACGACAGGAAGCGGCCGTGACCGATGTACACATAGCAGACCAAGAAAAAAAACAATGCCACACATAACTACATGTATATATTAGTAGAGAGTTATTTTGTATCAGAAGTGAGAGGTGGTTACATAAGCAGTTATTGCAATCAGCACAATGTTTAGGTTTTCACACAATCATCATAACTCATTATGCAAGCTTCTTAGCATCAGTAAAATGTAATAAAAATCCCGTAACATTTCGGAATTTTTAGCATCCGTAAATGTGTAAAACTGCAATATTTCGAAAGTTTTAGCATCCGTAAATGTGTAAAACCGCAACATTTCGAAAGTTTTAGCATCCGTAATTGTGTAAGACCGCAACCTTTCGCCCTATCTATAATACTATGATAGCACGGCCTTGTTCTTTCATTGCTATATATATATATATATATATATATATATGTAAAGCAATTAACAGTGACACGTGACGATTAATATTTTGAACAATTATATGTATATCAGCACGATACAAAACCGTAATATATTTGGACTATTAATTTCGTCCGGGCATAACTCTGGAAAACGAGCGCCATTCTTTGGGTCATTTTTGACAATAAGTACTAAAGATATTTTGACGTTTATTTCATTAGATGTCATCGATTTGATAGAAAAAATAAATCCTAGAAAATTTAAATTTGAATACTTTACATATATTTCCAAAATAGTGTGACTTCACTAGTTATATAAAATTCTTAATTATAAATTTTCAATAACACGTTTATTTCAACTCGTTTTTATCAAATTGTCGTATTAGCCGTTATCAGGAAATTAGCTAAAATTAAATACACTGTATCAATATCAATTTTAACCAATATCCTGATGAAAGCGGAAGCGGAAAATCTGTGAGGGAAATAATTAAAATAGACATTGCTATTTATTTATGATTTATTCTTCAGTACGGAGGATTAGTAGTTAAAACATATAAATTTCTAGTGTATCCCAGCATCCCCCGAATCAGGTCTACTAACCCCCAATGAAAAAGCAGGGAATTCTATGACTGACCCACACATCATAGCAATTGAACGCTTACTTAACTGCGACATCATTCAAGTTTTTAGCTGATGCCACTGACCAATCAATGAGCTCTAATGAGACTTTACCAGCGTTTCTATTTAACGGACCCAATCAGGAGAGCTTGGTTCGTCCTACAAACTATATAAATGTTCAGACAGTAACACTTGTAGAGCCATATATGCATATGGCGATACGTTCATAACGTAAAAAAATATTTGATTCGTAAACGGAACGTGAGTAAAATTCAATTCAAAAATTGTCATGTGGCCCTTTAATAATGAATAATTCGCATTGTCGAAGGTTCCTTACCTCTCATGGTCCTGTCGGAAAAAAGTCTGTGGCCCCACCACGAGTCTCGTGACATTTGTGTTCAGGTCGAGCACATGAATGTAGAAGTGGGGAGGAATACGGAACAGCGCCTCGCCTGCGTCATTGTTCTTTTTTGATGTCATGATTGCAGTTTACTGAAAATATATGAAATAAAGTTTAAAAAAAACTAAGACGTATTATAGTGTTTTTTATATCACAGGCCAAATATTTTAAAAAAGCATTACTGTTGTATCCGGCCTCCCTATCAACCCATACAAACTGAGGATCATATACAAAACAAGCCCTTCAAAAAAAGAAAATTATTTGCTATTTTTAGACTGTTCTTCATAAAAACAAACCTTTGTACCTCTTTCAGAAATTCTCGTTCGGCTAAAATAGTAAAAAACGAATTTTTAAGGGTGTTCAAATACTTTTCATAACACTTTTCACACCTGTATTCTATACCAGGGGGACGAGGAGGGTGTGGTAGAGAACGGGGTTTAACGCCAGTAGGTTATCTTTGGCACCCAGTTTTACTGGTGACTTTGGGCAGAGATACCAACTTGCTGGATTTTCTAACATTAAAGCCTCATTAAACTTTTGAAATGCACACAAATTGATAATAACAAAAATGATTGTAATTAAATGTGTTGAACCATTCATGTAGACCCCTTAGTGACTGTTTTAAAAATGAGCAGTAGATCAAGTGATCATTTATGTAAAGTTGAAATATAACTGTTAGTGTAACATGTTTTCATTTCTTAAAAGAAGGCAAATTTACCGTCCAAATTTAAAGTTTTATAGTCCTATACCAACATCACAACAATCTGTTGGTTTGTTTAGGAGGAGTTGTGATTACACACTCTGAAAAACGTCAAATTTAAAGAAGTAGCTGTAGTTACATATCTCTGTTTATTACAAACTAAAGCAGTTTTAAGGGAGATATTACAACAGTACTCATGGTAAAACGTTTTACATAGTTATCTCCCTTCTAAATACCCACGGTTAAGACACAGCATGTCAATCACATGTAACCACCGGTGTAGCTGCACGTAGAAAACAATTTGATTTAATTGAATTTCCCGTAAGAAATTAGTATATTTTACATAGAAAAAAATACACACAAAACCCCAATCATGCACCATTGACAATTTACAATTTAAAACAAATCTGGTGGTAGGACCCCGTGAACAGAATTCTAGGTCTGCACATGTTAATACATGTACATATAAACTATAACCGATATTCGAAATATACGACATATAGAACGTATACTTGATTCAGTCAGTCCAGAATTGGGTAGGTTCATTAGTTTACGGTTTAAAGCAACAAATCCATCATTGAATATATGTGATTTTTATTTACCTGAGAAGCTTAAACATAAAATATCTTATTATTGATTTTGGGGTTTGCCGGTTTAAATGCATACTATGTTCGCCAGGCACGATCTTACTTTACCTATATCACAATGCGGTGACCGTATCTCATTTGCATTCAAATTTGAATCGACTGTATTATACCTGTCTCACTGTATCGGTCAATGTTATGTTTACAAATGTTCTCAAGTAAACAAACAATGGACTGTACATGATATGACAAATACTACATCATATAACTTACGTTCTATTAATAGAAAATATCTTGTTTCTTAAAAGGCTTGCATCAATTAATTAAAAAAATAGCTTTAGCTATAAAAGTACACTATTAATATGGAATTCTTTACTAGTATCTATAAGACATCTTTCAAATATTCACTCATTTAAATGTCAATAAATAACCTTCTCAAATCATCTAATAAATGATTTTTATTATTGATGAATAAAATGCTATAAATGTACATATTTATATGCTTTAGTTGTATTTATACAATCTAATTTTTTTATGTTATATTGTAATGTTTTAAACGTAACAGAAGGCCATATTGAAAATATGATGTGTACCTTGAATTCAATAGTATTATGTCATGATGTGTTGCCTTCAATAAATAAAGACATTGAAATATACTGTGTATCTTGAATTCAAAAGTATTATGTAATAATGTGTTACCTTCTATAAATAAAGATATTTTTAATATCATATCATTTGGAAAATAAACATGCTTACATACAAATATAGATACTCTAGTCAACATAATGTTAACATACCTGTATATATGTGTTCCGCGATTAGTTGTGTGTATTAAATAAGACCATTTTGTAAAATTGCGATAGATATATCCTGTAAGTCATTTCACAATATTATGACGATATTAAGACTGTGTAATATACATCTACACGGACAGTATATACATAGCGGTAAAATTTTGCCGATTAAGCATACGGTTGTGAAATTTACCGTGTCATAGTTAAAAATAGATATATATCTAAAAATAGATACATATTTATTCCTTTACTGCGCATGCTTGTAATTATCGATTGATTGGTTGGTTAGTTTAAACATATTTTATTCCAATATCTATATGTTGCAATACAATAACATGCAATATTTTATAAGCTGTAAGAATGATACACAGATAGAAAATGGATTGGATTGAAAGCATACTTATGTAAATCCGCTCCATGCTTAAACAGATACAATGATGGCAGATAAACGTTTAATGTTATTGGTAATGTTTCAGTATCTAATTTACGTTAATAAATTGTGTAGAAAGTTAGTAGAACAAAAGTTAATATTAATTAATTCTAAATTGCAGAGAGAGAGAGAGAGAGAGAGAGAGAGACTGTCGGACTTTTACTGCTGATGTCAAAGGGAAGTCTGACGAGCCATATTGGGGGCAATCCGTAGACCGCGGGAAATTAGCTATTGGTTCCACATTAGTACATGTATATATAAAACTTTAAAAAAAAAATATATACAAGACTACAAGATACCACCTTAAGAAAATCGATTGCTCTAAATAATGTAGTTATGAACAGATTTGAAAATCGCATTATTTTGCTGTAAAGATAGATAAGTAAAATGTCGAGAGAGATTGTAGTTATATTACGAAGTTCATTCGTCATTGTGCTTCTCAAGTTGGAGTAGCGAATATTAAACCTCATTTTGATACCATCAAGGGCTAACATACTATCAATTAACCTAATCACTTTTTCTTGGGATTCTGGGATCCTGGAATGTTAACTTGGGATACTGGGATCCTGGAATGTTAACTTGGGATTCTGGGGGATCCTGGAATGTTAACTTGGGATCCTGGGATTCTGGGATCCTGGAATGTTAACTTGGGATTCTTGGATCCTGGAATGTTAACTTGGGATTTGGGATCCTGACATGTTAACTTGGGATTCTGGGATCCTGGAATGTTAACTTGTACTCATGCACACTCCCCGCAAGTTAAATCAGCGAGAGACGAATGATAATGAGACACAATGTCGTATATCAATCACTATGGAGACGATGACCGGACGGGGATTCAAACTCGGGATCCCAGGATTGATAGTCAGACGTGCTATAGACGAGCTAATCGGGTCAGGCTGCTTGTTTTTAATGTTTGTAAACGGAGACGTGCAGCTTAGCGCTCTTTGTACAAAAGTGGTTGATTTTCTCAAATTCAAAGTCATAATTTTAATCACCATAACCATCTCCACTACACTATTATCATCATCATAAGCATCATTAGCGTTATCTGCAAAATTCATTCAAAATCGCAAAAGTTAACATAGGCTTACAGTCATGCATGTACTCGCAGGCAAACTTGATACCAAACTGTTGAATATTTATAGGCGGATATTAAACAAAAATAAGATATTTATAAAAACGCAGTTTACGAATTTAATCTAAATAAAACTGAAAATAATATATTAAATATTTATGAAGCAATACGGGATTATAAATATTGCTGTCGTAAGGCCAAACAATAACTTAATAGAGATTTAAGTAAAAAGATGAATGATATGAGAAGGAATGGCGCGCGAGAATTTTGGAAAATATTTAAAACAAAACATTCACAACCTAAGGGCGAAAATATTTCAAAAATGATTTTTACTCATATTTTAAAAAATTAGCATCAAATTCTGAGTTGAAAGAAAATGAAGAATGTACAGATTTTTTAAATAATTCCCAAGCCAATATTGATGGTGATAGTACTTTTAGTGAATTAGATATTCCAATTTCTATTTCAGAAATAACTGCTGCTTCCAAATTGCTAGGTACTAATGAACTTGTTCATTTGATAATATTCTATATGAATATTTCAAGAAAATATACAAGTCATAGCGCATTCTTTGGAAATGCTAATTAATCATATTCTAAATACTCAAACATTTCCATTGTCATGATCTACTGGCGTTATTATACCAGTATATAAACGAGGAGAATCATCGGACCCAAATAATTACAGGGGAATAACATGAAACAGCTGCTTTGCTAAGCTTTTTACCGTTATATTAAATAAGCGTTTAAAAAATGGTATTCACTAAATGACATTCTAACGGACTCGCAGTTAGGTTTTAAACCTAATTATAGTACCGTGGATGCGACATTATATTGAACTCACTCTTTGAACAGCATTTATGTAATAAGAAGAAATTGTACTGCTGCTACGTGGATTATTTAAAAGCTAATGATTTACTTAATCGTAATTGCTTGTGATTTTAACTGATCAAATCATGTTTTGACGGTAAACTATATACACAAATTCGTTCTATGTATAACGAGGTCAAATTGTACGTAAAACACCTGAACAGTCTATCAGATGTATTCGAGTGTAACATTGGATTATTGCAAGGGGAGATCACTTCTCCGATTTTATTTTCTCTTTTTCTGAATGATATTGAAATGCATCTCCAACAGAATGTTAATGTTGGTATTTCTGTTGAACAGTTATCAATCTTTCTGTTGTTGTTTGCGGACGATGTCGTAATTATATCGGAGAGAAGAGTAGGACTCCAGAATTAAAATCATTTATATTCCTATTGTAAAAAATGGAACTTAACGGTTAATGTTGATAAAACAAAATAGTAGTGTTCCGTATTAAGTGCTGATGATAAATGGTTATATGATGGAACGGAGATAGAAATTGTTAGTACTTTTATCTATTTAGGAATAGTTATATAAAGTGGGTGGTTTATTATTCATGCAAATAATACGCGTGCAGGTAACGCACTTAGAGCTATGAGCTCGCTTTTTAATATAACAAAAACTATGGCAGTTCCATACCATATAATGTTTATTCTGTTTGATGCATATGTTTTATATGTTTTAAATTATAGTTGTGAAGTATGGGGTTTCGCAAAAGCAGACAACTTTGAACGTGTTCATAGAAAGTTTTGCAAATGGGTCCTTAATGTAAAATTATCTACAAATTCTTTAGGTCGATTTCCGCTATATATAGGAAGGTATCTGAGAATTGTTAGATACTTCGTTGAATTACATGGGATTAAGCAAGATAATTGTATTCTAAGGTCAATTATACATAGTAAAAGAAGAGAAATTGACGAAAATCACAGCCTTTTAAAGTCCGATCGATTTTACATATATGCAGACGTTTGGATGTTTCCAGAATCAGTCAATATTAACTGTTTCATACCATTATAACGGTTTAGGCTTAGAGATATATACATTGCAAATTGGCGGGAATGTATGGTCACATATATATCTTTATGTATATACAGACATTTAAAACAGACATTTGAGCCTTCTTCTTACTTATGTTTAGAAAATGTAAAATATAGAAACGTTATAGCTTAAATACGGTTATCATCACATAAACTACAGGACGACATAAAAAATTGCAAGAGACAGAAGAAAATTTTATAATGATCTGAGAAAAGTGTATATATCTAAATATTATTCAACTCATCCAAGCATGTTTAAATTTATTAACCTTCCTAATATTGACAAAAAATCGATTTTAAACAAACTTTCAAATTATTGTATTAAGGGTTTCAAACTCGGGGATTCTCGTATAACAGTTTAATATAGAAAACATTGTATTGTAATTTAAATTTGTATTGAGTTTATGCTTAAAATATTTTTTGTATGATTGTTTCTAAATGCCAAGATAACACTCTCACAAAATATCAACTTAATGAAACGATATTCATATACATGTACCACCTTATTTCAACATATGTATTGATTTTGTATATATGTATGACGATGAGCTGTAATGCTTAAGTTTAATAAAAGGAAGGACCAAACGTGGCCTTTTAAGACAGGTTGTTGCTTAATACAGGTTAATTTGTCCTTAAAGCACAGATATGGGATATAGCAAATGATTATCACCTTCTTCATTAAAATATACGCTGACCATTTGATAATTTTATAGTTAAAAATAGCTGCAGTTTACACGCGTGCATTATTCTCTAGTCTGTTAGTATTGTAAACTGACATTGTTATTATTACAATGATTATCTTAAAGAATTAAATGGCTAAATTGGCATTATTCCAAACTATTTGCCACACGCTTTTAAATAATAATGTTTGGTATCTATTTTCTGTATTTTTCATTCAAATTTAATTAAAACCTTCAAACTGAGATCTTGCCCAACTCAAAAATCCAATTTCTCTCAGTGATAGCTTGAGATCATTACACATCAAGTTCCCTCAAACAATAACGCTGAGTCAGATAAACTATGCTTAAGCTGTGTTTTTAGGTATTATAACGACGAATTTTGCAATATTTCTATCTGTGATTTTAGGTGTAATAACCACGTTATTTGCAATTTTCCTAGGTAATTAACATGGTAGTTACAGTTTATTATCTATTTGATTAGGTGTAATAACCATGATAGTTGAAATCTTTCTATCTATGTGTTTAGGTGTAACAACCTTGATAATTTCAATCTGCCTATGTGTTTAGGTGTAATAATCATGATAGTTGCAATCTTCCTGTGTGTTTAGGCGTAACAACCTTGATAGTTGCAATACTCCGGTGTGTTTAGGTGTAACGACATTGATAGTTGCAATACTCCGGTGTGTTTAGGTGTAACGACCTTGATAGTTGCAATCTTCCTGTGTGTTTAAGTGTAACAACCTTGATAGTTGCAATCTTCCTGTATGTTTAGGTGTAACGACCGTGATAATTGCAATATTCCTGCGAGTTTAGGTACAACGACCGTGATAATTGCAATCTTCCTGTGTGTTTAGATGTAACGACCTTGATAGTTGCAATCGTCCGGTGTGTTAGGTGTAACGACCTTGATAGTTGCAATATTCCGGTGTGTTTAGGTGTAACGACCTTGATAATTGCAATCTTCCTATGTGTTAAGGTGTAACGACCTTGATAGTTGCAATATTCCGGTATGTTTAGGTGTAACGACCTTGATAACTGCAATCTTCCTATGTGTTTAGGTGTAACGACCTTGATAATTCTAATCTTCCTGTGTATTTAGGTGTAACGACCTTGATACTGGCAATCTTCCTTTGTGTTAAGGTGTGACGACCGTGATAATTACATTCTTCCTGTATGTTTAGGTGTAATGGCCTTGATAGTTGCAATCTTCCGGTGTGTTAAACGACCTTGATAGTTGCAATATTCCGGTGTGTTTAGGTGTAACGACCTTGATAGTTGCATTATTCCGGTGTGTTTAAGTGTAACAACATTGATAGTTACAATATTCCTGTGTGTTTAGGTGTAACGACCTTGATAGTTGCAATATTCCTGTGTGTTTAGGTGTAACGACCTTGATAGTTGCATTATTCCGGTGCGTTTAAGTGTAACAACATTGATAGTTACAATATTCCTGTGTGTTTAGGTGTAACGACCTTGATAGTTGCAATATTCCTGTGTGTTTAGGTGTTATGACCTTGATAGTTAAAATATTCCTGTGTGTTTAGGTGTTACGACCTTGATAGTTGCAATCTTCCTGTGTGTTAATGTGTAACGACTTTGATAGTTGCAATATTCCTGTGTGTTTAGGTGTAACGACCTTGATAGTCGCAATATTCCGGTGTGTTTAGGTGTAACGACCTTGATAATTGCAATCTTCCTATGTGTTTAGGTGTAACGACCTTGATAGTTGCAATATTCCGGTATGTTTAGGTGTAACGACCTTGATAACTGCAATCTTCCTATGTGTTTAGGTGTAACGACCTTGATAATTCTAATCTTCCTGTGTATTTAGGTGTAACGACCTTGATGCTTGCAATCTTCCTTTGTGTTAAGGTGTAACGACCTTGATAATTACATTATTCCTGTATGTTTAGGTGTAATGGCCTTGATACTTGCAATCTTCCGGTGTGTTTAAGTGTAACGACCTTGATAGTTGCAATATAACGGTGTGTTTAGGTGTAACGACCTTGATAGTTGCATTATTCCGGTGTGTTTAAGTGTAACGACCTTGATAGTTGCAATATTTCGGTGTGTTTAGGTGTAACGACCTTGATAGTTGCAATATTCCTGTCTGTTTAGGTGTTATGACCTTGATAGTTACAATATTCCTGTGTGTTTAGGTGTTACGACCTTGATAGTTGCAATCTTCCTGTGTGTTTAGGTGTAACGACTTTGATAGTTGCAATATTCCTGTGTGTTTATGTGTAACGACCTTGATAGTCGCAATATTCCGGTGTGTTTAGGTGTAACGACCTTGATAATTGTAATCTTCCTATGTGTTTAGGTGTAACGACCTTGATAGTTGCAATATTCCGGTATGTATATGTGTAACGACCTTGATAACTGCAATCTTCCTATGTGTTTAGGTGTAACGACCTTGATAGTTGCAATATTCCGGTATGTATATGTGTAACGACCTTGATAACTGCAATCTTCCTGTGTGTTTAGGTGTAACGACCTTGATAGTTGCAATATTCTGGTCTGTTTAGGTGTAACGACCTTGATAGTTGCAATACTCCTGTGTGTTGAGGTGTAACGACCTTGATAGTTGCAATATTCTGGTGTGTTTAGGTGTAACGACCTTGATAGTTGCAATACTCCTGTGTGTTTAGGTGTAACGACCTTGATAGTTGCAATATTCCGATGTGTTTATGTGTAACGACCTTGATAGTTGCAATCTTCCTGTGTATTTAGGTGTAACGACCTTGATAGTTGCAATCTTTTTGTGTGTTTAGGAGTAACGACCTTGATAGTTGCAATATTCCGGTGTGTTTAGGTGTAACGACCTTGATAGTTGCAATCCGCCTGTGTGTTTAGGTACAACGACCTTGATAGGTGCAAGTTTCCGGTGTGTTTACGTGTAACGATCTTGATAGTTGCAACACTCCGGTGTGTTTAGGTGTTACGTACTTGATAGATGCAATAGTTGCAATCCTCCTGTGTGTTTAGGTGTAACGACCTTGATAGTTGCTATCTTCCTGTGTGTTTAGAAGTAACGACCTTGATAGTAGCAATCTTCCTGTGTGTTTAGGTGTGTCGACCTTGATAGTCGCAATCTTCCTGTGTGTTTAGGTGTGTCGACCTTGATAGTCGCAATCATCCGGTGTGTTTAGGTGTAACGACCTTGATAGTCGCAATCGTTGTGTGTTTTTAGTTGTAACGACCTTGATAGTTGCAATTCTCCGGTGTGTTTATGTGTAACGACCTTGATAGTCGCAATCTTTGTGTGTTTTTAGGTGTAACGACCTTGATAGTTGCAATTCTCCGGTGTGTTTAGGTGTAACGACCCTGATAGTTGCAATCATCCGTTGTGTTTAGGTGTAACGACCTTGATAGTTGCAATATTTCTGTGTGTTTAGGTGTAACGACCTTGATAGTTGCAATTTTCCTGTGTGTTTAGGTGTAGCGACCTTGATAGTTGCAATCTTCCCGTTTGTTTAGGTGTAACGACCTTGATAGTTGCAATACTCCTGTGTGGTTAGGTGTAACGACCTTGATAGTTGCAATATTCCTGTGTGTTTAGGTGTAACGACCTTGATAGATGCAATCTTCCTGTGTGTTTAGGAGTAACGACCTTGATAGTTGCAATATTCCGATGTGTTTAGGTTTAACGACCTTGATAGTTGCAATCTTCCTGTGTGTTTAGGTACAACGTCCTTGATAGGTGCAATATTCCGGTGTGTTTACTTGTAACGACATTGATAGTTGCAATACTCCGATGTGTTTAGGTGAAACGAACTTGATAGTTGCAATAGTTGCAATCCTTCTGTGTGTTTAGGTGTAACGACCTTGATAGTTGCAATCTTCCTTTGTGTTTAGGTGTGTCGACCTTGATAGTCGCAATCTTCCGGTGTGTTTTGGTGTAACGACCTTGATAGTCGCAATCGTTCTGTGTTTTTAGATTGAACGACCATGATAGTTGCAATTCTCCGGTGTGTTTAAGTGTAACGACCCTGATAGTTGCAATCTTCCGGTGTGTTTAGGTGTAACGACCTTGATAGTTGCAATATTCCGGTGTGTTTAGGTGTAACGACCTTGATAGTCGCAATCTTCCTGTGTGTTTAGGTGTAACTACCTTGATAGTTGCAATAATCCGATGTGTTTAGGTGTAACGACCTCGATAGATGCAATACTCCGGTGTGTTTAGGTGTAACGACCTTGATAGTTGCAATCTTCCTGTTGCGTTGGTTGTAACGACATTGATAGTTGCAATCTTCCTGTGTGATCAGGTGTAACGACCTTGATTGCTGCAATTTTCCTGTATGTTTAGGTGTAACTACCTTGATAGTTACAATCTTCCTGTTTATTTAGGTGTAATAACTTTGATAATTGCAATCTTCCTGTGTGTTTAGGTGTAACGACCTTGATAGTTGCAATCTTCCTGTGTGTTTAGGTGTAACGACCTTGATAGTTGCAAGCTTCAGGTGTGTTTAGGTGTAACGACCTTGATAGTTGCAAACCTTCTTTGTGTTTAGGTGTATCGACCTTGATAGTTGCAATCTTCCTGTGTGTTTAGGTGTAACGACCTTGATAGTGGTTATTTTCCGGTGTGTTTATGTGTAACGACCTTGATAGTTGGAATATTTCTGTGTGTTTAGGTGTAACGATCTTTATAGTTGCAATCTTCCTGTGTGTTTCGGTGTAACGACCTTGATAGTTGCAATTTTCCTGTATGTTTAGGTGTAACGACCTTGATATTTGCAATACTCCTGTGTGTTTAGGTGTAACGACTTTGATAGTCGCAATCTTCATGTGTGTTTAGGTGTAACGACCTTGATAGTTGCAATTTTCCTGTATGTTTAGGTGTAACGACCTTGATATTTGCAATACTCCGGTGTGTTTAGGTGTAACGACTTTGATAGTCGCAATCTTCATGTGTGTTTAGGTGTAACGACCTTGATAGTTGCAATATTCCTGTGTGTTTTGGTGTAACAACCTTGATTGTCGCAATTTTTCTGTGTGTTTAGTTGTATCGACCTTGATAGTTGTAATACTCCGTTGTGTTCAGGTTTAACAACCTTGATAGTTGCAATCTTCCTGTGTCTTTAGGTGTAACGACATTGATAGTTGCAATCTTCCTGTGTGTTTTGGTGTAACTACCTTGATAGTTGCAATCTTCCTGTGTGTTAAGGTGTAATAACTTTGATAATTGCAAACTTCATGTGTGTTTAGGTGTACTGACCTTGATAGTTGCAATCTTCCGGTGTGTTTAGGTGTAACGACCTTGATAGTTACAAACTTTCTTTGTGTTTAGGTATATCGACCTTGATAGTTGCAATCTTCCTGTGTTTTTAGGTGTAACGACCTTGATAGTTGCTATTTTCCGGTGTGTTTATGTGTAACGACCTTGATAGTTTGAATCTTCCTGTGTGTTTAGTTGTAACGACCTTGATAGTTGCAATCTTCCTTTGTGTTTCGGTGTAACGACCTTGGTAGTCGCAATCTTCATGTGTGTTATGTGTGTTTAGGTGTAACGACCTGGATAGTTGCAATTTTCCTGTGTGTTTAGGTTGAACGACCGTGATAGTTGCAATCTTCCTGTGTCTTTAGGTGTAACGACCTTGATAGTTGCAATCTTCCTGTGTGTTTAGGTGTAACGACTTTGACAGTCACAATCTTCATGTGTGTTTAGGTGTAACGACCTTGATAGTTGCAATCTTCCTGTATGTTTAGATGTAACGACCTTGATAGTCGCAATCTTCCTGCGTGTTTAGGTGTTACGACCTTTAAAGTTGCAATCTTCCTGAAAGCAACATAATTGTAGCATTTATTCATTAAATAATAATAACTTATATTCACTACCGTTTTGTTAATTTTAGCACCTGATTGACCTTTGAACTCAATTTCATGAGTGGCGTCCATCATCACACGATATTTTACATCTTGGACAATGTTGCTTTTGTATTGAGACAATTCTTCTAAAAATTGCCATCAATAAAAGTTAAAATAAGGGTTATTTTCCTTTTTGGATGGCCTACTATTAATGTTCGGCAGTAATTGTAAGCGAATTGTTATGTGTTTTAATTTTTATACACGTTGTCAGTTTCACTTATTGGAATTTGATATTATACATACGTCTTTGTTTTCCACAACTATCATAACTTTTTTCAACATGTTAAAAATATCTGATGTTACGTTTTTTGAAATGGCTTCCATTTAAAACTATATTTGCATACAAATACGTGGCAATCCCAATATACATAATGCAAAACATGACTCATTGTTGGAAACGGTAATTATTCATTTACGGCCTTAGGTGTCTGATGCATCCCAAACAGCATCATAATTATTATCAATACGTTGATTATTGTAAACGAAAGCTCAGTATGATAGAGACGTTCTACAATACCAAGTCCCAAACATCAAGTTAAATATATATATATACATATATACTAAATATATATACTAAAACATGCTTCTTCAGCTTTCCCTTCCCTAATATCCATATTTGAATTAACGATTTTGTGGGTTGCCTTTTGTTGTATTTGCCTGCTTTCAACTGGAGACGTAGAATTCAAACAACACAATCATAAACACAACCAATACATACAACACCCTTAATAATAAAAAAAAATGTGAAAACAGACATCAGTGGTCACTGTCAAGAAACGGTAAAAATCAAAGCGTACATATTAGGGAGTTACATCTGGTTTTCGGCTGAACCAAATTAGGTCTGTGATCGTCGTTGCATATAAGCATGTCACGTGTAAAACAGATGGTTGTCGGAAACATATTGCAAGTCTTTCGAGAAACCAGAGCAACAGAAGATAATAAGTAAGGACACACTATGAAGATAAATACAAGTGTCCAACGCCTCTTGAATATCCGGTCCTTCAAGTTCTTATTCAATCAAAATGGAAGAACTGTTGACCAACAGTATAAGGACCAAACACTAAACTTGCAATTAAATGTAAGATTATCTCCGTACGTCTAAAATTAAGAATTAAAAGAAATTATGATCAATGGGAATACTAAGCTTGTCAATCGCATCAAAATCAAATTCAAACCATGTGAAAGTGTTTCTGAATTGTGGTTCATATGATGACGATTTAAGTCAATATTAATAACATATGTAATCAGTTGAATTATTTCTCACGTAAACTAAGTAATTCATACATTTGATGTTTCAGTCGAGCTTGTTTTACCATTTTCATCAATGTAAGTACTTATGTGTTTGTATATTTATAACCATTAATTACCTTCAGATATTCTACGTGGACTAAAAACAGACTACACGACTACAAACAGGTAAAATTATTATATGATGCAATATTTCTTTGTGCATTTTCAACAATGTTGTACGACAGTTAATGGATTAATTATACTAATTGTTTGCGAACTCGGATTTTTCGTAATATATACTATATACACTATACAAAATGTATGTTGGCTGATTAAAGTGGTAAGTATTAAAAAACGTATACATGTCAAAAGAGTAATCCAAACATGTAAGTTTAATTATTTAATTAATGTATCAATATTTATTAAACTGATACATGTGTATTTCTATTGTTATTAAACGTTGACAAATATAAAATAAAAGAACTTCGATTTTATTAAATATTCCTCAGTACGATTAATAAACTTACTAATTAAAATGCAATTAATGCATTGGTGCTGACCACTAGCATCAAATAAAAATACGCAGAGCGTAAGAATGTTAGCGGAAAACAATATATCTATTTTATCTTAGTGTTAATTCTGGAAATGATTCTGTTAATTGATATCTGGTCACTCATATATTTTTTATAATGAATAATATAAGCGTATCATAAAAATCAAGATTTTTTGTTGATATTATTTACATTAAAAAAATAGTCAACGTGTACCAGTAGTATGTAATGAAATACACACAAGTCATAAGTATTAAAATAAGAAAATATGCTCTGAACAAAAACGTGGCATTCATATGATAAAGTCAACAACACAAAATTTACATAAGTACCAGAAAAAGTCCTAATTCTTACCACCAGCATGTAAAACTCTTCCTAAACGAAGCTGATAAAGCTCTACTAACAAATTTCGGATGTGGCGAATTTTGAATTTATATGCTCATAGAAATCCAACTGTCCATAAATATAAGAAATTTAATGCACTATCACTACCAGATAGACCAAGAGCAAATACATTAAGCATCTGGTACAGGGATTCGTCCGACATTTCGGAAAATGTTTTCTGTATTTTGCAAAATGAACATTTTATTCAATATCTATGTCGACACCACAATATCACGCGACAATATCTCTATGACAATGTCGTTGCTTTATAAAAGCAAAAGTGTCGGCGAGATCCAGTGTCAACTATTTCAAGATATATTTAAAGTTTTACATTATCCCGGATTATATAATTACTGATTAGAACGCTGAGGAATGTTTAAAGACTTTAAACATAATTTCTGTTTGACTTTCTGAATAAATGAGATTAAGTTTATATAAAGAATATACTGCATTACCCGCCAAGCATTTATCAAGAGTTACTAATACGTCCACTTTGATTTGTTAATATGAATATGTAACGTTTTTGTTATATGTATATAATTGAAGTAAAGGAATATTGCTAAACAAAATATAAGAATATATTAAACCAACAGGAGACATAACATTCATCAAACACTGTCATTAAAATGGCACGAATATAACTAATATACGGAATATCAAAAAAACATGTTCCTAGTGAAGACGTGGCAGCACTGTTCATCGTCTTGAATGGCAACATTGATCATCTTCTTGTATGGAAACACTGATAACCGTTTTGTATGGAAACACTGATTACCGTCTTGTTTGGCAACACTTATCATCGTCTTGTATGGAAACACTGATAACCGCCATGTATGATAACACTGATCACTGCCTTGAATGACAAAACTGATAACCATGTTGAATTGCAACAATGATCACCGCCATGTATGATAACAGTGATCACTGCCTTGAATGACAAAACTGATAACCGTGTTGTATTGCAACAATGATCACCGCCATGTATGATAACAGTGATCACTGCCTTGAATGACAAAACTGATAACCGTGTTGTATTGCAACAATAATCACCGCCATGAATGATAACACTGACCACCGCCTTGAATGACAAAACTGATAACCGCATTGTATTGCAACACTGATCACCGTCTTGTATGGAAACACTGATCACCGTCTTATTTGACAAAACTGGTCACCACCTTGTATTGCAACACTGATAACCGTCTTGTATTGCATCAATGACCACCGCCAAGTATGGCAACACTGTTAAACGCCTTTTATACCATAACTTTGATCACGGTCTTGAATGAAAACACAACACTGATCACCGCCTTGTATTGCAACACTGATCTCCGCCTTGTATGGCAAAAGTGATCATCGCCATGTATGGCAAGACTGATCACTGCCATATATGACAACACTAATCACCGCCTTGTACGGCAACACTGTTGACCGCCTTGTATGGCATACCTTTGACCATCGTCTTGCATGACAACACTGATTACCGTCTTGCATGACAACACTGATTACCGTCTTGTATGGCTACACTGATCACCGTCTTGTATGACAACACAGATCACAGCCTTGTATGGCAACACTGATCACCGTCTTGTATGGCAACACTGTTTACCGCCTCGTATGGCAACACTGATCACTGTCCTATGTGACAACACTGATCACCGCCTTGTATGGCAACACCGATCACCGCCATGTATGTCAACACTGATCACCGTCATCAATGGCTTACCACTGATCACCGCCTACCATGGCAACACTGATCACCGCCTTGTATGGCAACACTGATTACCGCCTTGTATGGCGACACTGATCACCGCCTTGTATGGGAACACTGATTCCCGTAGTGTATGGCAACACTTACCACAGCCTTGTGTTGCTACACTGATCACCGCCATGTATGGCAACACTTATCATCGCGTTATATTGCTACGCTAATCAACACTTTGTATTGCAACACTGATAACCGTCTTGCATTGCAACACTGATCACCGTCTTTTATGGCAACATTGATCACCGTCTAGTATGGCAACACAGTTTACCTCCTCGTATGGCAACAGTGATCACTGTCCTATGTGACAACACTGATCAACGTCTTGTATGGCAACTCTGATCACCGCCATGTATGGCAACACTGTTTACCGCCATGTATGGTATACTTTCATCGTCGTCTTGTTTGACAACACTGATCACCGCCTTGTATGGCGACACTGTTTACCGCCATGTATGGTATACTTTCATCACCGTCTTGTATGACAACACTGATCACCGCCATGCATGGCAACACTGATCACCGCCATGTATGGCAACACTGTTTACCGCCATGTATGGTATACTTTCATCACCGCCTTGTATGACAACACTGATCACCGCCTTGTACGGCAACACTGTTGACCGCCTTGTATGGTATACTTATGATCACCGCCAAGTATGGCAACACTGTTAAACGCCTTGTATACCATAACTTTGATCACGGTCTTGAATGAAAACACAACCCTGATCACCGCCTTGTATTGCAACACTGATATCCGCCTTGTATGGCAAAAGTGATCATCGCCATGTATGGCAAAACTGATCACTGCCATATATGACAACACTAATCACCGCCTTGTACGGCAACACTGTTGACCGCCTTGTATGGCATACCTTTGATCATCGTCTTGCATGACAACACTGATTACCGTCTTGTATGGCAACACTGATCACCGTCTTGTATGACAACACAGATCACC
Source organism: Panopea generosa (assembly GCA_029582155.1). Classification (NCBI taxonomy): domain Eukaryota; kingdom Metazoa; phylum Mollusca; class Bivalvia; order Adapedonta; family Hiatellidae; genus Panopea; species Panopea generosa. The sequence goes on from CM055899.1 coordinate 80,076,291, forward strand.
GCCTTGTATGGCAACACTGATCACCGTCTTGTATGGCAACAATGTTTACCGCCTTGTATGGCAACACTGATCACTGTCCTATGTGACAACACTGATCACCGCCTTGTATGGCAACACCGGTCACCGCCATGTATGTCAACACTGATCACAGTCATTAATGGCTTACCACTGATCACAGCCTAGTATGGCAACACTGATCACCGCCTTGTATGGCAACACTGATCACCGCCTTGTATGGCGACACTGATCACCGCCTTGTATGGGAACACTGATTCCCGTATTGTATGGCAACACTTACCACAGCCTTGTATTGCTACACTGATCACCGCCATGTATGGCAACACTTATCATCGCGTTGTATTGCTACGCTAATCAACGCTTTGTATTGCAACACTGATAACCGTCTTGTATTGCAACACTGATCACCGTCTTGTATGGCAACATTGATCACCGTCTAGTATGGCAACACAATTTACCGCCTCGTATGGCAACAGTGATCACTGTCCTATGTGACAACACTGATCAACGTCTTGTATGGCAACACTGATCACCGCCATGTATGGCAACACTGTTTACCGCCATGTATGGTATAATTTCATCACCGTCTTGTTTGACAACACTGATCACCGCCTTGTATGGCGACACTGTTTACCGCCATGTATGGTATACTTTCATCACCGTTTAGTATGGCAACACAGTTTACCGCCTCGTATGGCAACAGTGATCACTGTCATATGTTACAACACTGATCAACGTCTTGTATGGCAACACTGATCACCGCCATGTATGGCAACACTGTTTACCGCCACGTATGGTATACTTTCATCACCGTCTTGTATGACAACACTGATCAACGCCTTGTATGGCGACACTGTTTACGCTACCCGTTAGAGATTATCTTTTGAATACATCTAAATGTGCGTGCGTGCGTGTGTGCATAAGTGCGTGCGTGCGCGCGTGTGTTTAAACAATAACGCTTAAAAATAAAAAAAATGACGTAGATAGATACCATATTTTCTAAGACATGAGTAATTTGCAACCGTTAAGTGTTTAAGATATCAAACATTCAAGTTTCCGAGCGGTTCCCCGTATCCCAATAGCGGGAGTAGAGTAGAGTTACCGCCACCAGCGATGTGATGTTTTTCTTATATTTAACAAACCGTTAAAAAAGGACCCCATGTCTGATCAAAAATTTAACACTGATCAGTTTTCAACGTCTGTTTTGATCAGAATTAACCCGGGTCAATTTTCAATATTGAAAAATACCCTTGGGGTCATTTTTCAACGAGGGCAAAATTTAATTGTACAACGGCTGTGGGTAAATGCACACAAGTAAGTCAGATATAAGCTCCCCAGTGACCTCTTTTCTACTGACCTTCTCAAGGCGATTATCCCTGATGCCACTTACTGTGTAGGCATGTATTGTAATTATTATTATTTGTTTCAATGCTGTTGTAGCGACCATTTTACCTCTTCTATTAAACAAACATATTATTGATTACTTATTTTACCTAATTTTAGCATGTGATTGGTTTAACTCTAAAACAAAAGATTAGTCACTAACATCAGGATATCTTTGACCATGTTTATAAGCATGCAACATAAAAAGTTTGATAATCAAGAATTCAACGAGTGGAACTGATTTGTAACCGTGCCAATCAGAACATTTGGGTTGCTTCCCTTGAACTCGAAACGAAAGTGATTATTAAGCCTAAGCAAACGAAGTCAGATTGATTACTTTTATGAATAGTAAGGAAGGATAAAGGGAACAAAGCCAGTTTGATTAATACAATACATGGTAAGGAAGGAAAATGGGAACAAAGTCAGTTTGATTATTAGGATGCTGCAATACTATACATGGTAAGGAAGAATAAGGAAAACAAAGCCAGTTTGATAAATACTATACATGGTAAGGAAGGAAAATGGTAACAAAGCCAGTTTGGTTTATATTATATATGGTGAGGAAGGAAAGTGGGAACAAAACCAGTTTGATTATTAGGATGCTGCGATACTATACATGGTAAGAAATAATAAAGGAAACAAAACCAGTTTGATTAATACTATACATGGTAAGGAAGGAAAATGGGAACAAAGCCAGTTTGATTATTAGGATGCTGCGATACTATACATGGGAAGGAAGGATAAAGTGAACAAAGCCAGTTTGATTATAAGGATACTGCGATACTATACATGGTAAGGAAGGATACAGGGAACAAAGCCACTTTGATTAATACTATACATGGTAAGGAAGAAAATAGGAACAAAGCCAATTTGATTATTAGGATGCTGCAATACTATACATGGTAAGGAAGGATAAAGGGAACGAAGCAAGTGTGATTATTAGAATATCGTATAATGTATATAGTGCAAACCCCAAGTATGTTCAGGAAAAAAGTAGCAGATGACTGTATCAGATTTTAATACTATAGCTAACCTCAAAAGGGTCAAACATCAACCGTACAGTATGCTGCAGAATTAAAGAACCATAGCCTCTTTTGATAAACTTCTGATAAACTTCTTGATACTACAATGTTTATCACATAAGTTATTAAAGTGAAAAGTTGCAAGAATCAAGCGAAGTTTTTATAAAGGTCACAAAGGTGTTTTTGAACCAATGTATTTGCGAAGAGTTACGGTAGCATTTTTTGTGTTTTGTGATATTGGCAGAGCTGTTTAGGTTTTTGTTTACTGAAATCTACATCAAAATGAGTCAATAGTTGAAGAAAGCAATTCCAAATGATGTGGCTCAGGGCACATTCCCATCCAAACATGGAAAGATAAAAATATCAAGAATCTATTTTTCTAAAGCTTTATTGTTGTATGTCCATTTTTTGCCATCTTTAATAGGCACTCGTTTCCTTAACACAACGCCTTTAATATTATCAGAATTAGCTTGTTACATTTTTTTCTGTAAAAATTAAGGGTATCGTTAAGTTCTTGAGAATTTTACTCGATATAATCATATCATCAGTAAACAGCATTAAGATATAAGTTATGTCAGGTCAGGGTTAAACCACTGCTAATGACATGAAGTCAAAATATTCCAAGTTCCTACAAAAGCAAGGAGAATATCGAAAGTAATCTCTTTTGGCATATGTTTGTAAAACTTTAATAAACAAATACGGTTGAATTAAGAAAGCCATTTACTACATTTAATATTCAATATTTAATTCGTAAATGCATCTAGATGCATTATTAATGCATTTATGTCTTTAATGAAAGAAAACGTGTCATTTACTTGTGGAAGGACGATGGTTTTACTCAGTTTTATGTACACGCATCTAAGGTTTCCCGTAACCAATCAAACTAAATATCATTTACAATATCCGTAATGTATTAATCCCATAAACTTGCTATTTCGAAATTGCATTTTAACAACATCATCATCATCAACAACAACAACAACAACAACAACAACATCAACAGCAGCAGCAGCAGCAGCAGCAACAACAACATAATGATAATAATAATTATAATGATAATGATAATTTTATAATGATATTAACCATAACAATACCAACGAGTGATATAGAATTCATTTCGAGATATTCTTAATCAAAATCGGTAAATCCATGTTTAAGTATAGTATAGTCCGGTATACCTTATGTCATGGAGTGACGTAACAAATCGAAGGAAAAGTGTCCGCTTAAGGTAACACTTTTCTTGTTGTTTTATTGCATCAATCCATATAATTAAGTCATGTGAGTTCGTCACTCTGACTATAAAATCGCATGGCGTATCGATAGGTGCATCAGGAATGAGGTAAAAATAGAACTGTTTGATCTGTTTGGTTTATCACCACTACACAATGACAATGTCCTTTCTTACATGCAACAATATGTCAGTTTTATTGTCCGTGTCACGTTAAGCTCATAACTTGCATTGCTATATTACTGTTAGCATTTCAAGTATTGTCAAAAGTATATTATATATAATTCGTATTTTTATACATAAACTCGATGAATAACAGATATACTGAACAGAACAGCTAGCTTGACACTTTAGTATTTCCAATATATTCATCAAAATATGGACAAGTGTGTATTGTTTGTAAATAGGCTGATTGCAAAATTCTATACAGTTACATTTGTGCATCCGTTTTGCACAAAATGCCTATTTCGTATGTGCAGCACACGCCTTTGATACTTTTTTTTTATCAAAATACATAAAATGTCAGGTGGTGCGTTAACTGTTTCGTTCTGTATATAATCATCTCCTGTTGTTTTGGGTTTATACGTTAATTACAGATGATTTTTATTTACCTGAGAATTGTTGTAAACATAAACAGTTTGCAGGTTTAAATGTATATTATGTTCGCCATGCATGATCCTACTTTACCTATATCAAAATACAGTGTCCGTATCTCATTTGCATTTAAATATGAAACGACTGTAGAGCATTTATGGTTCTCGTCGACTACATTTTATCAATACTTAGTATACACTATTTATTATGTGTCACAATATTTTTATGCAATTTAGGTCCCTCCATAGCCGAGTGGTCTTTGTTGCAGTCTCAAGTTCACCTACCTCTCACCGCTAACGTCGTGGGTTCGAGGACCGCTTGCTCCAAAAATATTATGTGAACAAAATTGTTATAACTTACGGAAGGACAATGGTTCTACTCAGATTCATTCTGAGGTACCCCCCACCATTAAAACTGGATATGCCATACATAACTTGAAGAAGGCGTTCAAACATATTTAAAAAATGAAAAAGTGTCAATATATGAAAATAGTATTAGATAGTTCATATCATACGGTAAAACTGTTTGATTGGATTTCTTTTTTTTGAATCTCATTTTAGCATATACAATATTAAACACATGCTTATATTACAATTTACAGAATTATTTTAAACTTTGTTATTATATGTGGAATTATAAGAGACAAACAGCAACATTATCAAGTCAGAGTTCCTATACAATAAAATCACTTAAATCATTATATAATGCACTAACTAGTTCAACCATGCACAACCACTGTTAATCGAGACAAAAGCAGGCTCCTTCCTATTACTATTTCGTCTAAAATTGTAACAAAACAAATTCTATATACACATTGTTTTTAATAAACTTTATAGCAAAGTGACATAATTAAAAACTATTTTTAAACCAGATTTTGGACGACCTAATTAACAATTGCTAATCTCAAGTAACAAGTGCAATAAGTATACATTATTCACATGTATATTGAACAGAAGAGCAAACCCGCCTTTTGTATTACTAATGTCTTCGTCAAAATATAGAGTAGCATTATTAAAATTTTGTATATTAACAGACAATTAGGTATTTTTACTTAGCCAAAATGTTCTCTTTTATTTAAGTCCAAAATTCAAGGATTTTGCTTTGTTACTCTTTTTTGAGAAAATTAGTCACATGTCAGATACATACAGTGTCATATACATAACATGCCTGGTGGCCGGTTAGCTGTCCCGTTCAGTATTTATATCACACACATTAGTTAATTTCTCTTTCGTCTGCGACAGCACCGGCACATATACGTCAAGCTTTCGAGGATGTACAATCGAAAGCGTGTATTGAAAATAAAGTAAATCAATGGGTTTACCACACTGTTTAAAAACGGCGTACGCAACGCCAGCTGTGTAAGAGCTTGTTGTTCAGGTCCCCAGGAGTTACGAACCGTATTTTTACACTGATTATGAAATAAGGCACGAAACAAATTAAAAATCCTGTCGAAACAGCAAACGCCATAACTGTAAGTTTTCTTTCTTTGAATCTTACTTTTGATGTTTTATTTCTTTTTGTATTTGTTTGATCAGTGTAATTATTTTCGAGCAAATCAAAATGTCTTTCCTTTACATCTGTAATTTAAACATTATTTTTGTTTGCAGAAGTTTGTGACTTGTCGCCATTGTTTTCATTCAATTTGCAAATTGAATTTATTTCCCCACTCGCCGTTTCCACATTTCTGTTGTCAGTATCACGCTGATCCTCAGCTGAATCGATCGTGATCGGAAAGTTGGTTGATCTCTCCAGCGTATATTTCGTTATCTTTTTACGCTGTTTCAGTAATTTATATGCGATATTCCCATATGTAAAAACAAATGTTAGCAAAATGATGAATAGAAAAATAATATCAACGATATGAAACACAATTATAACCAGACTACGATCTGCTGCATCGTTTGCTGTGCAATAATGCCCAATCACCAAGGTAGTCTGATTTGGTGTGGTGATATTAAATCGCACAATATCGTATGTTTCAAAGTTACGAATAGATACGACAAAAGAAACACATATCAATATTACAGAAATTACGACAGCGTGTTTTATGGAAAGTTGTTTTCCATTGTGTCTACACACTTTTAAATATCTGTCAACCGAAATAACACACAAAATCATTACTGACGTGTAAACAGACCATTGAACAACAAAGTACAAAATCTTACATAATATCCTGTTGTCAAAGTAAACATTTGCCGCCAAGTCTGCAGTTGTCACGGTAGATAATAAAACACAGACAAAAACGTCCGCGCCTCCCAATGCAATCATAAGAATAGCACTTGACGTTCTTTCTGATTTTATCCAAAAGTAGACAATGGCGAAAATGTTTCCAAAAATTCCTAACAGTCCGAGAATTCCCAAGGACACAATGAGTGGTTAAATATTCCATAAGTTTAATATGGTGATATTTCTCTAAATTAACTGCCTCTGTGTTCTCCATAATATTTGTTTCAATAGCTGTCACAATAAAATATATTAAATTGTGATACAAGCGTAGTTGGTGAATATTTGAATACTCTTTCCTAGATAATAGCTTGCGACATTCAATGAATGAATTATAATATGCACTATCAATAAGGCAGAATAGATACTCGCAATTAAAATAATTTCAAAAATGCTTTTGTTATACTCACAACACGTAATGTTCAAGTTTCCAAAACTCATTTAGCAGTTCAGCGCTCTCGCCATATCAATTGATTGATGTGGTGTATGTCCGCAATCAACAGAATGTCATTTAGAGATAATGTAATTAATATGCATATTTAATGTAATTACTACATCGAGTAAGACTACTTTTGTAGGACAGTTATAGCGTGTATCACTGCTGGTATATATATGATAGAGCTCACCATTATGATTTATTGATATTTTAGGAGTATAAGTTATTCAGGCATCAAACAATCGATGAATACTGAATCATTCAATTTTGCTTAATGAAAACTTCTGACTAGAGGTAATGAAAAGCCACGTGACATTTCCTGACATTTAAAAATACTGAATAATAACCAAATATACTGTTAACAATATGATTTAATCAGCATTCTAAAATTTGAAAATTGTTTAAAATTAACAATAAATTAAGAAAAACAGTCAACCTACCGACTCAATAATTCCACTTCAAACGATTATACTCTATCTTGTTATAAAAATATTCCGTTATATAAGAATTGGCAAATATAGTTTACGACACAATTGTCAAATTGAAGCGATATATCGAACAATATACAATTACTAACCGATAAATACTACTATCTCTGAAAAAATAATTTCAGTTGATCGATGAATACAGACCATAAACCGCTCAAGTACCCCATAATTGCACTCCGTTTGCGCTCAGTTTGCACTCCGTTCGCGGTCCGTTCGCGCTTAGTTCGCACTCCGTTCGTGCTCCGTTTGCGTGCACTCGATTAAACGCGGTTAATTTAATGCACTCACAAACGCAGGTATTCGCTCACGAGCGCTGTATATCTGAGTGCTCTGTTTAATATCCTCTTAGCGTTCGCTTCGTTCAGCGTTCACTCAACGTTTAGTTCGCTCAGTTCGGTTTCCGGCCCATAACCAATCGCAACATCTCAACTCTTAAAATGATTCTATATTGACTTTTTAATTTAATCTGTTCCAATGGAGCAATAAAATGTATCCATGGGATTTAGTCAAGGTAAATTAATTAATAATCCGATTGTTTCTCTACATATTATGTCACCCGCTGGGCGAAAGGTTGTAAATTTCCGATAAACTAGTATCGATAGTAGGCATGTTTAACGGAAATGTCTATATTTTGATATGTGATCAGTGGTCTGGGTGATCAAAGAATATCGTAAGTTATACCGGCGTCTGTTATTCAGACCGACATGTGTTTGCGTCAGTATCTTCTTTGATATATCGTAAGCCGTTTGTTACAGGAAAGCAATAAAGTTTGTCCACAACAATTTACACCTACATCATCAACATAAACTAAATATATTGTTATTAATAATTAAATTAAATTAATAATTCCATACTGTTGATACCTCGTTGGCCTTATAATAATCCATAAATCTGCTCAGTGTAAGCAGTGACTTAACAACATGTGGATATATCACTGGTTTTGTTAATGTTCAAACTAAAATAAGCTTTATAATCAATAATATGCACTGCATGGGTGATGAAAAATTTATTATAACCCGTGCAATGCAATTCGACATTATAATAAATGATTTTTGAAAAATAATAATCTTGTAGTGTTTCTATCGATTTGGGTCCAAAGTTTTTTTAAGTTTTTATAATTATTTTCGTTATCAATATGTATATAAATATACTTGCAATGAACTTTTTTCAGCGGGTTTCTCAAATTATTATTTTACTGATAGTATGCTTTATGTTAATATATTATTTAAAATGACAAACTATACTAAACTTGTTTGAAACTACACCCACTGTGCTATACCGCTAATTATATGACACGCAGCAACACACCCGTGGTGTTAATTACGTTATGTCACATGCCAGTGAGAGCCGTGTCAATTAGATTACATGCTAAAGCGATGACTTATCGGTCTATTGGCCACGGAAGATATGTATGATTTCATTTTGATTGTAATTCGTGCCAGATGGATGAATCTTAATTGAGCCAACATTATGTGATTGAAAAGAAAAGATAAAAAAGGAAAACTGCCAGCCATTTAACAACAAATAAAAAAATTATTTAAGATATTTGTTATTCGAAGTTTCAGAACGCTTAAGTATGTAAATATCATGATGTTAATATCATTAAATTAACGAGCCGAAAACCCCACGCCAGTTCTGAATGAATGGTAGAAAGTGAGACATACACGTATTAAGGGATGTGTATTCAGGGCTGTCATTTTACCACAGCTGCCTTAGTGACCTCGTATAAAAAACAGATACAACTAAAAATCAGAAATGTTAATTTACAAAATAAAACACTCCTACAATTTTAAAACTAAAAAAAATTAAAGACGTGTCTCTAAATAATTCCTTGTAAAAATGAAGTATTTTATTTGTATTATTTTTTACTTTCATTATTTGTTTTATTTTATTTTAAATATTATTATCATTGGAGCTATTATTATAATATACATATTGACTTATTGATTTGTCACAGCTTTTATATTGGATACGTGCGTACGTGCATCTGGTCAGTCGTTCACAATAAATATAACAATTTAATTACTGTTATGAAGGCAGAGATGCATGGCAATCATCAAAACGGATACCCATGGTGAGAACCACATGTGTGTCAATAAATAGTTAATGGGTGATTTATCGGTCCATTGATCACGAAGAACCCTACCGGTGTGTAATTTTCATTTTGATTATATTTAATGCCAGATGAATGAATCTTAATTTAACCCGCGGCATATGATTGGATAAGAAATACATAGTCAAAATAAATACTAAAATATGCAGATTTTTTTATAATATTGTTATTATCATCATTATTATTAATATCCATGATATATTTTATTATTAGTTATTACTATTATTACTAATATTATTGTTATTATTGCTATATTACTTTATTATTATATTATAATATTATTACTCTTCTTCTTCTTATTATTATTATTGTCATTTCTTACTTTTCTCACAGCTTTTATATAATGGCTTAATTGTTACGTGCTTACGTGCACGTGATCAGGCGTATCGATTTTGTAGGAAAGCGGGAAAACAATATATTTACTATTATATAGGCAGTGAATACATGTTCTTTTTTGTTTATTTCAACCTTCCCGATGATCAAAAGCTGTTCTTTAGTCAATATAAAATTACAACCTCAGAAAGGTCACCTTGAAATTTAGGTTTACTAGTTTTTATTTCCTGTGTCTAATGTGTTATTTCGGTCTGTCGTGTTAATTTGGCATACATACTTTTATTTTACATTAATTTAATTTAGCTTGATTGTGAAGTAAGCTCGGAGCTTATGCATATCGTTCTCCAGTGCATTCCCTTATTAGATCTGGTACTGAATTGTGTTTCGAGAGGTCGGGTAGAACCTGGGTCAAACTCGCGACCTCTACCGCCTGAAGCCAGCACCCTATCCGCTTTACTACTGACCCACTTTATATTTTAGAATACAATTAATTTATTACTATTATTTTAATGAGATGTGCACGAGTATAATGTTTCCACTTTAATTGCAATATAACAGTTTTACGTACATTTGTTCACAACTAAGCACAAACTCAGTGTAACTATATTCGGGGAAAATATAAAACTAAAGTCCAAATTAAATTGAAAATTGGTAATTTTTATTTTGCCGAAATACCCATACAAATAGAATCATAATCATATAAATTTCCGCATATCTATGTTTTGTTTGTTTCACGCATGCTTTGATATTTTTGTATTTGGAACAGTATACGCTTAAATCGAAATAAAGAAAATGATTTGTATGTTCTATAACTAATTTATATCGAAATAACACGGCAAATAGTGAATTCATATTACATCTTTTCGAATTGTTATTTACACAATATATATACATTTTATTACATTTTTAATTATTTATATTTTTGTTGCGCAAACCAAAACATGCTTAAACATGCAACTAAATTAACCGTAGATAACCGTTGATGTGTCGTCTATTGTATAATAGGTATTTTAAATATTATTGTATTGATCAGCTAAATATTGATATTTATGCTATAATTGATAAATTGTTGACAAAAATAAGTTTTATCATGCGTTTTACAATAAAACATTTATATAAAATACATGGTTAATATTTATGTGAAAGAAAATTTCTTTTTAATCTCGATTTTAAGTATCGATTTCACGATCAAATGATGAAAAAAGAGTGTATCCGAATGAACGAGTGCACTCAATAGCGCACGAATAGTTCTGTTATCAGTTATCTTACTGTGTCTAGCGTAAACTGCATATACTGCGCATCTGAGTGCACTCAGCGTATCTGAGTGCATTCAGCGTGTCTGAGTGCACTCGATCTATTTCATGCGTTCAGGAGTGCGTTTATTATTCAAAATTCAGCGTTTGCTTACGGTCCAGGTCCGCTCCGTCAGCGCTCAATCTGCGCTCCCTTCGCGCTCCGTCTGCGCTACGCTCGCGCTCCGCTTGCGCTCTGAGTGCACTCCGTTTGCGTGCAACTGGGGTACTTGAGCGGTTTAGGGTCTGTATACTGTAATATTACTATCTGTAGTAATATTATCGACAACTTCTAAAAAAATACAATTTGATTATAGGTACAACAGAAATTAAAGGTAATGTACCAAATATAGTAAATCATACACAACTCTGGAAAAATAGAAAAATGTGCTTACTACATAAAAAGTTCAGCTGACGGCGGTAACCCATTCACCATATCGGTCAGGGAGTCCCCGGTTCCTGGCGGTTATCTGCTGACTGAACTGGTGAAGGGTCTGGCGAAGGTCAAGTTAAAGGAACTGAGCTGGTTACCTGTTCCACTTCAGTTGATAATATATCCGAGAGCTTCAGTGTTTGACTATCTGCGACTCTGGTTGACTCCAGCTGCTCAGAATGTGAATGAGGGATGTCAACTTCCACAGGTGTGGATAAATTAGATTCTATAATTTGTATAAGAGATGACCGTGAAGCTACTGAATGCCAAAAAAAATTCTCGGATGCTTGATTTACTCAAAAATGGACTGGGTCAGAATTGGTGTGGACCTGGTTTGAGATATGTAGTGGGTCTTAATGGCGGTGGAATATAACGGTCGCCATATTCGCTTTCTGACTCAGAATTTATGCTGGTACTACCATTTATTTCATAGGGTGACCTTAATTTACCTTAATTTCGGAGTTTTATTGCTTTGTCTTTACAGCCTTGACATTTCCTATAGTTTTTAGGTACCACAACAGGTACATTATTAAATGGTTACATCATATTCCGATGTGTAGTTCAGGTTGGTCGATCTGAACTCTATATACCGGAATGTCAGGACAAGGTATGTCTAGGATGACATAGATATCATCTTCTAACTTGTCTGCAAGTATCTGAGTACCTTGTAACCCAACTTTCCGTACAACCACTTTATCACTGGTTATGTCTAATTTGTTGTGTCGGACCATGAGTTTAAGGTCAGGTTTTTTCTAAAATGAAAAAACAGATTCGACCCGCTCCAAGTGTTCTTCGAAATTTGGAGAAAATATAAGAACTAAATCCAAGAATATTAGACATTCTTGTAAATGCTGTCATCTAAACAACGTTCCAAGAGTCGTTGGAAAGTTGCGGGAGCGTAAGTCAATTTTTATTTAGACGATTCCACTGATAAAAACTGAATTGGCCAACACTAAATGCTATTTTGAACTTTGATAACTCTTCCATCTCAACTTGCCAGTCGGCACGGTGTAAATCCAAATAAGAAAACAATTTGGCAGAAGAAAGAACATCTATATTATCATCAAAATGTGATGACAAAAATGCACATTTTCTTGTCATAATGTTAAAATGCCGCCAATCTACACAAAACATAAGGCTACAGTCGGATTAAGTATTTAAGTACAATGTTAGAAGAATAAATGGATTTGAACTCTCGTATAAATCCATTTGCTACATCGACTTTACGTCTTGACGTACTTTCTCATACAGAGCAGGTGAAATAAGTTTATACGAAACGAACCTTTAAATAGAGTTACATCATCAAGAACAATTGCATGTTGTTCTAAATCTGTCTTATCCAGATCATTAGTACTAGTGAAAAATATATGCTTCCACTTTCTCAGCACTAGTTGAAATCTAAGGTTTTGCTCATCTGTTAAATAAGCAGATTCAACCTTGATGCCAAGGTCTTCAAAAACCTGATCGGAAGGGGTTTCAAGACATAAACATGACGTTACATCATCTACTACGTTGGCCTCTGATACTGTACAAATTTGAGAATTTGGTTTGAATGATAATATTTTTGCAGACATATTCCATATTCAGACAGGCATTTTTACAGCAGACGAGTGATGTAACTTCACAACTCGCGGACATACTGTATAACCTGTTGTACTATCAGGCGTTTCAATAACAACTGGGAAACTATTATCATCAACATTTCTTATTTCAACATTTATGGTGACCGTCCCATATGGTCTCACGGTAACTAACCCTCTTTCGCCCACAATCACGAACTGAAAATGTGTGGCAGTCAAAGCCATCAAAAGCAGACTACCATTCAACGGGGACCACTGGGAGATGTTCTTCGTTTTGTAGAGGGATGCCTTTAAACGGTGAGATACGTGTGTACCCTATATATCAGGACATTGTTCATTAAAACTATTATCTGCAATAACCAGAATAGATATATCAAGATTAAAAGATGATAGAAGAACGGAACTGTAGATTCAAAAGAACCAACATACTGTAAAGATGACCAATCTGCTATTGAGAGAGAGAGCAAGAGAGAGAGAGAGAGAGAGAGAGAGAGAGAGAGAGAGAGAGAGAATAATGAATTATAAGCAGAAAAGCAGAAGTATAGAATTACACATAGCCCGTGTATCTACTACTTAGTGAAAATTAGCTTCCACTACGTTCTACTACTTAATGAAAAGTAGATGTCTATTACAACATATAAATAAATGTATCCGATAATTCTGTATTTTTCGGTCGTTCCTCATCACGACCGCCCATTGATTGACCCATTACAGAGGTAGTTAACCTTTTGGTTGTTCCTGCTGGGATTGTAATTGTTGACTGCAATTATTTTTACCTCCTTCTTTGTACGAGTTGCTGCGTTGGTTTCTATTGTTGTATCTTCCTCTGTTATTATTGTTCCTGTGTTTATCAGTGTTCTTGTTGTAACTGTAGCTGTAACTGCTGTTGTTACTGTCTTCTATTGTTGTGTCCTCTACCGCTATACAAAGACAGTGGTTACACATATCTTGGACACACGCAATCTAAAACACGCTTACTTCATATTTAAAATACTAATATGACGACTATAACCAGGCCTAAATACACATATCACAATATGAATGCATGCAGACATATCAGAAATAAATACGTTTTCATATATATATATGAATGCATGTTTACATATCGAATATGCATCAGTGCATTTAAGTTTAATCAATCAATTAAGCTTGATTATTGTACCATTGCATTCTTCCTCATTCATAAGCTATTGTGTTTGTTCCGTTCCATTGAGAATATAAAATAGTGACAAATGACTATTAATAAGCCATCACATATATTAGTTTCTTAGGTTAGAGATACCTTTTAAAGATTGTTAAATTGCATCGCTCGATTACGTATTAATAAAAAAAAAACCTTTCACTGACACTGAACGCATCACTTACTTGTTACCAAATATTAGTCCTGAATTTCAGGCAACAACACACTTGGCGATACAATTTGGGACTCAGTATCATTCTTTTGGGTGGGGTGATTGGACAATCGTAAATACTTGGCAAAATTACCGTAATCCTTCTGTTTATTCCAGTATTTATACATCAACGAGGTTGTACTACTGAATACTGTGACGTCATTTGAACTTTCAGCTAAAGCAACTGACCAATCAACCTGCTCAATTGTGGCTTTCCCAACATTGCTATTTAACGGACCCAATCAGAAAGAGCTGTGTCCGTTCTACAGACTGTGACCAGCAGGAAGACGCAGCCGTCAAAGTGCATAGTCACTACACCTGTGAAAACACATTCAACACATAGGTTAGCCATAATAAGTGCACTACATACATACTGAAAAAGTGACAAGAGAGGCCGCCGCATGGGAACAGTCGGTTGCATGTTTGCAACTGGGCAACTTAAACAAGATTAACGGGTGCAAAAGTCATGCCAGAAAG
Source organism: Panopea generosa (assembly GCA_029582155.1). Lineage (NCBI taxonomy): Eukaryota > Metazoa > Mollusca > Bivalvia > Adapedonta > Hiatellidae > Panopea > Panopea generosa. The sequence continues at coordinate 80,091,302 of CM055899.1, forward strand.
CAAATAAAATGGAAAGTGATCTTACCTACCATAAACATTGTAATTGAAATTGTAAATGCATGTAAATCATACATATATGGCTATGTTTCTTACTAGTATTTGAAAAGCTTTTAGTTTAAAGGACTTAATTTTTAGTGTTCTGATGTTTTCTGAATTTAACAAATTGATAAACTTAGGCATGTTGGGTCTTTCCCAATAATATTCATTTATATATATTTTTCACAGATCGGAATATAGCACACATTCAATAATAAAATGATATTAATTCTCTAATTCATTACATACTCTGCACTTTCGTTCGTCAAATGGTGTTCTAATTGGCCGTATCGAACGGCCTGCCTCTACTTCTAATCGATGCGACGAGACTCGTAACTCAGCAAAAGCTTTGATAAACTTTAAATAAGGCTACAATCTAAAATTATATGGTGTAAACTCATGTACGCTTCTTTAGATCTATAAATGTATACATATGTTATATGATACAAGTGATGCTATATAATTTTGATGAAACTATATACAGTATCAGGAGCATTAAATATCTCAGATTGAGATTTCTCTATACTTAAGAAGCCTTACTTCTCTAAATGATGACTAGATCTCATTACACATAAGGTGGCCGCACATAATGGAAGCCGTATTAAATCTTTATACATTGTTAAATTACAACATGCAACATTGCATAATCAATGTAAATGAAGTTGTAGCATTTTTAAAATTTGAGTTAAGAAAAATCTCAAGTTGAGATGTTAAGTGAAACAGAAACAGGTATACAAGACATGGCTAAGAACCCGGACACGTATCCGGTGTCTCTGTCCGTTCAAAGCTTTATAAAGAACTCGCTAACAGTAAGTCACAGTCTTTCCGGTCGCTGCACAAGACAGCAAATAGGAAAGCGCGATTGTCGATTGAAATTTAGATACAATGCTTTGATGGCAAGTATTCCGAAACACGTCTTTATGAGTGAGGATTGTTTTATGTTTTAATGACTGGGCCGAACAGACTATCATCTAAATGACAATTTTACACCTCAACTTGACTGGTTTCATCAAGTACACATTTACTACCGTATACTTATCTTCGTAAGTGATCAACAGCATGATATAAAAGACATATAAGAAATCAGTTGATGATGAGCTTACTTAAATAGTAATTATAGGGAGATCTAATTCTGAAAACATTACGTGAACAATCGTCTAATTTCAACCCATTTATACACTATAAGCTTATTTAATATGTGATTTTAGCTCCTATTGGACGAATAAGCCGAGCGCTTTGCGTGCAATATACCGCCAAGTATCCAGATGAAGTAATAACATTTTTATAAACTGGTGTTGATTAACTTAAACATATTAAAACAAATTCTGAGAAAGTAATTGAATAACTTATGTAAACAGCAATTGCTTGTTTGACAAATAAAGTACTTGAAAGAATATTACTATATATTTACTTATACTCTTAATAGCAGGGTACGTTATAACGAGTATAACACGTGGTGGGATAATGCAGATGGATACACGAGTTAACTCTTTAACGTCGATTTGTTTGAACTTAAATTCCAAATCATTATAACAATAATAATAATTCTTCTACGATGTGTTATGATGTGTAACATACACATGCACTTTTTGTGTCGGGGGAGTTCTATTCATTTATATCATGAACATCTAAGTTAAAATATAAAATATTCACATATGCATACACAAAATTATATACGTATGTGGTGCACAAATCTGTAAAAGTCCTAACCGTTATCTTAGTGATCAACCTTTGCTTCCTTTCAATCATTGACATGGTGTCCGAGTTCCGTTGTACATTTACTCAGTAAAGCAATTGCAAAAAAAAAGGTTCGTGATCACTTGCCCTTAGTCTTAGCAATGCATCGTAATTGTAGTGATACTCGCGACGACTTCTGTGATATGTTTTATAAACAGTACCGTTGCGACATTTTAAAGTTAATGATGAATATTACAGCTACACTGCTAGTCAATGATGTGGTCAGCTGGGTGGGGATGGGGGACACTCGTCATTGCTTGTTTCACTCATTTTATCCCAGGACAAGCTCGAGAGGATGGAGCGATAATGTTGGTCTTGACTTGCCGAGCTAGTTTAGAATAACTATGTCTAGAAAATAAATTGTCTGCTCATAAGTGTAGAATAGAAACCGGTTGATACACAGAATAGAATTGACGTTTGATTCGGAAATCCGATATCATTTTGCTATTACCTGTCCGTTGTACATTGACATTCGCACATTTTATATAAAACCGTATTTTTACAATAGACCCAGCGTTTATAAGTTTATTGAATTGATGAAATCAGCGAAACAACAATTAATTTTGTACGGATCTACACATAGAGACATGTACTTCTTGAACACTGAACACATTTCCAATGGTTCTTATTGCCATAGATAGTCCAAGTGTCAACCTCTTATTGAAATAAAAACTGCACTAATATTTAAAAATATAAGACTTATTGTTCATAAAATGTGATACGTGACAAATATATTTAGTGTATTGTGTGTATGTATGATATAAAAAAGAAACATTATATGTTTAAGTTCAAATGAAGAAATATTTAATAATCTTTAAAAATAAACGCGATCCACAAATAGCTCTGCCGATATAACAAAATCCACAAACAGCTCTGCCATTTTAACAAAATACATAAACAGCTCTGTCGATATTACAAAATCCACAAACAGCTCTGCCGATATTACAAAATCCACAAACAGCTCTGCCGATAAAACAAAATACATAAATAGCTTTGCCGATGTAACAAAATACATAAACAGCTTTGCCGATATAACAAAATACACAAACAGAACCGTCGATATAACAAAATCCACAAACAGCTCTGTCGATAAAATAAAATACATAAACAGCTCTGTCGATATAACAAAATCCACAAAAAGCTTTGCCGATATTACAAAATCCACAACAGCTCTGCCGATATAAAAAAATCCACAAACAGCTCTGCCGATATAATAAAATCCACAAACAGCTCTGTCGATATAACAAAATCCACAAGCTCTGTCGATATAACACAATCCACAAACAGCTCTGTCGATAAAATACAATCCACAAACAGCTTTTCCGATATAACAAAATCCACAAACAGTTCTGCCGACATAACACAATCCACAAACAGCTCTGTCGATATTACAAAATCTACAAACAGCTCTGCCGATAAAGCAAAATTCACAAACAGCTCTTCCGATATAACAAAATCCACAAACAGCTCTGCTGATATAATAACATCCACAAACAGCTCTTCCAATATAGCAAAATCCATAAACAGCTCGCCGACATAACAAAATCCACAAACAGCTCTGTTGATATTACAAAATCTACAAACAGCAATGCCAATACAGCAAAATCCACAAACAGCTCGTCCGATATAACAAAATCCACAAACAGCTCTGCCGACATAAAAAAATCCAAAAAAATGGCAAAAAACTCTCAAAATCCAAAAATTCCCAAAATTAAAAAACCTGTAGAAAATGTTATAAAAGCAAGCAGTTAATGCGCTGAATGTTTAGGAAATTTTGTCGCGTTTATTTAGGTCAGCTACCACCAGTGCGCTTTCCATAGACTTACATTATAACATTTGACCTTATTTTCACTATTTCCAACATTCCATTGTTATATTAAAGTACTAGCATATACTCAAATCAAAATGTCCTAAAAATGGGGTGATACTTTTATTGTGATAATTTGCCAGTTTGACATTTTCATCTAACCAAACATCAGCCTCCTATCAAAATATATGCCATGAACATACCTTATAATTTCTTTCGGCCAATCCGAAAACTCATTTTAATGATGGTAGCAGACCGTAACAGTATCGTCGTTTCCAATTAATCAAACTGGCTTTGTTGGCTCTAACTTAAGTATCTGTTTCGTTTTTCGAGTCCAAGGGAATCAATCCAAGGAGTTTTGATTATTCATTGAACCTTTCAAGTTACATGCTTACATGATTAAAGTGATCTTGATGTTAGTGAATAGTGTTTTGTTATAGAGTTATATAATTAAACCAGTCAATTTATGTTCAACATTAGTTAAAGATGCATCACATATAACTTTAAGAACCGTTTATTGAATAAAAAAGAAGAAAGTCCCATTCGAAAATAATTGTTTATTCCATCCTTATTTATGAGAAATGCGTTAAAACACAGGTCGGCATTATCTGTTTTATTCGTCAATGTTTTAGCATAACCCAATACTGGCCAATGAGAAACTTTATTTTGGGTTGCGATTAAGTATTTGGTCAACAAAATTAAAGAATTTTACACTATAGAGGCAAAATACAAAATAAACTAATAAACAGAATATCCATAATATATGATATTTGATATAGATATGTTGTTTTACCGCTAAGATCGAAAAATATCGGCGCTACAGGTGAGTCTCTTTAAATGAGTGATTTAGACATGAAATGCGTGAAAATATTAAAATATGAAATGTGAAATGGTGATCCATACTTGATCCATATGTTTAAATTTATTGAGTTAATACAAAGTAAGAAGCATTCAGTTTTATTAAATCTTTGTAAATATTCTTATCAAGCTTTTGGTGTTTGCTAAATCCTTGTATAATCAAAATGCATAAATGTTTTCATCTATCTATTTATGTTGATCTACTCAAGTATGTAATGACAATTTATAACGTCATATATCTAATTTAATTGAATCTAACATTATTGATTATGTGTCTATTATCTACGTGTCATGTGATGCATTTATTATTTGAATGTGTATGTAATGAGAAACATTATATGTTTAAATTACTGAATAAGATTATTTTAATCTTGATATAATAAAATTAGATAAAATAAAATGTGCTTTGTATAGTATTGTTTTGAAACAGTAGCTATATATTAACGTTGAAGATGTTATGTTTCCGAGTATTAGTTTGTATGATTAAAATTGATTTAGTCATTTCTTTTCAGAGCAAATGTAATGGTACTGTATATTTATTAATAATTTTACATTGATTAAAATTGATAAAATACATTTTTCTATGCATTAAATAAAAATATTTGTTTGTAATGTTGTTACTGTTGTTGTATGAACGTATATGTAATAAAGTATAAAGCTATATGGATCCTGCGTTCTGTTCTTTTATTTGTTTTAAGAGGGAGAAAGGGAGGGCTAAAAGGCATTAAATAATAAGATGAATTGGATTAAATATATTCTGAAAAAAATGCCGTCATCCGTGTCTGTATTTCTACAACTAATAGTAATTTCTATATTAATAGTGTTAAATTAGACGTTGAAAATAGTCATCAAAAATTACAAAAAATATGAATTATATTTTGAATAACTATATTTTCACAAAATTATCTTATTAATTTACATCTGATGAAGTTCATCTTTTTTTTAAATTCATACTGCCACCGAAATACCATGCCACGTTAAGAATTCTTAATTTAACTAGTTAAATGTTAGATTGAAACCACTTATAGCAAACACAATTTATTATGAATATTACACTTGGGAAAACAAATAGTGCCAATATCACGGTACCCAGTAGTATGGACAGATATAACACACTCTTAACGCTGCCCGTGGCATATCGATTGAATGTAGAATGGATCGGTCGCATGACCGGTTACGACTTAATACAGATTAACCTCCCTTGCGAGAAATGTTGGAATTCTTTCACATGCCAATTCATTAATTTCAATATTAATAAATATAAGAAACACAGTATATCCATGTCAAACACAAAGCACAGTAAAGTTGCTACAAAATTATTAAAACAAATAATGCAAACTACAAAATCATACTAATTACAAAACATGCCAGCAAAATAAGTGATAATCGCCTTGAGAAGGTCAGTAGAAAAGGGGTCACTTAATAACAAAAGTGAGACGTCAACCAAGTTTTCGCTGAAGCAGCTTACCAATTAACGCAATTGCTATATACTAGACCAAAATGATAATTGATAGCTTGAGTTGATCGTTCAGTTATTCAAATGTTAATTGCCTGCGATTATTACTAACTGACTTTCTAATTGTTCCACATTTACATCAGAGGCTGCCAGTGTCCAAGAAATTAATTAAGATAATGTTAGCAAATGTAGTGAACGCAGCACAGTATTTTGTTGTATTACAATGAATAAATGTCCATTCTGCTCTGTGGCATCCTTTAGTGTAACAAAAACCCTTAGTAAAACAACTAAGACTTAACCATGATTTTAATAGTTTCCAAGGCACCGCGCCAACATATCTCTATGATAACATCCATAGGGTGTCTTCTATTCATAATTACACGTGGTTTAGTGAAAGTAATTTTATAGTTCCGCATGCTAAGAGTTTCGATTCGGGCACCTTTTATTGCAATGCAATTGCTACTGGAATAATTTGCCTAACGATTTGAAGAAGTTAACTAATAAGCAAACTTTTAAACGTGAAGTTAAAAAACATTTATGTATCTCCTCGCAGGCTAGAGAAAATTTGAATATCTAATTTTCAAGTATATGTTGAAAATATTTCTTGTATTGTGAACCACTTATATGTATTATTCAGTTATTCAGGGTATAAGCTAATTCAATGCTTTTGTATTGTTACATTTTAACAAGTTTATATCAAATGTCTACATTCTTAACATTTCATGTATATCATATTTTTTAAATGTAAAAAAAAAACACAATTTTAAGGGAAAGGACCCCGTTGGAAATAAGCGCGTATGTTGCTCTAATGGGTTATCCCAGGTTATAAGATCTTTTTTCTTTTAGATGATTGCTATAATTATTATACTTTTTATTTTCTTGATTTATTACTGTTATTTTATCATCATCATGATATATATGTTGTATACTGATCTTATATACCTGAATAAATTTGAATTGAACATTTGTTACACTAATGGTTGACACCGCAACACTAAGGGGCGATACGTGACATATTGTTGCAATATGCAACACAATTTAGGAAATCATCTTCTCTTAGGCTGTTATATCCCAACATATTATGGCAAATTACACAACTTATACAATTTATCTGTTTAATACTGATACGTAGTGTTTATGCAAGCGCCTTGAAATTGAGGATGGGGTGGGGTAGTAAAGGGGATATAGTGCTACCAATGTCCGTCCGTCGTACCGATCGCCCATTCGTCTGTTCTTCCGTACGTCACGATTTTCAGGTCAAGGCCACAGTTGAAAAATCGCTGCCAATGCTTACCGGCATTATATTCCATCCGATGCAAGTTACACAGATGTCCAGAACAGTGCTACTTCGGATGCGATTGCGTTTCACGATTTTTGCGTGTTGTTATATGAGAGATATCTGCTCTTTTGTGTCATTGCAGACAAATGAGGTATCTGATAATTGAAGTCAATGGTGGAAAAAATCTTATTTTGATATGGTGTTGTTAATTTTCTACATACGAATGGAGAGCTATTTTATAAGTATATGTGATTGCATTTCTCAACGTGTCGCTAGAGAATACTGCTTTAACCTCTAACCTTTGGTATTTTTTAAAATATATTTCTGCAAATACACAGATTTAGAAACACTTTTGCGACATGGTTTGTCTGACATTATAGCCTGTAGTTCGAACGCAGTTTTCCTGATTAGGTCCATATAATAGCAATATTGGAGAAGCCACATTTAAGAGCATGTTAATTGGTCAGTTGCTTAAACTGAATTTTGAATAGCGTCACAGTAAGCGTTTCGTTGCTATGCATTATGGGACAGACATAGAATTGCCTGCTGTGTCAATGGGGTAAAATAGATTTGCTTCAGAAAATATCAGGTTCTTGAGAAGAGCACTGACTCTAGACGATGTGATTCACAAGCTTTTCAAGACCCTAGGTCAGTGTCGCTTTAAAATTTCTGCTATCAAGACGTTTAGGAATGATTCGATTTAACATCGTACTGAATGTTTGCTGGTTGACCCTTTCACAGTTTGCAATCACAGTTGCCAAATTTGTCAAAAGACTCACCGCCATTGAGTCCGAGAGTTTTTCCTAAAGTCTTAAACTGACGCTTTATAGGTATTGTGTAATTATTTTCCTATTACAACTCTGGCTTCTGGAGGTTTTTATTCTTATTAACAGAATAGCTTGGATAAGTCCTTTTATGAAAACTATTTTTGTTATAGACGCTCAATATTCTACTTTGCACAGTGGTTCTTTTATTGTCATCACAAATATATCTGTTAGTTATCGAGTACATCCAATCACAACAGCTCTTGTTTCTTTATTTGTGTTATCCCGAGCGTGTTTGCGTTTTACACTATATACAGTACATGCTCTCGCATTTATGCGCGCTACTTATTTACACTGTTTCAGTTTATGAACTGACAACGGAGAAGAGCGGTTGTTTGTATTTTGTATACCTAGATTCATTTACTTTAACATTTAAAAAAATAACTTAACTATTGACTAGTTATTTACGTAGGGAGGGACCAACCTAGGTCCATTAATACTGACTGCGCTGTTTGCCACCGAGTTAAGATGGTTTATCAGTTTATTGTAGATCATTAAAGCCACATTTGCATATAATTCAACATGTGTTTTTTCTTTAATTTTATTGTCAAAGACTAAATCGCGGCCAGCGATAAAGTCACTCATTGGTCAGTATCGGGTTATGCCAAAACATTGAAGAATAAAACGGAAAATGCCGACTTTTGTATTAATGAATTTTTCATAAATAAGATAAATTACAAGGACAGAATCAACCATTATCTCTTTATGACTCAATAAACGGTCCCTCCTTTACTGAACAGAAAGTTAAAGGTGATGAATCTTTAACCAGTAGCATCTTGTGAAATCGTTATATATACATTATAGGACTCAAATTATTATTTAATGTTAAAGGTTTTACACCAAGCATAGTTATCGTATGTAAATTATCTTTCATAAAGGTGTGTTGATTTTGGTTCTCAATAAATGTAATCGCCAATTACTTGTGTTTTTATTTGATGGTTCACCCTTTGCAGTTGCTGCTTAGTAATCTATTCTTATATATCAGCAGTGCATTATCACCTCAGTCGGTTATTTGTCTGACTATTAATCCAGGGGTTGTGAGTTTGGTAACAGTCTCCGTGATGATTGATATAAAACATTGAGTCTCATTATCATTCGTCTCTCACTGCTGATTCAAGTGGGCAAGTTATCAGTTACTTGCAGAGATGTGGTGTGCTCGAGTGCTGGTTAACCTTTCACGATCCCAGGAAACAGTGATAAGGTTAACTGATCACCTGTTAGCCCTCGATGGCATAAAATATCAAACTGCTATGCTTATTAATTGACTTGCTGCTGTTTCACCAACATATTCTTAAATCAGCGACTTGATTAAAGAGACTGGCAGGCTAATATCACGCCCCAAATACTTAAAAAACTTTTATCTAGGAAAGCATCAGCTGATCATAACTTTAGACTGGTTCCATTAAATCTGAATATGGTTTTATCGATGTTCATTATATAATTGATAAGTGACCAGTCAAAATTAAGTTTTTATTTATTAATAATTATTTTTTTTAAGGAAAATATAGGTAAAACAGAAGCCATATCATTAAACATGCTTTTTACTGGTAAGGTTTCTGTTTTATCGAATGGGTTGTTAATGAATATGCTGGCAGATAAATGTGGACCAACTTTGCTTCTTTGGTTGCCTTAGACAATTTATGTCAGCATAGTGCATGCATGTCGTAAGAGGCAACAACTTCAGTACTGGATACATTTTACTGAAACTCTGCTGTTCTACAGGTATCAAAGTTCTAGGTTTAGTCTGCCTATACCTTTGTTGATTTTTCTATTCAATTTGTTGGTCAGTTTTATACATGGAAAGGGAGTCTGGAATCTTTCTTCCTATTGTTTCTTATATTGCATTGTGTGTATTGATACACCTCTAAACCGAAATTTATTTTGTTGTATCTAAGGAAGCAGTACAAAACTGATTCCCGTATGCACAAGTCACAAGTATGCGCCAAAACTGGCTTTTGTTGTAGAAAGGGATACATATGAGAAAATAAGGGGGCAAAAGCGTCCCTGAAGTCATTGAAAAATTGAGATTGAAATACATAAAAATGCTAATTTAACAATTTATTACAGTTTTTTACTAATATATATATTTCTTTAGATAATCTGTACCGGACATGCTGTACCTAAAAGTAGCTATGCCATTGACGTTTGTTTTTGAATGGGGCTCAATGGCATTTTCAACAACCACGGACAAGTTAACTCTTAATAGTTTCAGGCCAAATATGTCATTTTCTCTCTCAAAATGACACACAAATGTTTCAATGAGTTGTTAATTAACATTTCAATTAAATTCCATAGTCAGTCCCTGTGATGACTGATATATAACGTTGCGCCTCATAGTGATTCGTATCTGAAAGTAACTAGCAGAGATGGGTGTTTTAGTGATCTGGTCAACATTCCAGGATCCCAGGAAACAGCGTTTAGGTTAACTGATTGCCTGTTAGCCCTCGATGGCATAGATAAGATGCTAAATATTAGAAAAAAAAAAATCAATTTGTCAATAATGCACTCTCAATGGTGCACGTGAAATCTTTAAGCTAGGCCAATTCCTTGGTTTACATCAATCAGAACAATGGGAAAATGTTTTAAAAAAATTGTTTTTATTCCATTTCTCAAATTGGATAATTAATATCATAAAAATAATAGATCAGTTTGATTAAATAATACATATTGGACACACAAAATTTCATTTATACACATACAAACAAAATCAATAATTTTGTCGTTTATCCCCCCTACCCCACATGTGAACCGACAAACAACGTACAGATCCATCTCGTATAAATAACAATTACTGCACAATTATTAGTATGCATACATAGAGCTACATAAACATAGTCCGGTAAATATTGCGAAACAGTCAATATGTAATCCTCAAACCAGTTTATCACAATTGTAAGCCATTGTGAAATCGAAATCTTATGCCATTTCCATATTTAGGCCAGAAATATTTTCTGATTTTAAATCAAAACAAATTTTATTCCTGAAATGGTTCCCTGCTTGAACTCTGATGATTGATACTGTGGAACCAGTGTGATGGAAAAATCATAAACATTGAAATAGAAGCTTACATCAGATCAGCACAGATAATATTTAATTGACATAATTAATAAGAACAACCATTTCAGCTCATCCTCTTCTTCTGGTTTACAAAATAAAAATTATAAAGACTTATTTTGTAAATGTATGGTCAAGCAAGTGTAATTCGATTGTTGATTTTCAATTTACTTTCATTTCAGATACATATCTATTACATATACATGTATCAGAACTTGTAAATTTATGTTAGACAAAATTAACACTATCACTTTCGGAGATTTTTATAAATCTAAAACACTGTACAGCCACTATAATAAATCCTGTACAATGATGCTGCAGTAATGGTGATAGAATTACATTCTGTTAAATAATCGCATCAGCTTTATTATATGTTATGCATTGCATATTTGGTCATTTATAATCTGGAATACAAACCATTATAACAATACAAAATAAATTCCCAGTATTAAAACAGAGAATCACTTTAAGAATATTCAAGACAATTAACAAACTTGGTTAAAGATAAGCATTACAACAGGTAGGTAGTGGCCTGGCTTTACAAATACAAAATAACACTTCTCATACTTAAATATTCTCTCTCCAATATTTTTAAATCGATAATCAAGTGGTTCGCTTTGACAATATCAAAAAATGGCTGCTAGACAAAATTTTGTTCAGGAAATATAAAATTGATTATGACAGTGGCAATGGTGACGTTTTAAGTCTCGCTCAACAGGTAAGAACATGTAGTCATAATGAGACATTAACCTCATTCAGATACATGTTTGACGCAAAGTCAGGGATTTAACCCTAGTTATTTTTTTAAGAATATTAAGTTTTTTTTGGTGTCCGAGCCAACAGTCAGAATAAGCAACACAAGAAATTGAAGCAAATGTTATTGGAAATATGGCAGTATGATTTAAAGAAGAGACATCAGCAAATATATCAGTATAAAAGGTTCATAAAGTGTAAGTGGTAGATATAGGCAATATCTACAATGTTTAATCTATCAAAAAAAGTACTCCATTAATTAAAAAAAATGTATGAAGTACGAGCATCAGAAACAATGCTTTTTTTGATAAAATGACATGCTAAATATACATGCATTTTAATCATATAATAGTTCCCAGTGATAACTAAATTTTAATATACAGTATTTGTATATGCCCAGTCAAGACTCTATTAATTTAAATATTTGTCAAACACTATGATGAAAATAAGCAATTTTCATTGTTATATGTTGATTGATCTCAATCCATAAAATTAGCTTCTTTTTTTTTAAATAAACTTGTTTCCCATACAAAGCTGTACAGCTGCGTACTTGTTACCTTCAGCTTTCTCCTTCAGTCATTTCACAAGGCACTTATTAAATAAGTAGAACACAAAAACAATCTCCTCTCACTTTACTTAGTAACTGCCACAAAAAACAACAACACCATATTAAGTTTTTAAAAAATAATAAGCCAATTTCCAAGGAATTAACATATCGTACGGCATCTCTTAGTTGTATAATTTATTAAAACAATCCTGTTTTTTTTTTTTTTTTTTTTTTTAAAAAATCCAATAAAGAATAGGAATATCATCTGCAAAAACAAACATTCTCATCGAATAAAAAGGACCATATACGAAAATAACCATTGATTGAATATTAAGCGTCATTTTGACAATATCTGGGACTCCAGACAAACAGTTAATCAAACCACTCTTTCCTGGAATTCTTGAAATAACCAGCACTCAAGCACACCCATATATGTAAACAATTGATAATTGACAAAAACACAATGGACAGGTGAGGATTCTAACTCACAACCACTGAATTGATAGTACAAGTAAGATGTGCTACCGACTGAGTTAACTGGGCCCTGCTAATTTAAGCCATTCTTGAAACTACAGTACACCAATTTACAGGCAAATTAAATATTAAATAATATAAAAATGAAGAATCATGTTGATTATCATACAGTTTAATACTTGTTAACTAATACATGAATATATATGAGAGGTTAAGTATTGATAAACAAATAAATACAGAATAAGACAAGTATATATCATATAGTATTCATCATAATATTCACATGCAACATCAAGACATGCATAATGGAGATGAACATGATGATAAAAATGCTGACATTATAATGTATGAATAAATTCCACCAACTGTCTATAAAGCTGACATAATAATGTACAAATTAAAGCAATTTTTGTACATATAGCGGATATAATAATGAACAAATAAATTGTCAATTTGGTTAACAGTATAAAGCTGACTTAATAAAAAGCAAATAAATGTCAATTTGGTACACAGTATGAGACAGTACCAATAGATACAATTTGGTACCCAGAAACTGTCCATAGTGCTGACATGATACAGTCGATCTGATGATTATCAACTTGTTTGGAATCCAGCAATGTTCATACAGACAACATGGTACTTAACAAATTATGGTACCCAGCAATTGGTAATCAATTTATTAGAGTTACGGTATTCAGATTCCACATAATACTGAATGCTAATACATACATACAATTTACATATCTATGAATGCAAAGTATATATTCATACATTGACGCTTTATCATATACATCAGTTTTCAGAAGCTAAATAATTTGATTTGTTTACCTTACCTATTTCGAATGAACTGCGTTTGGTAGTCCGATCAATCATTGTAAATATCGACGGTGTTAATAATTGTGTAACGTTCAAACGTTTTTAAATAATACATTTATTAATATACAATTGTTTTATAAGGTCATGATAGCCAATGACTCTCGGGTACCATGCAAACAACTGAACGAAAGAACTAACATAACGGTTAGAAAGTTTTTTTTAAATATTTGCATAATATCATTAGTCCATTTGTTATGACGTATTTCTTCATTGCTGAAGTTTTGTGTCCAAAAGAACGCAAGAACTATTGTGTAAAAACCTATTGTGTTACTTGTTTCTATTCGGTTGTGGACATGGTGTCCCGAAACAGGACTATTGATGCATTACTTTAATTAGTGCTATTTTCATTAACATTACCATTTTCATTAACATTACCATACAATACACATACCAGTAAATATTTAAATGTTTCTACCTAATGATGGATATTAAATTAGTTATTTTTTGTTGTTTATGTGTTGAGTAATTGTTTTGTTGTTCATAGCGTTTCAGTTTGTGGTGTATTAGCATGTTCAAGAAAAAAATCAGTGTCTGGCACTGTTTCATATTATTTATTCAGTGCGTTGAAATCAGCAACAATGAATGCGTTTGCCATATACAGACTGGGGAAAATAAGATAAATGGATAGCAGATGCTATATCTGAGATTCTGTGTACTTTTCTTTTGGCTGGTATCGAATTATTACTATTACTATATATATTTGCCACCATTTTTATAACTAAGTTTATCACATGTATGCTTAACACAAATATATTTATGTTGAAAGACATTTTGAAAATAAAACAACAACAGTGGGAAAATGAGTACTAGTCTAAGACTGTAAAATCGACACAGCTCTCTGGCTTGGGTCCGTTGCATAGCAATGCGATTTGAGCAGGTTGATTGGTCAGAAAAACATAAATGACACCACAGTTTAGTAAACATAAAATATCTTATGTTATTTGTTATTTTTTGCAATGCAAGTTACTTAAATATATAACAGTGTCGAATCCCATATAGCTTAGTGATAAAGGATAACTAAAACAAGTAAAAGCAAAAAACTGAACATACTTACTTTTTTATATATCTTGATAATTTAATCTTATATACAAATTTTATTTTTTCGATTGCTGAAATATGTTATCGAACCCAAGATCTCTAACATGAGCCGCCGACACTCTATCTACCGTGCGCTACCGCCACGCTTAACAGAATCAATTAGTTAAAATAAACTAACTATGCCAAATGACTCAAGGGCATACCATTGGCAATAAAAGCTATTGAAATTTTATTACATCAGTATTTATCAGTATGGTATCAAACCAATACAAATATGTAATACACTCGTCATTATGCAGTTAATGAAATGCCAATAAATTGATTATGAAAAATGTTTTTCGTATGCCTTAATAGCGATAAAGTTATTTCACGAACTGCTCTTCAAATTCTATCTTCCGTTCTTAACAATAATTATACTAAATATGTAAATTGGAATAAATAAATGTGTTTAAACCAATTTTCAATTAAAAGGAAAAGCATTAGATGTTTAGATGATATCTGTCCTTTAAGTGTTACAGTTGTTTGTGTATGCCTCTGGGGTTCAATCAGTGTTGACGTATCGCACTGCAAGCTCGTTTCCCGGTAGAGCACCTGCTTCGGGTGTGGGCTTGGGCTTAGCTGTATACTGTGGCTTTAACGCCTCTGGTAGGTATTCTGTACTCACTGTGAAATGACCAATATTTGTAAGTGTTTATTTCTTGCTTTATTGGTTAAAAGGTATGATTTGTAAAAGTATTATTTCAGTTTTGAATGTCGCCATCTCATGAAAGAGCAAAGCTCTTAACTACAGGCATTTTATACAATGTACATATTATTTATCTCTCTAACGCCTTGCCTTCGTTCGAAGCTGAAGAAGCAACCGACAGAAAAAAAATTCGTTTGGTTCCAAGCAACTAGAAATAAAACGTTACCTAAAGTTAGCATATTCATTTATCTTAATCTCCATTGCTTTGTTTCTTGTTACAGGTGCTTGTATCAATCCGTTTATTACTTTGATGTTTTGTTTGACGGGTAAATTACAATTGAAGATATGGTCATTATTATTATATATATTATCGTATTTACAGGTGCTTGTGTCATTCAGTGTATTACTTTAATATTTTGTTTGACCGGCAAATTACAATGGAAGATATTCTCATTATAAGTGTATCTTATTTACAGGTGCTTGTGTCAATCCGTGTATTGCGTTGATGTTTTGTTTGACCGGTATATACCAATGGAAGATATGGTTATTATTAGTGTATCTTATTTACAGGTGCTTGTGTCAACCGTGTATTACTTTAATGTTTTGTTTGACCGGTAAATTACAATGGAAAATATGGCCATTATTAGTGTATCTTATTTACAGGCGCTTATGTCAATTCGTGTATTACTTTGATGTTATGTTTTGACCAGTAAATTACAATGGAATATATGGCCATTATTAGTGTATATTATTTACAGGTGCCTGTGTCAATCCGTGTATTGCGTTGATGTTTTGTTTGACCGGCATATAACAATGGAAGATATGGTCATTATTAGTATATCTTATTTACAGGTGCTTATGTCAATTCGTGTATTAATTTGATGTTTTGTTTGACCGGTAAATTACAATGGAAGATATGGCCATTATTAGTGTATATTATTTACAGGTGCTTGTGTCAATTCGTGTATTGCGTTGATGTTTTGTTTGACAGGCATATTACAATGGAAGATATGCCATTAGCATTATTTCGTATTTACATGTGCTTGTGTCAATCCATGTATTGCGCTGATGTTTTGTTTGACCTCCATGTTACAATGGAAGATATGACAATTATTATTGTATCGTATTTACAGGAGCTTGTGTCAATCCATGTATTGCGTTGATGTTTTGCTTGACCGGTAAATTACAATGGAAGAGATGGCCATTGTTTGCTCTGTGTGTATTAGCAGGTGCATTTATAGCAGCTTCACTCACCTTTGGAATTTATTACGGTACGGTTAAGTGCATTTGTATAAACATACTCATTGTGCAAGAGAATATACAATTAATTAATTCCGACATTCTTTGATGCACGAGTCTATCAAAATAGTGTCAATTTGTATATATGCAGTTGGCTCTCGTTATCTCAAACTCTGGCTGTATGACATGATGGCGGTTATGAATTAATTACCCTAGTTTCTTTATCTTTAAAAAAGCATTTCATTTTCGATATATTAATCATCATATTTTTATTTGAATGACATTATGGGTGTACTTTGAACTTGTTGAAAGCATTGTCTTTTTTGAATTTGTATTGTGAGTTTAGAAAAAATAAATGCATGGAAATTTGGGGTATGAGTACATGTTTTCTGCCGTGTACTTTCACTTTGTCGACATTGTACTGGACAGAAGTAAAAATGAATATATGCTACATGCCCCTACTTTTCTCATCATATATTGGTAGTGCAGAGGGAGGTTGAAAACATCAGTGGGTGAATTACATCTGATATCAGACTACTTGATATGTACACGTATGATCTATTCATATGATTTCCTATGGGAATCACATTGTTTAACTCTGGATAATGGTTTCAAAATATGTTATTAATCCCATGAACTTTGAGATAATGATATATAAGATGTAACCGTTAGAGTAATACATTTACACAATAAACATGTGTGTTATAAATTATCATAATGGTGTGTATATGTAAAAATTACTCTGAAGTATTCTTACTTTGCACTGCATATTTTGTAATCTCATTTTAACCATGAAATATCCCACATAATTATATATTGGGCTTAAATTTTACAATATCAAACTAACAACATATTATAATTAATAAGTGAAGTGACTGACAATAACACAGTTACAGGATTCTCTGATGTAGTAAGTTTGTGGTTGTGTTTTTTATCTCATAGTTTAACCGGTGCAGGTGTGTAATAAATTTTATAATATTAATAATATATATATTATACTATCTTTATAACAACATAAACGTTGACGACATAGGATTACTGTTACATAAATTATAGACTTGTATTCAGATGACCTATAAATAATTGATAAATGTGTTCTTTGTGATGGGATAATTATAATCTCATAATCGTGCTTAGTTATTATTCAATTTATTTAAATCGTTCTCGAGATTTATGTTAGCCTCACATAATTTATTTTGTCAACTTGTTTAATAAATGCAATGCTCTAGTGATCTTATGTGTAATACATACCAAACGCACAAATACAAGACACATGTAAATGGGCGTTCAAGAACAATGATTATACTCGTTGATTATTATCATGGTTGACTATAATGATGCAGACGACATGCATGATATCTTATTCAATAACAGTATATTGTGTGTTGTCTTCCATGGTGTGAGCGATTTGATAGCTTATCATCTTATTAATCTTTTATCATCAAAGTTCATACAAGATATATGCATATTATTTAACGTATATAACATTTAAATAAAAAAACTATGTATTTCTTTAAATCATTATGCGATATCCTTTTAAAACTTGTCATATTATGTTTAAAACAAATTGTCACCCATTCTAATCACGTCAGTATTTAAATATTTACATGGCTGTGTATTGATAAAACAGCGGAATATTATCCATAACCTATGGTTAAACAATACATGTTTTAGCGATTATACTCGACCAAATTGAGACGTATATAATACTCTTGACGTATACCCTTAAATATTATTAAGAGTGTACAGTGAAACCTGTCTTGAGACCAATCCATTTAATATATTGTTTTTAGCTCACAGGTGAGCTTTTGTGATCGCTTGGTGTCCGTCGTCCGTCGTTAAATTTTAGCTTCTAACAACTTTTCCTCTGAAACCACTGGTCCAATTTTGAGGAGCAAAAATGGCTTTTTAAGACAGGTTGTTTTTAATGCCGGATAATTTGCTCTGAAATCATATCAATTGGAAATGACACATGTGGCTGCTTAAGACAAGTGGTTGCTTAACAAAGGTGACCGCTTATACACGTTTGACTGTATATAAGTACAATGTGAGCAGGAACAGAAATGCTAACGTTATGACTAATCAAAACTAAAACAATGGTTTATAAAATCGAATATCGATATGAATGGAACTGATGATAAAAACCGACTCCTCATCACAATATTAATATAATTTCTGTATAATTAATATTTTGCATTTATTTTAAAAGATGCTTGTGTTCTTTTAACATAAAAAACAGCGACTGTGTCTTCACTGGATTAAGTTGTGAAACAGCCTAGCTATAAACTATGTTAAACAATTTTGTTCAAACTATATAATATATAAATTTTCCTCAGGCTTCATGACTTATGATTAGTTAACTTCAAACAAAAGGAATAATAAAATGATATAATATTAAGAAATCATACAGACAACTGATCATACCAATTAACTATATACAGTATAATGTTTCAAACCTTGTAGAGTTGAACCAACTGTTGTTCAACACTATTCTAATAATGAGACCAGGTGTTCAGACATCGCGTCTGGACGGCATACGCTAGAGACTTGTTTCAAACTCAAACCAAAACTGTATGTCTGGAACACTGTTCATCCAGCATAAAAGTACATCTATACGTTTGAAGAATGTTTCAAACCTGAGTCTTCAAACTAAACTAAAGAGCATTAAACAAATACAAGTTTCAACACATAAATACAGTTGTTGTTTGAGAACGGTTTCAAACTAATAACAAAACTGTATGCTTGAAACGATGCTCAGTTTCCAGCACAAATATACACTTATAAGTTCGGAGACTGTTTCAAACCTATATGTCTTCAACTAAGATAAAATCAAGTTCCAGCACAAAGCTAAGCTGTTGTTTGAGAACGGTTTCAAACTAAAGCATCTGACTAAACTATTGTGCATGACACAATCCACAGTTCCAGCACAATTGATATTCCTATGAGTTTCAAACACAAGCCTTCCCAAAGCCTATCACCAGAAAGAATCTTTGTCGCAGTGCACTCTCCCACCAACGCAATTAAGCTCCTCCGAGGTTTCAAGTATACTTTGACGCTGAAAATCTCAAGCAGACTTCTTGCAACTTGTGTCGAAAGCAACTAGCTAAATATGGTATTGCTTTATTACGAAGCAGTAAACCGTCCTCTATTGAACCGTAAAACTCTGACTCTTATATTTATATAAACACCTTCTTTAAAATGGTTCATGATATTTGAATAATATTTCAATGATTGATTATAATTGTATCGTTCATATTTTTATGATGAATTATCTTTTAAAACTTATATGTTGTATAATATTATATAATTTTAGCAAATCAAATAGAGTTTACATTGTAATCGTGCATGTATCTCAGTTACAACCTCACATTTACAAAATGTCTACATTTCAACCGTGCATGTAGCTCAGTTACAAACTCACTTCTACAAAATGTCTATATTGTAACCGTGCATGTTTCTCATTTTCTTCCTCACTTTTACAAGTTGTCTACATTTCAACCATGCATATAAGTCAGTTTCAATCTCACTTTAACAAAATGTCTACATTATAACCGTGCATGTAGCTCAGTTTCTACATCACTTTTACAAAATGTCTACATTGTAACCATGCATGTAGCTCAATTACAACCCCACATTTACAAAATGTCAACATTATAACCGTGCATGTAGCTCAGTTTCTACCTCACTTTTACAAAATGTCTACATTGTAACCATGCATGTAGCTCATTTACAACCTTATATTTACAAAATGTCTACATTTAAACCGTGCATGAAGCTCATTTACAACTTCATATTTACAAAATGTCTACATTGTAACCGTGCATGTAGCTCAGTTACAACCTCACTTTTACAAAATGTCCACATTTCAACAGTGCATGTAGCTCAGTTTCAATCTCACATTTACAAAATTGCTACATTGTAATCTTGCATGTAGCTCAGTAACAACCTCACTTTTACAAAGAGTCTAAATTTGAACCATGCATGTTGAATAGTTTCAACCTCACTTTTACAAAATATCAATATTTCAATAGTGCATGTAGCTCAATTAAAACCTCACTGTCACAAAATGTCTACATTTCAACCGTGATCAATTCACTTAGTTTCAACCTCACCTTTACAAAATGGCTACATTGTAATCGTGTATGTAGCTCAGTTTCAACCCCACTTTTACAAAATGTCTACATTTCAACCGTGCAAGTAGCTCAGTTACAACCTCACTTTTACAAAATGTCCACATTTCAACCTAGCATGTAGCTCAGTTTCAATCTCACATTTACAAAATTGCTACATTGTAATCGTGCATGTAGCTCAGTAACAACTTCACTTTTACACAGTGTCTAAATTTCAACCATGCATGTGGAATGGTTTCAACCTCACTTTTACAAAATATCAATATTTCAATAGTGCATGTAGCTCAATTAAAATCTCACTTTCACAAAATGTCTACATTTCAGCCGTGATAAATTCACTTAGTTTCAACATCACATTTAAAAAATGGCTACATTGTAACATTGCATGTAGCTCAGTTTCAACCTCACTTTTACAAAATGTCGAAATTGTAACAATGCATGTAGCTTAGTTTCAACCCCACTTTTCAAAAATGTCTACATTGTAACCATGGATGTAGCTCAGTTTCAACCTCAATTTTACAAAATTTCTACATTTCAACCGTGCATGTAGGTCAGTTAAAACCTCACTTTTACAAAATATCTATATTTCAACCGTACATGTAGCTCAGTAACAACCTCACTTTTACAAAATGTCTACATTGTAATCGTGTATGTAGCTCAGTTAAAACCTCACATTTACAAAATCTGTACATTTCAACCGTGCATGTAGCTCAGTTGCATCCTCACTTTTACAAAAAGTCTACATTGTAATCGTGTATGTAGCTCAGTTTAAACCTCACATTTACAAAACGGCTACATTTCAACCGTTCATGTAGGTCAATTCCAATCCTACTTTCAAAAAACATAAAACATTTCATTAGTGTATGGAGGTCAGTTACAACCTCACTTTTACAAAATGCCTACATTGTAGCCATGCATGTAGCTCAGTTACAACCTCACTTTTACAAAATGCCTACATTGTAGCCGTTCATGTAGCTCAGTTACAACATCACTTTTACAAAATGCCTACATTGTAGCCGTGCATGTAGCTCAGTTTCAAACTCACTTTAACATAATGTCTACATTTAAACCGTTCATGTAGCGTAGTTTCAACCTCACTTTTACAGAATGTTGTCATTTCGACCGTGCATTTAGCTCAGTTTCAACCTCACTTTTACAAAATGTCTACATTGTAACGTGCATGTAAGTCAGTTTCAACCTCACTTTTACAAAATGCCTACTTTTCAACCGTGCATTAAGCCCAGTTTAAACCGCACTTTTACAAAGTGTCAACATTGTAACCGTGCATGTAGCTCAGTTACAACCTCACTTTTACAAAACGTCTTAATTTTAACCGTGCATGTAGCTCAGTTTCAACCTAGTCAGTAACACGGACCAAATGGGCCCGAATGGGCCCTTTAAAAAGCAATGTTGGGAAAGCCTCATATGAGCTCGTTGATTGGTCAGTTGCTTTAACCGAAAGTTTGAATGACACAATTTACTAAACGTTCAATTGCTATACGTTGTGGGAGTGACATAGAATTCCCTTATCTTTCATTGGTGGTTAATAGACCTGATTGAAGATATATCAGGTTCTTGGATAAACTAGTTTCAACCTCACTTTTAAAAAAAGTACATAAATGTTTATTTCCTTTTGACCTTCACTTCAACATGTTTATATTTTAGGCAGCTACCCTGCATATGAATTTAACAATTGCCGCTTTATATTTTCAGGGTCAATTGATTGAGCAATATAAATCAGTAGCAAGTTTAAAACGTAAATGGGTTCAAAGCATGTATTCGAACTTGAATCGTGTCAAAGCATGACAATGTTATAAAACTACATTTGTAAGCAACAAACAAAATAACTGGCAAGACACAAACATAAAATATTAAGTAAATAAATCGTAAGACATATCACCCATTCTTTACTACTTTACCGTCAGTTATGTAAATGCAAGACTATCACTTTGACAAATTTATTTTTGTAGTAATAATTTTAAGATGTTCACTTAGCGTTAAATGATTTGTCATCATTGAGCATTTTGAAATAATCAGGATGACGTTCAAAATAGCCGCCAGTTTGCTCAAATGCAATATGTGAATGAGAATTACTATTAGATATAACATTATCTATACTAAAGGACTAAAGGACTATGTATCTTATCATTATTTGACATTTTGAAATAAACAAGATGGTGCTTAAAATCGCCCTAAATTTGCTCTAAATGCAATAATTTAAATGGAAATTTCTAAAGGTAATTATTCATACATGAGAATGTATAGTAATATTTTTTTGCTAAAATGATAGTCTATAATAATATATAGTTCTTTGATGTTGGATGACGTTTTGTCATCGTTGAGCATTTTGAAATAAACAAGATGGCGTTCAAAATGGCCGCCAATTTGCTCGATATTCAATATTTAAATGTGAATTACATACATTATATACAATTATTCACACATGATAGTGTATAGTAATATTTTATTACTAAAATGATAATATATATATAGATCTTTGATTTTTATGTTGGATGACATTTTGTCATCTTTGGGTATTTTAAAAAGAACAAGATGGCGTTCAAAATTGTCGCCAATTTGCTCGAAAAGCAATATTCAGATAAGAGATATATACTAGATATAAAGATATATAAAAAATCCATACCAAAGGATAATTTTAATGTGTTTGATGTTTAGGTGACATACTGGGTTGAACATTTTAAACTAAACAAGATGACGCGGCGTCCAAAATCGCCTCCAATTTGCTAGAAATGCAATATCGAAGATGGAAATTACTATAAGTATAAGCTATTCATACGCTTGATGAGTTTGGTGTTTAGGTGACAAACACAATTGCAATTAAAAGCACATGGCCTTTAAAATGACCACCATTTTCCTAAACAAATTTGATTTGTTTGAATATCTAGCGTCATGTTTATGCTATCGGATGTTAACATTTGATCATCTTCAATTATTCTGCAGGAGAACATGCTAACTTTGTTGGAACTGCCTTAGGAAAGTGCTTGGGTATCAATATTTGGTTGGTCAGAATCCAGTGCATGTTTCCATATATATGCCTGTCTGTGAGCTCTTTTTGCATTTCCAGCAAAGTTTCAGAATATGTTGTTAGTGGTAAAGTATTTAAAATATGCATTGGTTTACAATTACATCGCCTGCCAACTTTAGTGACTACTAAAGCCTCATATTTTTAAGACTATTCCTTTTCAGATACCACAATACCTTGTCATGTTATTGCAACCAGACAGCTCATGGTCGTTATATTTATGTATACAGTTCCTTAACATGTGATCCCCTTGGCACAGATTTATTAGGGTTTCCTGAATACAATTATGAGGTTAAAGTACAAATACATCAGTATCAATTGAAATTGCTGTTATACCTCTGTTTAGTTTATGTGCTGCTATGATCACTTGTGCATGGTATTAAGATCTGTCTCCTCGTGTGTAATTTTAATGTCATCCGTTTCAATAACAATATATCTATTTATCTCAGTTGGTGTGTCATTTTCTCAAAGACATGTAACAACAAGATTATGACCGTGTCTATGTCTTTCTAGGAACTACTTGATCGCTATCAGTTGACATCATTTCAGTAACTGTTAAAATTAGTGTCGGAGCTGGAATTGACATATTAAGGTTGAGTTGTTAAGGTGTATCCTGCATGCCTCTGTTTTCGCTACAAGAGCCTGTGATACATTTTGTGCTGAATGGCGAATATCTGTCGAAAACTAGGTAAACATCTTAGTTTCTATGTATTAGACCTTAAAGTTCTCAAAATAGTATTTCCAAAAACATTTATTGGCCATTACAGTAAAGCAGACTTTTCTATGAATATGCTTAAGTGTCTGTTAGTTGATTTGAGTTATGTCGCTCCAATACTTCTTTCTGCAGTAATGTCGTTGATTTCGCAATTCTGAGATATCCTGTATCTTTAAAAAATGATGTCGGTACAGGTTTGTAATACCTATATAACGTGAACCTGTCTGCACTCCTTATCTTGAGTATATCAGGGACTATCAAATAATTTAGCATTTCCTGCCTTTATTTGTCTCTTTGACACAGCCTTTATCTCAAAAGGTTACGAAATAATTTGATAGAAACTGCGAAAATTTCTTTTTTTATATTTGCTTACTACCATGGGCAACTGCTTTATCAGCATTTACTTTTGTGGAGTTATTTAACTGCTGAATATATTAACATAATAGAATATAGGTGTTAAGTTTAGTTGCGTGTTCAATACATGTTTATAATCGTGATTGGATAGGTCTTTGCATTAATCATCATTGGGACTCATACTTGACAAAATATCTTTAACTCTTCTGCAACTATGCACACTCAGTCTTCATATTTCCTATTTCCAATCATTCTGACTTCAGAACAATCCCAAGTATTACCCTCTTGTCATGCCTATATCTCACGAACGTGGTTTCAATTAGCATATCACTCTTCATAAAATTATGAAAGTACTTTCCATGGACTTGACGTTGTAGACTCCTTACCATGCGTAATTTATATGGCTAGCTGCGGATAAAATATGGCATCATAAGCTTAACTGCTACCAAATGCAAAGGCCAGTCAGCTTTTCTCTCAGCTCTGATGTACATACCCATTATAAATAATATTTTATTACATCATCTACTCATTACTTCTTGGTTTTACTTCTCTCAGAGAAATTGTTTTGATCAGTTTCCAACTCTTAATATTAAAATGTTTCGCATAAACAACTCCACTGCTTAAATAATGATATGACATTCACAGGGAACTTCTTTCAATCCAACATGTTCGCTACCACACCAAATTATAGCATGTACATTATGATGAAAACTGTCTACTTATCATTAACATGAACATTACGTTTACCTTTTTGTCTTTTCCACGTGAAAGTTATTTACTAATTATAAATTATGTAGTTTGACAAGAGTAGTAAAACAAGACAGACTGCACCAGATATTACAACAGCTGTATATATACCTTTATCGTTGTAGTGGGAAATTTGGACACATTCCGACATCATTTAAGAATATTTCATTCGCATATATTGTCAATTGTGTATTTTTTATTTATTTGAAATGGTAGTGACATATTTACTAAATACAATTTATTAATAAAAACATTTTATTTGCGCTTATAAAAAAAAATGTGCGAAAAACAGCATTTTCAATTCATTTGCCGCCATGTTGGCGGCCATCTTGAATTTATCAAAATGCTCAATGATGGCAAGATGTCATCAAGCTGATTTTGCATAAGCAATGACTAAGCTACCATAATCACCAAAAAATTACTATACACTTCCATGCAAGGTTCAGTGCTTTATCTGCCGGACTAAGTACCCCATCACTGCACTCCGTTTGCTCTCCATTTGTGTTCCGTTTGCGCTCAGTTTGCACTCTGTTCGCGCTCCGTTTGTGTACACTCATTTAAGGCGGTTAATTAAATGCACTCACAAACTCAAACATTCGCCCACGAGCTATGTAAACTGCGTATCTGAATGTTCTATACTATCTTTATTTAGCACTCCGTTCTTCGTTCGCTGCGGTCGTTCAGAGGTCGCTCAACCTGCAATCCGCTCAGTTCGGTTTCCTGCGTAAACCTAATAGCAACATCTCAACTCGTTAAAAGATTATATAATGAATTCTAATTCAAGCTGTTCATTTAGGGCAATAAATAAATTCATACATGGATAATTTGATTCATAATCCGATTGCTTGCCTGCATATTGTGTCGCTCGCTGAATTTATCGGAATTTATCTTGATTTATCGGTTCATTGACCACGAAAGAACCCTGCCGGTGTGCAAATATTGCTTTGGATGTAACTTGTGCCAGGTGAATGATTTTTCATTTCACCCACGACATGTGATTATATAAGAAACATATGTCTAAATCAATACTAAAAAAATGTAGTATCTTTAGAAAATATTTTATAACTATTCACTATTATCGTTGTTATTATTATTTTTATTATTATAATTATTATTATTATCATTATTATTATTATTATTATCATAATCATTATTATTATTATTATACAGTATTTTTCTTTTAATAATACTATTATCATTATATTATCATTTTTATTATTATTATCTATTTATTATTATTATTATTTTTGATATGATTATTGCAAACTGCGTCATTTCTTACCTCTTGACCCTTGTTACAGCTTTTATGTTGGATAAATTGTTACGTGCTTATGTGTTTATTTCAATCTTCCGCATGATCAATAGCTGTTTAAAGGATCTGTGGTCAACATACAATCAGAACATCAAATCGCAAAATTACAAAAAAAATAAAGAAGAAATTTACGTTTCGTAGTCGATAACCTAATATACGTATAGTCCGTTTATGTTACTTTCTTGTAGCTTTATTGTCAAGTAAGCTTGGATCTTATTAACATCATTAGCTAGTGCATTCCTTTATTAGATCTGTCGCATAATCGACTCAACAACTCTTGTATATTATAAGTAAATTTTATTCGCATAATTATAAAGTTCTCATAAGTTCAAAGTCCCAAGCTAACATTTTTAAACTCGCTACTGCTCGTTTAAACTAAACCTAGTCTAACTAACATCTTACTCTGACCGTGGCTCAAACTCAACTCTCTGTCCACTCTATGCTAAAATCAGTCCCTGAATGAATAAACAGCTATTCTCTCATTGGACAATAAATTCCTACATTATTATTGGTCAATGAACCAATTACCGATCTTAAAGTCCAGCCCACAATTACCTTGACAGCAATACATCAAGATAACTCTAGGCTATCATTTATCTCCAGTAAACTGTCATCCTATCTCATTAAACTGTCATAGATTCAAGATTCAAGTTTTCTTTATTTATACGTATAATGTTTCTCAATACATACATATATCAATATATTTATTTATGTCAAATGAAGTATCTTCAATTCTAACATCTCACTAGCATCCCATAATGTTACATTCCTTCCATATTTAAGATAAAACATATATTTACTAAATTAAATATATTTTTCTCTAATGTAGTCAGATTATTTTTTGATTACACTTATCTCAGTTCTGCCACAGACCTGAATACGGTAACTGGCAGTAAATAAGCGACAATTACTTTCTCTCTGAGGTGTCAAACATAGAATATGCCTCAAACAGCGGATATGCCAATCAGTGATAAATCTCTAATTACTCTAGAATTTCCTGGTTTGAGTTCAATCAAGATATGGCAATTATTTCTTGCTCTCTAGCTGGTATATATATTTTCCAAATTCTGGATCTTATCATAAACACTTCATTGTTTAAGACAGATGTACACAGATATACACTGAAGTAAGATTTTGCAATTTTTTACTTTAAATCACTTTGATTAGATTCTTAACTTGTGACAATTTATTGTTTCTTCTATTATATTCTTTCTACCTTGTTCTATCAAAACTGATATTTATTATATAAATATTATACGCCCATATCAAATAAGAAAATATTTAAAAGATGAATATATCTGAACTTCTATTTCATACTCTACTCTCTACTTTAATATCAACTTGAAAACAGGAAAATTAAATTCTTGTAATTAATAAACTCTACCTAAGCAATACTATCTTACCGAACAATAACAATAATAATCATGAAATCAGTAACAGTATAAAACAACCCTTCACCACAAAATGTAAATATAATCAAATTTAAATGTCGACACAAAATCAATAATGTTCTTTGTAGTATAACTGATTATCTTATTATTGTTCATATGTCTCTTTCTGCGTCGCCTTCATTGTTCTTCTTCGAAGTTTCTGTATAAGTTCATATTTGAAGTTTGCTGCTTAGCGTTCATATATTGAAATCAAAGTATCAAAACTACCGGAAGCCATGCTTTGAATTTAATTTTGTAACACCGTACATTTAATATTAATTGATAACACAATTTGACAGATTGTAATGCAATTGATTTTTTGTTTAGTTTCGGTACATTGCGCAAAGAATGATAAATCCGTCTATGTAATAATGAAATTTCCGCTCCAGAATCAACTAACGACCTTATTCTTATCCCATTAGTTTTCAAAATGCATGAACATGGGCTGCCTGCAATCGAAATTTTGTACGTAGGAACGTTCTCTTTATCTCTCTCCGTAACGGCCTGCTTATACGAAGAGAACATTAATTTCCCTGGTTGACCTCAGATTTTGATCTGCATTGTCGCTTAAAATGACCCTTCTTCCTACATTTCCAACATGTGACTTTGCCTTGAGCATGACTTCTTTTGTAACCTTTCGATCTTTTACTGATAATCTGATTTTCCCTTGCCATTTTTAGAGCTTATCTGTGGTCTATTATGAAAATCAATTCCTGAATTTTGACTTGATCTTAACTTTTTGCCTTGAGCATTGATTGTTTGTAACCTGTTGATCTTTTACTGATAACCTGGTTTTCATTATCATTTAGCAATTTCATCTGATTTCTCTTTTGAAAATTATTTCTTGAATTTTGACCTGTTTTTAATTCTAATGTTTTTCTAAGATTTTGTTCTGTCATGGCCGAATTGACTGCTGCTTGGAGAGTTATGTGATTTTCTCTCATTAATCTCATTTTCATATAATCATACAACAATCCATTTATGAAATAACCAACCAACATTTTTTCAATAAATTGTAAATCTCCCTGATATTCTTTGAATGCATCTTGACCCAAATCTAGCAATCTTTCTGCATAATTTTGTACATTTTCATTTGGTTTTTGCAAAATCGTACCCAGTAACATTAACGAATGATGAGAATCGATTACCTCAGCGTATTGCTTTGTAAGTCCATTTTTCAATTGTAACCAAGTTGTACTAGGATTATTAATTATCCATCTTTGAATGAAATCGCTTACTACCCCCTTACTGGCTTGTAATGCTATTAGTTTGATTTGACTTTCATCTGTTTTTGTAAAAATTGCATATTTTTCAATATTTTTGACCCAAGTTTTAAATTGTTTCGAATCTCCATCAAAATGTTTTATGAATTTTCTAATTCCCTGAGCTCCAACATGAATTATTTAATTGTGCTAATTGATCTGCTAAGTTTTTAAATACAGAAGCAACATTTTGGTCTGTCATTTTCGTAATTGTAAGAAAATAAATCACATAAACACACTCACCGGTTCTTTCTTCATCTCCATATCGTATACGTGGTCTATACTCTGCGTTGTGTTAATCCAATCCAGTCCTGGAATAGCGGCACCATTTAATATACCCATGTCGCATAATCGACTCAACAACTCTTGTATATCATAAGTAAATTTTATTCGCATAATTATAAAGTTCTCATAAGTTCAAAGTCCCAAGCTAACATTTTTAAACTCGCTACTGCTCGTTTAAACTAAACCTAGTCTAACTAACATCTTACTCTGACCGTGGCTCAAACTCAACTCTCTGTCCACTCTATGCTAAAATCAGTCCCTGAATGAATAAACAGCTATTCTCTCATTGGACAATAAATTCCTACATTATTATTGGTCAATGAACCAATTACCGATCTTAAAGTCCAGCCCACAATTACCTTGACAGCAATACATCAATATAACTCTAGGCTATCATTTATCTCCAGTAAACTGTCATCCTATTTCATTAAACTGTCATAGATTCAAGATTCAAGTTTTCTTTATTTATACGTATAATGTTTCTCAATACATACATATATCAATATATTTATTTATGTCAAATGAAGTATCTTCAATTCTAACATCTCACTAGCATCCCATAATGTTACAGATCTTGTAAAGATGCATGCTTTGAGAGGTCATCGGGTAGAGCCCGGAATCTAACTCACGACCTCTGGCGACCTCTGGTGTCAGAAGCCAATACTCTATCCATTGCACTAAACACCCACTTAATATTCAGGAATTCATTTAATCTGGTACTATTAAATGAATAATTAAATGAGATATGCATAAGTATACTGTATTCCCTTTAATTGCAATAAAACAGTTGTTTGTTTGTTTCACGCATACATTGATTTTATTTCTATTTTATATGTTGATGAACTATATGTTCTTATGATATTTGTTCTGTATATTCAATAACTAATTTATATCGAAATAGCAAGGCATATTACATCTTTTCGATTTGTAATTTATATAATATATAAAATTACTTATACTTGTGGTGCGTAAAAGAAACCATGTTTAAATATGCCACTGCAAGAAGAATTGATCTTTAAGCTGTAGTTAAGCACTGAAGCGCCGTCTATTGTATAAAAGCTATGTTTAACACTATATTTATAACTAAAATATTGATATTTATGTTAATATAATTGCCAAACTGATGACTTAATCTTAAATTTTATAATGCATTACACCAACAGACATTAATAATTACTACATGGTTTGTAGTTATGTGAAAATGAAATTTAGCTTTAATATCGATTTCAATTATGGACTTAACTCTCCTATAACGAAGAAAAAAGAGTGTATCCAAATGAACGACTGCATTCAGTAACGCACGAATAGTTTTGTTATCAGTTACCTTACTGTGTGTGGCGTATATATTCAGCGTGTCGGAGTGCACTTAGTCTATTTGTTGCGTGCAGGAATGCGTTTATTATTCAAAATTCAGCGTTCGCTCACTGTCCAGGTCCGCACACTCCGCGCTCCGTTCGCGCTCCGTCCGCACTTATTCTGCGCTCCGTTACTGATCTGAATGTTCTCCGTTTGCGTGCAATTGGGGTACTCAAGCGGTTTAAGATTTGCATATTTCACCACAAATACAATGATACAATAACAAGATAACAAAGACAACAAAACTTCTAAGACTGCAAAATAGAAATCACATTACATGGTTTTACTTAAGGTATTATATAGTTACTGTAATAAATCTTCACTCATTTTTATTTTTGACTGATGCTAAGAAGTCTAAGAAATTAGTTTATGTAATTATTTTGTTGGTTTCGAAAAATTTCAGAGAAAAACACGTGTGTTATAGTACACTAAAAATCAAACAACTCAATTTTCTATTATTTGGGGATAACTCCAACATTTATTTTCCAATTTGGCAAATTCAAAAACTCTTCCGAATAATTTTCTCTATATAAGTTAACTAATGTGTAAGTTTGG
Source organism: Panopea generosa (assembly GCA_029582155.1). Taxonomy (NCBI): domain Eukaryota; kingdom Metazoa; phylum Mollusca; class Bivalvia; order Adapedonta; family Hiatellidae; genus Panopea; species Panopea generosa. The sequence continues at coordinate 80,123,154 of CM055899.1, forward strand.
TGATGACGATAATAATAATACGTGAGATAGAGTGCATACAAGGTCAATTTGTGCATTTTCTCATGACGACGGTCGACTGGCACAGGGCTATCAAAGCTCAATATTTGCTATACTCAGTTCAGCTAAAATGGTTTTGATTGATTAATTTAACATTCAGCGTCATTTTTATGCTATCTAGGGCTAACAGAAGATCAGTTAACTTAACCACTATTTCCTGGGATTAACAAGTATTCGAGCACACCTCATCTCCGCAAGTAACTGATAACTTCCCCAACTGAATCAGCCATGAGAGACGAATGATAATGAGACACCATGTCTATATCAATAATCACAGAGACTGTTGTCTGGTGGGGATTCGAACTCACGACCTCTGGATGATAGCCAGACGCGTAACGTACTGATCTAATCGGGCCCGCCAGCTAAAAATGATCTAAAATACGATAAGCGAATAGCAAACCGTAAACCCGACGATTTGTAATGGCTGTAGTACTGTATATAGATCTTTATATATATTTGAATGCACTTTAACTGTATAAACTATAATGAAAAATTAATAATTATATTCTTTTAAACGATTTTGCTTTAATTTACTAAATGCTTACTGGAAAAATAAAAAAGGAAATACAAATCTAATTAGAGATAGCATTAAAGGGACACATACTCATAAGACCTTGACACGATTAATGTAAAACAAATGATTGTAATAATATGCAAATTATATACATAGATAAGAATCAGCAACATTAAACACTGCCTTGGTACGATCGGTAACAAAAGACGAACTGGGAATCTTTAACCTGATTAGCATGTGTATACAATTTTGCATTTCCCCCGTCATCATATCGTAAAATAATACACTATACTTAGACAAATCACGTTCGAAATCTTCCAGGATAGAACCAGTACTAAGTATATGAGGAAATGTGTCTTGCTCAAGGACACCACACATAGCCTTGGCGGCGGATCGAACCTTTGACCCTCCGATCATGGGTTCGGTGCTCTACCATTGGACCACGTGCTCCACATTGTTTTGTCTCTTATAAATACGGCACCATTCATTTGTGGATGTTGTAAAATACATAAATAAGTATTTCCATATGAATATGTTTACTATAAAAATTCATTACAGTTAAACATATTACTGCTATTGTAATTTGATTTTTTCTCTCATTGTTTTGCATTTTCAGGTTTAAGCTAAACAACTTTTGTCTTTTTTATGTAAAACAGTGTTTTTTAGATGAATATGCTTATTTTTTATGTCTGCAGTGAACTTTGGTCAAGGATTCAAAAGCCGCTTAGAATGTTTAAAAAAAACCATCACAATTTGAGTTTTATATATCATCCGAAGTACGTTTGCAGGTAAATCACTTCCATTTTCATTAAAATACGTATTATGAAGTCGAATACTATTGGAATGAAAACGGTTTAGATGGTTGCTTCACATATTCAATAAATGAAATATAGGGTTTGATGTTCGATATATACAAAAGTAGCTGGGTATGTGTGTACTGGTATGGTTTCGAATTTCATATTGAAGACCGCTTGATTCCCGTTTGACGGTCTGGTGTATTTCATTACTCATAGATCTGTACACGAGCAGTCATTATATTAACGATTATCGTCACACACGTGCACACTGTGGGTAGTGGGGTTGTCGCACTGTTCCAGTAATCTAAAAAGAACATACCTATGATTATAATGATATAAGAAAATATCATGACACTCCAACTAATAAATGATAATATTGACAACATAGTAAATGCCATATCCATTGGCCTTTCATTAATAATTTCATAATTATATGTCATTCGTGTTCAATATAATTAACATTACAAGTACATATAATTCTATATTCATAAATTTTGAAAATAGATGTACAAATAATGTAAGTAGGTCACACCGTATTATTCCTTTAGATATGAAATAGTGATATGATTTTTGATATTAACCTAGTTTAAAATCACTTCCGATTCATCCCTCGGTGTTTTCTGTATAACTCGGCATTCGTACGTTAAGTGTCGAACTACTTGCACGAAACTATAAATGACGTTAATCTGACCTGGTAAAATTATGCGTGCATAAATCACATGCAACTATGTCTAGTGTTACGTTGCTTTTTTACCGTAACGTTCTGTGTCTACGTGTCACAACGTTGGTTTATTTGACTGACAGCTACAGCTATGTTCACAGTGTTACTTTGTTTAAATATTTGTCTGTTGTTGTGTTGTGTAGTCTGGTGGTATGGTATAACAACTACATTTTAGTGTGCACAATTCGTCACAGCATGGTTTTGTTTAGTTACAATTATCATGTACGTTCCACTTTTTTATCTATGAATATTTTATTTCATACATAAACATACTTGTTAAAAGCAACACATTATTAATAACACAATATTGAAGATAAATGTGGAAAGTATACTAGTATTCTAGGATATACCACTTTAATATTAACATATATATTGATGCTATGTACATATTGTATCCGTATTATAATTAAACATTGTCACAATGGGTTATATAAATATTAATTACCTTCATGTATACACTGAGAAACAAGTTGGTGCATGCCGACATTAAAGAAAGTGAATGAGACAATAGAAGGAATATAGGATTTAGAGGAGGAGTACTTGACATCGTAGGTCTGAAATCATTTTGTTGAAATCATTAAGTCAGTTGTAGTTTGTCACGTTCGCCGTTATGCTGTCCAAGACTATTTGTTGAGAAAGGTGTGCTTGAGCACTTGTTAATCTTTCCGGATCATTGGAAATAGTCGTTAGGTTAACTGATCGTCTGTAAGCATTCCAAGGCATCAGAATGACAAACCAACAAATATTAGCAGTAACGTTGTCGTGTTTACATGTCCATCGCACAGCAGATGTCCTTAGTTTGGCGTGGTTGTGTTGTGTACGTAAACGTAACACTGTGGGTCAGCTCAGATTAGCAGTAACAATGTCGTGTTTACATTCCCGTCGCACAGCAGATGTCCTTAGTTTGACAGTGACGTTGTGTTGTGTACATAAACGTAACACTGTGGGTCAGCTCAGATTAGCAGTAACGATGTCGTGTTTACATGGCCGTAGTACTGTGGATTTGCTTAGTTTGACGGTGATGTTGTGTTGTGTACATAAACGTTACACTGTGGTTCAGCTCAGATTAGCAGAAACGATGTCGTGTTTACATTCCCGTCGCGCTGTGGATGTGCTTAGTTTGACAGTGACGTTGTGTTGTGTACATAAACGTTACACTGTTGTTCAGCTCAGATTAACAGTAACGATGTCGTATTTACATGGCCGTAGTACTGTGGATTTGCTTAGTTTGACGGTGACGTTGTGTTGCTAACATAAAAATTACACAGTGGTTCAGCTCAGATTAGCGTTAAAGATGTCGTGTTTACATTCCCATGGCAATGTGGATGTGCTAAGTTTGGCGGTTACGTTGTGTTGTGTGCATAAATGTTACATTGCGGTTCAGCCCAGATTAGCAGTAGCGTTGACGTGTTTACATCCCCGTCGCACTGTGAATGTGCTTAGTTTGACAGTAACGTTGTGTTGTGTACATAAATGTTACACTATGGTTCAGCTCAGATTAGCAGTAACGTTGTCATGTTTACATGCCCGTCGCACTGTAGATGTGCTAAGTTTGACAGTAACGTTATGTTGTATACCTAAACGTTACACTATGGTTCAACTCAGATTAGCAGTAACGATGTCGTGTTTACATGGCCGTCACACTGTGGATGTGCTTAGTTTGATGGTGACGTTGTGTTGTGTACATAAACGTTACACTGTAGTTCAGTTCAGATTAGCAGTAACGTTGTCGTGTTTACATGGCCGTCGCACTGTGGATGTGCTTAGTTTGACGGTAACGTTGTGTTGTGTACCTAAACGTTACAATGTGGTTCAGCTCAGATTAGCAGTAACGTTGTCGTGTTTACATGCCCGTCGCACTGTGGATGTGCTTAGTTTGACGGTAACGTTGTGTTGTGTACCTAAACGTTACAATGTGGTTCATCTCAGATTAGCAGTAACGTTGTCGTGTTTACATGCCCGTCGCACTGTGGATGTGCTTAGTTTGACGGTGACGTTATGTTGTATACATAAACGTTACACTGTGGTTCAGCTCAGATTAGCAGAATCGATGTCGTATTTACATGGTCGTAGTACTGTGAATTTGCTTAGTTTGACGGTGACGTTGTGTTGCTAACATAAACGTTACACTGTGGATCAGCTCAGATTAGCAGTAACGATGTCGTGTTTACATGGCCGTCGCACTTTGGATTTGCTTAGTTTGACGGTGACGTTGTGTTGTTTACCTAAACGTTACACTGTGGTTCAGCTTAGATTAGCAGAACGATGTCGTGTGTACATGCCCGTCGCCATGCGGCTATGCTTAGTTTGACGGTTGTGTTGTAATGTGTACATAAACGTTACGCTGTGGTTCAGCTCAGATTAACAGTAACGATGTCGTGTTTACATCGCCGTAGAACTGTGGATTTGCTTAATTTGACGGTTACGTTGTGTTGTTAACATAAACGTTACACTGTGGTTCAGTTCAGATTAGCAGAAACAATGTCGTAGTTACATGCCCGTCGCACTGTGGATGTGCTTAATTTGACAGTTACGTTGTGTGGTGTACATAAATGTTACATTGTGGTTCAGCTCAGATAAGCAGAAACGATGTCGTGTTTACATGCCCGTCTCGCTGTGAATGTGCTTAATTTGACGATTAAGTTGTGGTGTGTACATAAACGTTACACTGTGGTTCAGCTCAGATTAGCAGTAAAGTTGTCGTGTTTACATGGCCGTCGCACTGTGGATGTGCTTAGTTTGACGGTGACGTTGTGTTGTGTACTTAAACGTTACACTGTGGTTCAGCTTAGATTAGCAGAACGATGTCGTTTGTACATGCCCGTCGCCATGCGTCTATGCTTAGTTTGACGGTTGTGTTGTAATGTGTACATAAACGTTACGCTGTGGTTCAGCTCAGATTAGCAGTAACGATGTCGTGTTTACATCGCCGTAGAACTGTGGATTTGCTTAATTTGACGGTTACGTTGTGTTGTTAACATAAACGTTACACTGTGGTTCAGCTCAGATTAGCAGAAACAATGTCGTAGTTACATGCCCGTCGCACTGTGGATGTGCTTAATTTGACAGTTACGTTGTGTTGTGTACATAAATGTTACATTGTCGTTCAGCTCAGATAAGCAGAAACGATGTTGTGTTTACATGCCCGTCTCGCTGTGAATGTGCTTAATTTGACGATTAAGTTGTGGTGTGTACATAAACGTTACACTGTGGTTCAGCTCAGATTAGCAGTAACGTTGTCGTGTTTACATGGCCGTCGCACTGTGGATGTGCTTAGTTTGACGGTGACGTTGTGTTGTGTACATAAACGTTACACTGTGGTTCAGCTCAGATTAGCAGTAACGTTGTCGTGTTTACATGGCCGTCGCACTGTGGATGTGCTAAGTTTGACGGTAACGTTGTGTTGTGTACCTAAACGTTACAATGTGGTTCAGCTCAGATTAGCAGTAACGTTGTCGTGTTTACATGCCCGTCGCACTGTGGATGTGCTTAGTTTGACGGTGACGTTATGTTGTATACATAAACGTTACACTGTGGTTCAGTTCAGATTAGCAGTAACGATGTGATATTTACATGGCCGTAGTACTGTGAATTTGCTTAGTTTGACGGTGACGTTGTGTTGCTAACATAAACGTTACACTGTGGTTCAGCTCAGATTAGCAGTAACGATGTCGTGTTTACATGCCCGTCGCACTTTAGATTTGCTAAGTTTGACGGTTACGTTGTGTTGTGTACATAAACGTTACATTGTGGTTCAGCTCAGATTAGCAGTGACGTTGTCGGGTTTACAAGCCCGTCATACTGTTGATGTACTTAGTTTGACAGTGACGTTGTTTTGTGTACATTAACGTTACACTGTGGTTCAGCTCAGGTTAGCGGTAACGATGTCGTGTGTACATGATCGCCGCACTGTGGATGCAATTAGTTTGACATATACTTTGAAGCATGTACTTACCTGTTATTTATTTGTTTTACTTTTAGAGCTATGGTGCGACATTGACTGACCCGTCACACTATTTTTTATTATATTCGACAGCTACGTTGTGCTGTTGTCTTCATACACGTAACACTTTGGTTGCCTATTAAATGACGTTGCGGTGTGCGCCTTTCCGTTACAGGGTTGTTTGGCTGTTTTGGCAGGTATTATATTGTGTGTACTGACCCTTCACATTGAGGTTTTGTTGAATTCAACAGCTGCTACCTTGTCGAGTGTACTTACCAAAGGTATGGGCAGATTTATGTACGTACCTGCTATAAAGTAAGAAGTCACATACTCTGTTAGAGGTTCGTCTGTACCTTCTGTTGGTGCCACTGTAAATTACAATATTTATTAATTAATCAATTAATTAAGATATCTTTATATTTAAGATGATGAATTTAAATTCAAAGTAAAGAGCCTGGTTTTGTTTAAATACATCCTTTTCAATCTTTTAAAAAGTTACTGTAACGTATGAATGACACTTTGCACGAATATGCCGAATGAAGATAAACAATGAAATACATGAAACACGCAAATGTGTTGTCCGTAAGGATTCAACTTGCACACATTACTATTTGCAAACATGATCGAGGGTTGTAACGCCTTCTCTGTACAGCTATTCGTAAAGTCGATTTAATTATGTATTGATATTTTATAGTAATACCACTGTTTACGTTACGGATATGCACGGAATATTCATGAGTGCCAGATAAATCCAAACGCCCAAGAACGCATTCTTGTAAGTTAAAAATAACCGTATAAGAATATGCAGCAAGTGTTATTCGTGGTCCAAAGTACTTGTTTAACAACATAATCGTTAATCAAACAATTATAGAATTTGACTATTTCTCTATATGAGAAACATCAAATATAAACAGTTAAGCGGGGCGCTAATTTAACGCTATATAGTGTTGGCCGCTCACGCCAGAGGTAGCGGATCTTCCGCTCAATCCGATGTCTCTCATAAAACAGTACTCAGTACTGGTTCTACCTAGGAAACGAGCTCGAGAGCGGCTCAAGTAAGCTTTGAGCTTTCATCGCAATTGAGCTTAAATAAATAAGTATAAACTAAACAGTTGTACTATACAATTACCAAATACAACAATCCAACAGAAACATATCATAACAATTACTCATACGAAACAGTGTAGAACAATTGTAATATTACGTTTTCCAATGTGTTACTGTCAATTCCAGTCTGTTTAACGATTCAACTCTCTCGATTGGGTCCGTTCAATAGCAATTGTTTCTATCAAGCTGATTTGTCAGTTGCTTCAGGGAAATTGTGAATTTATTTTTTCCATTGGTGGTTAATAGACCTGATTCGGGAGATATCAGGTTCTGGGATAAACTATGTCAATTCTGATAAACTAAATGTTAATTAGAAACCTTGAACAAACTAAATCAAAAGTTTACCCGTCTGTTCCGAGCATTTTGGAATATCACAAAATTTTAGTTGATGGTTGACGACGCACCAGAAACCATTTCCGTTCAATGGATTACGGCAGAAATTATGATTGTAGCCAAACACCCAATCCAAACCATCCTGAAACAATAAGTTCCAATATAAAATATAAAATTCTGCTATAACGGATACACATTTATCATTTTCGTATATTATCACTACTGAAATGAAATCGTAATGAAATGCCTCGCATAGTTCCCGCGAACATGGCAACTCAAAATGACAGAGCAAGTCTTTATGAAGCCTCATGAACTCGGTAACAACATCTAGAGTCATGTAGATAAACGCAAAATTGAATACAAGAGTTACTAACATGTCATGTTACAATATTTATTGTTAACAGTGAGTTACATTTAACTGGAAAAAAAGATATAATTTGTCAGACAAAATAACAACATTAATTTTGTTTGTAAAATAAAATCAGACGTTTTTTTCATAACGCAATAAAGATACATGAAGATACACATATATGGTAAGTGTTTGCATACATATTGAGTTTTAATTTCAATTCCGTTTCAAATTTTAAAAAAAAAGTTAACTGCACACAAACTAAAGAAATTTGTCATAAAATACCATGGTGACATCAACATTCTGGAATACTGCAGTTGGTAAGGATAGTCGTCAGACTGTATTTATATGGACAATAACTTTAAAACTCAAAAAAATCCATATCTATTACAGTTGGTTATATAAGTAGATACTACTAATATTGTTTCATGATTTTTAAAGAATTGTTACCTTTAATATATATTATCTCAAAATACCATGAATCGAAAATTTTGCTTAATGTGGCGTTGAGCTAGTCTGTAGAACGAACCCATCTCTCCAGACTGGGTCCGTTCAATAGCAATTGTTACGAGCACGTTGATTGGTCAGTTTCTTCAGAGAAAGTTTGAATGACGGCATAATTTAGAAAGCGTTCATTTACTGTGAATTATTGGACAGGCATATAATTCCCTTCTTTTTCCATTGGTGGTTAAAAGACCTGATTCGGGAGATATCAGGTTCTGGGATAGACTAGGCGTTAAGCTAACAGTGCTATGAACAACTGGGCACAGATCGTCGTTTGTTCAAAACGCATCAATAGAGACAAATTTAGTAGTTTTATATAATTTATACAATTATCAAATTATAAAGTAAAGTATGTGTGCAAATAATATTAAGAACTTTCTCTTCAACGTGAAAAAAATACCGGCCTGACATTAAAACAAATTAAGTATTCCATTGCTATTTGCAGATTTTGCTGTTATCGTCTCAGAAACAGCAATCGGACTTAAAACGCCATTAAATGATCTAGATGCATATTGTCCAAGATGGAAACTAAAAGTAATTGTAAATATTGGGAGGTTCATTTCAAAATGCTACAAACTACAATTGATAGATAAAGTTGGCACAGCTCGTTACTCAACTATTTTTCTCAGACACGGATATGCTATGAGGAATTAATTGATGCACCATCATATAATTGTCATGAAATGTTGATGTACTAACATGTCTGATTTTGTAGAACTATGTTTAATAAAAATAACTGATTACCCGGGTTTAGTTAATATTGCCCCAAAATTTCTACACATTTACAGATGTAACCAAGTCCACTCATGCAAAACCATTGATATTATTCCACTGGTCAAGTCTAATGCACATATCGGCAAATTTAACATTTTTTTACGATAAACAGCGTTATTTTGCGCCCGATATGATCCAGTCAAATTTTACTACTGATTTTACTTTGCACATCGTGAATATTGTGTTCTCTGGATGATTCTTCAAAAATAATTTAAGCATGGTATTTTAATAGATCCAGACGCCCATGATGCACATGTTTCACCGTCAGCGGTAGTATGCCATGTTCCGCGGTACGAAAAAACACCATCAAGCAAACAGTAAGTTTCTGTTAGAATATAGAAAATTTTAGAAGAATTGAAATTGATCAGTTTGAATTAACATTGAACATTAGGTATTCCTAACTTTCAAACTTTTAACAAGAAGAATGAAGACAACTTCAAAAATATTATTGATTTAAATAACAATAATTTAGAATTTATTTACATGTCCATGTAATAATACACATTTGGAGGTTAATGAAGGCACATGAACCAATGGTGTGATTAAAATACACATCATTTTGGAATACGCTTTGGATCTGCATATACAAGATCTGAAAAGATAAAAAAAATCGGAAATTCCCTTGTTTGCGAATAAAATTATCTCCCTTTATGAAATAAAATACATATGGATTCACTGTATCTTCATGATCCAACGGTTTTCCAAATATGTCCTTTATTTAGCATGTGAGTACTCATGAATCCTTTACTGGATCCTAATCATATAAAGCTATCGATTCATGTATGTAAATTGTTCGTCCAGTCCAGATGTGTTACATGTAAAACTATAGTATATAAGTTATGGTTGACACCAAATTCATTGGTTTCGCAAAGGCCTCGGTATTGTCTATGGTTTGCATTGTAGCTAGGCGTGCTCGCCGTAATCGGTTCTGTACATTTATGTCTGGTTATTCACACATAGATATCTCCATATCATACATGAATGAGCATCTGAAAAAGATCCCAAAAAATCGGAAATTCCGTTGTTTGTGAACTTAATTTATCACTTAATATATTTTTTATATATCGGTAACATTATAAGAAGTTTGTTATAACTGCATTTATTGGTGTAAATAATGAGTATTGTATTCTCAACAGTTATACCAGATCCAAACAGAGAATAACACATATATAATAATCCACCCGTTGCATGTTCATCTAGACACCAATGTGCATTAACGATATTATCACAGCACTTAAAAATAAACATGTCATATATTTTCTCTTTTTCTTTGTCTTGTTTTGTACATTTTATCATTTTCGAAAGTTTGTTTATCTCTTCATTTCTTTCGGTTGTTAATTTTTGTCATGAATCATGCTGTCATCTTCAATAATGTTATTTCTACAGTGAAGGAGAGAGCAATACACGTAACTAAATGAATGTGACAAGAAGCTGTGGCGTAACCCGTTTGTGTGTCAATTTTAAATAAATAAAACTGGTTAAACAAGTGCATCTTGACTTCAATTTGTGTTACAGTTGTCTTCAGTCCTCCCAGAAGAACAACCATATTTGCACTATTTGCACATTCCGGCAACAAGATTGTTACAACTTGACTTTTCTGGAAAAAAATATTTCTTTCGTCACACTTCTTCTCCTATCTAACCAGAAGATCACGTATTTCGGATGCATTCAACAACTACATTTCTTCTCGTGTAAAGAAGCGTATTTTCGTCACTCTTGTCTTTACTCAAGCAAGGAGAATAACCGTCTGTACACTTTAAGGTTACATTACAACACGTCTTTTAGAGTTCCTATTGTTGTATTGTTTTAAGCATCGTTTTAACAATTTTTCAGTTATATCGCGTTCGTATCTACACATTGCAGTATTCTAAGGTATGTTACTCCGACCAGCCAAATTATACTGACACCGAGCCGACCAGACCTAGAAATGACCTCTTAATGCCGATCACCATATGAGGAAGCTTCTAGTAAATTTGTCCAAGTATTTTATATGTCTGTGATCAAATCCCTTTCACGTACGAAGCGGATGCTCTACCCCTAGACCACCGATATGTCTGACTGGATAGGGTATTATACCATGATTCTGCGGCATGATACACCAGTGTGACCGCGTTTACAATATTTTCTCAAGTAGACACCGTTACGATATGACGGAAAAAGTGTTGAAAGAGATGATTAACTCTGATTATATTACAACACGTCATGTACAATTAGACTTGTCACTGTATAAAAGAAGCCAGCCAGGAGACATCCTTCTGTAAACATTCCGTTACAGTACTACACGTCGGTAAAAACAAAATTAGTCTGTGTATAAAATAAGATTACCTTTACTTTATTTTTGTCCAGTTCAGCCAAAATAACATCCTTCTGGACACATCCCGGTTACATTTTTACACGTATGTTACAACAAGACTTGTCTGTGTATAAAAGACGTTTACCTCCATCACATTTTTCTCCAGCCCGATCAGGAAAACTGTATTTTTGGACACATTCCGTTTACATTATAAAAGGTCTATTACAACTAGACTTGTTTGTGTATAAAAGAAACTTACCTTCGTCACATTTTTCTCCAGCCCAGCCAGGAGAACATCCGTCTGGACACTTTCCGGTTACATTATTACACGTCTGTGTACACCGGTAGCATTCATACTGGCATAATTTTCCATAGTAGTATTTCGGGCAAAGAGATTCTTCAACATATATAATACAATCTAAACATTTGAACTCGATAATACAACTACAAAAACATAAAAGTTCTCGAAAAAGCAACAAAACTAAAGGGCGATGCAGCGGCAAATAGAAAAGTTGATTAGATAAAAGTTTAATTTACTCACTACTTAATACTAAACTGAACATCACTTCTTCAATTGAACGTTCCACTCGCAAAATACGTTTCATTTATTATGTTATATTTATAACGGCATCACGATTGTGATTTACATTTTCTTTAAAAAAATGAAGTTATATTATAATCCTCATATTTAAGTATCATAAATCACGGCAAAATTATCAATGCATATAAAGACAATTATTGCAGCAGTTACTAAAAGGTGTGAATCGAGTCAACTCGAATAAATCTCTATTTTACACTTAATTAAAAGCATATACCAAACTGTTATAAGTCATAATAAATACAACTGCCTTACCGAAATAGCGATGAGGCAGAAGAAAAAGAATATTTTATCAACTGTTACAGTTTCTCGTTACAAAACATAACTATACAATAAATATTTACATGTCAGTTATCAGTATATAAATATCACACAATTATTTATGATTATAGTATTAAGTATGATATTAAATCTTAGCATTCCCTTATTAAAGTATCACTCATGATTCGCCTAATATACTGAACGGAATATCTAATCTGTCACCAGACATTCTATGTACCAGACAAATTAAGTATTTTCCAAAATATTTTAAAGCAAATTCTTTAAAAATTGGACTTGAATAGAAAACAACATTTGGTTATGTAAAAGCAATACAAACTTGCCTGCTAATGTCGTTTACAAAGTTTAATAACGTTACTCAACAGTTTAACGAAGATATTGGAAATACAAAAGTGGCTGGTTAGCTGTCCTGTTCAGTAAAGTAAAAGCTTCCTCAATAAATTTACCTAAATTAGCAAGATAAAGTTAAGTTATTAATAGTGATAGAAATTTAAACAAACTTAGATGACGGATATAAAACTGACGAATAGATATGTTTCTTATGTCATTATAGGCAGAACAAATAAAAATAAAGTGAAATTCGTCTTCTATATCGTTAGAAATACATATTTAACAAATACCGTTCATGTGTCTCTACTCGTAATTTTGCATACCTGCTAATTCCAATCCTTAAGCAATGTGATGATAACCGTAGCCTGGCAAAAGCAATTCGAAGACGTCTTGTACTTAATATATTAAGATAGTTTGAATAGCATAAATGAAATTTAACTTTTTTATATAAAATCAATACCCTGTTGCTATTAAGGTCAGCCAACCAATTTTAAGTGAATTTGTCAACCAAACGATGCCTGAACAAAGACAGAAAGCTCCCGGCTTGTTGATATTTAACTTTTCATTCGATATGAACATAAAACATACGTGTATAAATAATGTTTTACTTTTGCCACCCTGTTCTTTAATCTCTTTTAACTACCAGTAAGAGCGCGTTCGTAAACAGCCGTCACAATGATATTGTCTATGTTAATAAACTTCAGCCAATATATAACAATCCTAGCAAATATACTAATACATAATGGGTATCACCCTAATTCTCCGTAAACACCTGCATTACATATTGTTGTTTTTATCCCTAACATGTGTTTGCAAAAGCGTATTTCTAAGAGGATTCTTTCTATTTCTTTAGATTTAGTAACACCCTACATTTCGCATCTATAGTTTAGAAATGACGATACAAATACACGTCTAACAATTGAAGCGATGACTTTGGGCTCAACTCAAATTTTTTTCATATTGAATGTCAATACATTCATTGCTTTAAGATATTTGCCACAAATTGCTTGCTGGCTTAGACAAAACGATCAGGTATAATTTAAAATAATACCTAAATAGTGAAAAATTATCTACTACTTTAAGTGAATAACCATTATAAAAACCACCTCTTTTACTTAATTCATTTTTCCAAAGACGACAATTTTCGTTTGATCTGTATTCAATTCTAATCCCTATTCTTCACAATAAGTATAGACATAATTTAATCTTTATTGTAATTTATCTGGACTCGAACCTATACCATCGGAAAAAAGTAAATGGATCAGCGTAACGTCATTAAGAATTCACGTATTGTCTGAACTGCTTTTCAAAGTTTCAAGTCTTCACTGTATAGTGCAAACATTATTGGCGAGATTATCTCGCCTTGTTTTAGGCAAACCGAGTCTATTTTTTTTTTCAATAGTTTGAAGCATAATGCCAGCGTCAACTGTTGATTTCCCTTTTCTGTGTATAATGTTCTCTGCTTTTGTACCAATTACTGTTACGTCTATTTAGTACACTTGTAAATAATTTCCCCATTCTGCTTACAAGAGAAATACCCCTATAAAAGTTTTCCTTATCGTCCTTTTTATGTAATGTATAATAACCCCACTAACCAAAACCCTAGAAAAAAAATCCTGAATAAAATATTATGTTAAAAATGTCTGTTATATGTGCAGATAATATGTCACATGACGAGATTAGATATTCATTTAAAATGTCGTCAGACGTGGCCTTATTTATTTTTAATAAATAATGGTGATTCGACTTCTGATATAGATATTTGCCTATCCAGCTCATTATCATTAACCTCATGAGTATCATTAACATCGTTCTCATCATTATGATAGTTAGTTTGTATATCCTTGTATAAATTATCGAAGTACGTACGAAAATCGTCTAACGAAATATCGGGTGTCTTCAGCTTATTGGAAGAAAAATGTTTCCAAAAATCATGCGGTTTTAAATGTCGCATATTTTCCAATTCTTTCATTTGTTTCTTTTTTAACAAATAACTTAAATCCTGCCTTAGTATCCGCGAGTAAAATTCGCTCTGATTTATTTCTATTGAAATTAAACAATGCGTCCCGATACGCTATTTTCGCTTGTTGGCATGAAGTGTCAAACCATTTATAAGTATCAGTACTATACGATAAAAAGCCGCATTTTACAGAATACAGAATACATATATTGTATTTGACTTTAGCATACGTGATCGAGTATACAAGTCAGCTCTGTATACTTTTGAGACGTTCTCATCAAACGCATGACTATCGTTCTAAACTTAGATATGGAATGGGTACCGGATCTTGGGAATTATCTTGGAGATTTGACGAATAAAGTACCTGACAATCGAATACTGACATTCGTTACAGGGGGTCCATAAAATACTATTACAAATTGGAAAAACCTGATGAAGATGGAAAATTAATCCATTGTAAAGTAAGGGGTATCACTCTAAACCACAAAAACTTAAAATAAGTCAATTATGACACCCTGAAGAACATGGTTACAAACAATCCTAACGAAGTTGTGACGGTGACTGACTGCAATAAGTTATGTAGAGACAGGGGTCAAGCAAAACTTTTGACTGTACAACAAACCAAAGACTATTGCGTATTGTGTTTGACAAGAGAGTGCGAAAGGGTCATGTGTCTTAACCGTATGGTTACTGAAATATGAACTGTCTGCTTTAAATGCGTAATTCTTAAATGTGAATAATGTAAATAAAACATGACATGCATAAATGTAGTACCTTGTTGAATAAAAATAAAAGACTGAAACGTATATGCTGTACAACATTGACTCCCTTAAATGGACATGATAAAACACTATGGAGATTGCTGAAAGTATGGAGATATTATATAACTAACTTAATGCTACGGATGAGGTGATGTATGACGGAGCATTAGGAACCGCTTTCAGTTTTCACGAACCGCTATAAGCATGGGAAAAAACAGGAGTGACCCCGTCTAATAAGAGGACCTGACCTGTTAATGTCCGCTCGTACTATTAATTATTTCTGGCGTTATCTCTTGTCTGAGAATCACAAATAATGATCTCATAAAAGATTAACTGAAAATTCCCTCCTTCAAAAATCCAAAATATCGGCTTTATATAGAACATATAGTAAAAAAAATACCTATAGTGAGGGCCTTCACTGCTCACACGTCATAACGTCATACATACGTACGTAATAAATATGCACGTCATAACTATACACGTCATAAATATATATCACATTCATTGGAGAAAAAACGTTTGTCCAATTTTAGCCATATCATAGTATCATGATTATTTTTAATTACTGATACGCTTTTATTTCACAAATGTATCATTGTTATAAAACAAACGAAATAAAACATGATGATGTTTATATGAATTCTGGTTAAAATAATATGTATAAGATTCACAAATGTTATACATATCAACACAGTCTCCATAACTAATAACATCTCGATGTTTATGCCAATAAGAAAAAAATCGACTTATGATGATTTTATGATAAAAAGAATATCTTATTTTTTGTTAAAAAAGAATCATAGAGAAAATTAATGTGATTATTTATCAACAATCATATGGTTACCGACTTATAATGGAGAGAGTGAAAAAGAAAAAGAAAAATGTAATTGCATCACTCATGTCAATATTGTTAATATTTCATAAAAGCTTTTTCAGTTTTAAATGATATTTTCTTTTTTTATAGTTTAAATGATAAAAAGTCCCCATTTTATTTCATGTATTTCTGGTTTGTCATGTGAAAGAACTATATTTCGTTCTTTTTCGAGTCTCTTCCATATACTTTATGAACAAATGTATTTTTGGAACATATTTTGTGAGT
Organism: Panopea generosa; assembly: GCA_029582155.1. Taxonomy (NCBI): domain Eukaryota; kingdom Metazoa; phylum Mollusca; class Bivalvia; order Adapedonta; family Hiatellidae; genus Panopea; species Panopea generosa. The sequence goes on from CM055899.1 coordinate 80,139,573, forward strand.
TGCTTTCAAATATACACTATTTTGCACAAATCATTAATTGATTCTATAATTATTTGTTTAAATTCCAAACGAAATTGTGTCTTTGCATTAATAAAAGTTTAAATATATCCCTTATTCTGTCCAAAATGTCTGCACATGAAAGCATTTCAAGAACAAGTGACCAGTTGTTTCTATATAAACTTTACAAAATCATCACAGTTTGAATTTAATATTTTAAATTTCATCAAAGAAATTATATGTACGAATACATGTTTTTAATAAAAATACAACGGTAATAAAATATATTGAATAAATACAAGTAAATATACAGAAATACGCGATAAATCGAATAGTTTACTTAAGATACGCATTTATTTCACAGTCCAAAATGTTGTATGTTTAATTTAGGTTTATCTACAGAAATACTAATGTCATAGCTAGCAAGATCTAAATTATATGTTATTTGTGACAATATATAAAATCGTTAAGCCGACATGTTTCGCAATATAGTTTTATTGTTTGATATGTATCATATATGAAATACTAGTAAACATGAAACTAGCTTGATAACGCTGATATAAACAAGGTTATATCTTTGGCATAAAACCTAGCTAAATATAATTTGTATACTTACCGTTCTTACGTGTCCGAACATTTCCTGGGCATTCATCAATACTGCATAAATCGATATCAATAACACCTCGCCCCTTGTCAACATAGCATTGTGGCGTATCAATATTATTCCAACTACGGCAGAAGTTATGATCGATTACTTGTCCATATAGCTATAAATATAATGCATGAACAAATAAACTAAAAATTGATATGAAAATTGATAATTCATAAGTGACATTTGCATCAATTCAATGTCGCTTCCGTTAAACTTACGCCACTCATTAACTCATTTATTATTTGATATAACTGATCTCTTGCTACTATCGTTACCCCCACTTGTCACTTGGCGATGTATGTCCAAGTAAATACAATGTAATGCAATGTAGTTATTCCTAAGAGACATTTCGCGTGTCTAAGGATACTGTCAGTAAAGCAACCAATACAGCCATACGTAACATGTTGACTCTGAATTCAAAATCAATATCATATTAGAAGATGCAAAGTTTTCATTTGCCAATGTTGGCTCTATCGTTTTATTGACATTAATCATACATATATATACACATTACACATTACACATTCTATGTCTAGTATTTGTTTTATTCCCTATAGCCCAAACAACTTTACTTGGGTATTCTAGTCTGATCAAGTTTACATGGGTATTAATACAACGGGACGGGTGGCACAACTCGGCTTAAATCTAAGGTTACGTTATCACACTATATTACCGGCCATCGGGAAAGGACAATCGAGCTATTGCAAATACAATACATGTTTTATTTAATTTCGAGTTTTCTTTATTTTATCTCATACATTTATAGCGATTTAAGAAACGAGATCATATTAGAAATATCTGTAATTGATTTATATGTACATAACTTGTCAACAAAGTTGTGTTCAGAAGTGTTTTCAAACCGTAAGGTACCAGGGGCTTAGACTGAAGCTATTTTAAAGTTTAATCTTATATGTAATTGCTTTACATTGACTTTAAAATAAGTTCTGACAACTTGAACAAATGACGTTCGAAATCTTCCTTAGTAAAATCATTGAAATATATCTGTATAAGCATATTGTAGTTGGATACCATTTCTAAGTTTAAACTGATGTATTTTACTTCGATGGTGAAACAAGTTATTACAACTTATACAAGTCACACCAGTACTAAGCATATGCGTAAAAAGTGTCTTGCTTAAGCACGCCACACATATCCGTGGAGGAGGAGCGAAACCATGGTCCTCCGATCCTTGGTCCGAATCTTTATCACTAGACCACGAGCTGTATTCAAATCTAGCCAAACCTATTCTACAAATCGCACTGTCTGTATATGCTTCTAATGTTTGGACAAATTCACCGTACATGTTAAACATGCATCTATTTTTTTAGTTATTTTCTGTGTCTAACGCAGATTCGAAAAACTATGATATATTGATGACTCTTACTGACAAAGACCTAACATGCCGAATGTCATTAATTTGTTAAATTCAGAAAACAACATTTTTTATTTAAATAAGAAATATAGCAATATATTTATGATACACATGTATCTTCCATTACAATAGTTTTGGTAAATAATATCATGTTGTATACTCCGATGAGTGAATATTCTAGACGACTCTGGGTTGTTACGGTCAATTCGAAAAGGCCGTTTCTCAAGAAAATCATTGTGTATCATATAAGTATTGAAATAGGTTTTTAAATGAAAATAAAGTATCCAACTATAATTCATAATTGAAATAAGATTGATATGGATTTTCAAATCCACCTTCAACGTGACACATGTCAAATGATATTTTAATCGGTTAAAGCGAAATGTAATGTCATCTCTAACACTAGCATGGACGCACTGTTAGACGACGCCCACCTCTTCATACAGGCTGCTTTTATGATAAACCAAAGTCTACAGCATGTAATAAATATGGCTGATTCAAATCATAATCTTGTTTCGCACAATCAAAAATTTTGTTCCAACATCCTAACATACTGCCCGTTGAAGTAAACATTTTGTTACATTGAAACACACAACCTATTTAACTGCCAATGCCATGAAGCACATTTTAACTTGTCAATGCGGTCACCTCTTATACGCGGTCACCTGTGTTAAATGGCCACTTCAACACCCCCACCCCGTGTTAATTGCCTCTATAAAGTACATGTTTTAAACGGTCACCTCTTGAACCTGGCCAGCGGCCAGTCTATTTCATCCCAAACAGTCCCAGTAAGCGGTAAACGGTCACATGTGACTGCTGATCCTTTATCACTTAGCGGTCATATCTTTTATCTGGCCCTATTTCAATCATATTGTATTATCCCGGGTATAAAGCATTTCACTACCACCATATCATACCGTGTGTTCTATATGTTTAGATCGGAAGCGAAGCCACGATAGACAAGTGTAGCCGTTAATTGTTGTTGAAAGATTCCCCCTGTAGGATAGTCCCTCAATTAAGCACTCTGTAATGAGAAAACAAAGATGTAACGTGCTTGAATATAGATATTGGAACAGTTTGAAACATATACATGTATAATTAATTTATTTATGTTTTATTGGATCAGATTTTGACAAACGTTAAACAATTTTATAACAAACTCGTTTTTAATATATTTCGACTTTTAATACAAATGATAATTTTAACAGAAAAGTAATACTGTTGATGTTATTGCTACTACATTAATTTTTTTCTTAGTATGAGTGTTGATTATTTGCTACTACTGTTGTTATAAGTGTTGTTAATAGCATTGATGTCATAATTTATCTTCAGGCTACTTATTATTGTTGTTATCATTAATATTCTGTTTATGATTATATATATAACTTTATTATCATTAAAATGTTATTATTATTATTTTTATTTTTATTAGTGGTTTGCGGGATCGTCTCCAGATCGTTACCTCTTATCGCTAAGGTAGTAGGTTCGAGTTACGCTCGCTCCTTTTCATCTATGAAGTTACTGGTTACTTGCGGAAGGATGGTGGTTCATTCCGATTCATTTTGAGTTCTTGCTTCTCCAATAAAAATGGACATGCCACATGCATGTTTAATGTGAAATGTGTCGGAAATGGCGTTATATCACATTCAAAAAATATTATCGTTATTATAATAATCATTATCATTAATACCATTATTGTAATTATAACTATAACTGTTATTACTATTACTGTCATTATCATTATTATTATTATTATTATTATTATTATTATTATTATTATTATTATTATTATTATTATTATTATTATTATTATTATTATTATTATAGCAAAATGAACATAGACCGACAACTCACGAGTGTAGAATACAAGTATACTTAAAATAAAATTTACAATTTACATTTTTTATTTTATATGAATAAAATTACGACTATACAATTATACAATATATACAATTTAAAGCAAATTACTCAACAAAATAACACAGCTGCTTAAAAATGTCCTATGATGGAAATAACACTTTTTTACACAGTTCTTTCTCCTACACGTTCCGTTTATCTATATCAAGTTCCAAACTGCTTACACCATATGAATGTTCAAACTGTTATAAAAATACACTAATAGTGTATTTAAGATACTACTACCGCGTCCGGACTATCGTTAATTTAGCGTCAGTCGTCCCTCGTGGCGATGGCTATATAAACAGGATTATCGTTCCTAGAACTCTGTACTGAGTTTCTCTGGCTTTACGTCGCCTCGTACCGACTGTCTTCGATCGTACTCCGACACCAGGATCGTCAAGTCGTACATATGACGAGTATGTGGGTTGCTGTCCTTATGACGGTACTACTACCAGCTGACTTCATGTCACGTCTACACGTCATTAACGTAGCGAACACATCTCTTGCTAACGCCTAAAAACCGCTACAGTTTATATATATATAAACTCAGATTTACAAGATACTCAATATGTATTAGCATGGCGTTTATTACTTACCATCTATCAATTTCTTGGTATTTTATCAATATATGATAACAGTTCGTTCAGTTCTTACTATCTGCAGTTCATGGTAGTTTAAACATCTCATATATGAACTTCCGCCAATCTCAAAGTAGCAATTATATATATACATAGTTTCTCATTTATAATATAAACAATTACAGACCAATTCTGTATCTATTCACTTTGTGAATATAGGAATAAGCATGCAAATTTAATAACACATATCAATCAATGCTAACATGATGAATTTCAATATTTCATCGTAAACACGATTTCAACAGCTCAAAATACGTTCTCAGATTCCTCGGCCTATATTCTAACAAAACAACTCTCAATACCGCAGATGTGAAATAAAATTACAGACAATCTCGTTGGAATGGGTATGAACAATTTATACACCTTTAATTAGATCTGATTACATTAATATTATATATATATATATATATCAGCCATTTAAAAAACTCAACCATATACAACAAAATATTAAACTCAACATACCCATCTGCCGTTATGTATTGGAACAGTAACATTCTCAATCCTTCTCGTCACGACAACTCCAAAAGATGTTTCTGCTAGACTGGACAGTGTTCCTTAATACAGTCGGACATATATAGCAAAACACTCCACATACCTTAGTGAATTTCGTGCAAATTATGAAACAACAAAATTTCAGTAAAGCGTACGATATGGTACTTTGCGGATTTTACGCTATTCGGCCAAATGTAAAATTAAATTAGTTTTATGACAAATAAACCAGTTTGATTGTTCTAATTTTCTTAAAACTAAATGCGATTTGATGAAAAAAATGTCAAAATGATTTATTCTTTAATCAAAGAATGAATATGTAAAACAATCTTAAAAACGTTACTCCTATCGAACTATCAAAACGTTTTAACACTTCCACGCTACCTGTTATAAATAAAGCCTATATCATTCCAATAGACACGTACTAGCTGACACTACTAAATTAGGCCACAACAACCTAACTATTTTTGTCACAGCACGTTCCCCCTAAGGAGAGAAGTGGTTACACTTTTTATAACTTTCAGAGTAAATTCACAAATAAGATTCCCTCTGTTAATTAGCATTTTACTAGTTTATATTTACTAGTTACCTAATTAAATATATATTTATATACAATTTACACAGCTCCTAAAACATAGACTTCTCTGACCTTATTTACTAAATCTATATAATACTTGATTTAGTACAATTAAAATAACATAATTCTGAAATAATGAACTGAACTTATACTACTAACACTTCACTACTCAGTCTCTGCTTTACTCACTAATCTAATCTGCCTTTACCTCATTCGACAATCTACTTAGATAATCTGCTCCTACATTATCTCTTCCAGGAATTACTTGAATTCTCATCCTATATGGTTGCCCATCTTATCAACCTAGAATTCGCCATCTTCGACTTATTCAAGTAGGTCAGAGGTGGTGATCAGTTTCTACGATGAACTCCTTTCCAAATAAGTACTGGTGGAATTTCAAAATTCCCCAAATCACCTCTAGACACTCTTTCTCAATAACGGAATAGTTCTTTCTTTTGTCTAGTAATTTATTGCTCCCATAAGCCATTAGTAATTTCTCACCTTCCGTTCCTGGAGCAATACCGCTCCCAATCCCACATCGGAAGAGTCCGTTCTGAGTATGAACGATTTATAGAGATCTGGTAACTTCAATATAGGAGGTCCCACCATGTCTGAAATGCATTCTCCTGACTCTCTCCCCACAATACCTTATTTATCTGGCCCTTCTTTGTAAAATCTGTTAATGGTACCCCAATAGCAGTAAAAAATAGGAATAAACTTCCTGTAAAATCCTACTACACCTAAGAAAGATCTTACCTGCTTCTTAGTAGTCGGTCTATCCGCTTTTAGGACTGCCTTTATCTTTTCTTATTCTGGCATCAACGTCTGCGACTCACAAATTTCATGTCCCAAAAACTCTAATTTGCAAAACCCTATAAAGCACTTACTTTGCCTAGCTGGTAGACTAGCTACCCGTAGTCTGTTAAATATTTTACGTAAAGAGATAACATGCTGCTCCCATGTACTCGTGAATATTAAAATATCATCTACTAAGCTATCGGCATAGGCTATATCTTTCAATACCTTTCTCATTAACCTACATAATATACTTCCGGCACATACTAAACCAAATGGCATCTTATTAAACCGAAACAATCCTTTGGATGTTTCAAAAGAAGTCATATCCTTTGCCTTCTGTGTTAAAGGGACCTATCAACAACCTTTACTAAGATCTATCTTAGAGAAATACCTAGCTCCTGACAATTTTGAAAAAATATCCTCCATATTTGGCATAGGCTGTGCATCGAATACAGTTACCTTGTTTAGTTGTCTAAAATCAATACAAAATCTTATGCTATCATCTTTCTTTCTCAACAATACTGCTGGGCTTGAGAATGGTACATTTGAAGGCTCGACTACACCTAACTCTAACATTTTGCTTACTTCCTCGTCGACTGTTGCTAACGACTGGTATGGTATAGGATAACATCTAACTGGTTCACTGGTATTAAACTTAATATCATGTTCAATGAAAGAAGTAGTTCCTGGTATGTCAGTTAAAAGATCAGCGAACTCCTTCAAAACATGATCTACCTGCTTTTGCTGTTTCTCAGACAACTCCTGACATATATGAACATCTTCTACACTTTCTTAGCCTACCACAGATGGGCACCCTAATAGTATATCAACATCAATCCATTTTACCTCCGATTCATCTATCTTCCTGTCTTCCTCACTTTCTATTACTGCAGCACGAACAACTGCCAATATACCTTTACCTTCAATGCGATCATCTACTCCCCTCTCATTGAACTTCTTCAGCATATTGGCATGAAATGTCTTTTCATTACCATTCATATCAATCCTATAATCCATCTCGTTCATGACCTTCAAAACAGTAAATGGACCTTCCTATGCAATAATAACTTGTTGTTTACTGGAAGTAATACTAGGACCTTCATGCCTTCTGTAAACTTTCTCAACCTTGCCTTTTTGTTATAGTACTTCTTTTGTCTTAACTTAGCCTTGCTTAATTGCTCTTGAGCCATCTTACATGTTTCTTCAAGTCTTTCTCGTAGATCTACTATATACTGATAAGTCGACTTTACCTCACTATCACTGACTTCTCCTGACCATAACTCTTCAATATACTCAACGGTCCTCTTACAGATCAGAGTAATTCGAATGGTGAAAATCCCAAACTTTCCTGAGGTACGTCTCTATAAGCAAATAACGTAGCACAGATGATATTATAGTTGCCGTTGACACTAAAACTGACCTTTCGAAGCCACTTGTTCAAAGTCAGAGACAGGGAGCACATAGAACCGTACAGAGGCAATAAATTGCAGAATAAAAATAAAATAACTATTTGTATATTTTTAACTCATTATCAGAATATTTCAAAGTTTGTGGAGTTTATTTACCCTTTTTTTAAGCCCAACAAATTAAGATCAATATTATGTATTGTGTTATATTATGTAAAAATAATTAAAAATAACGACCTCTTGTGATAAACTGTACATGATACAGAATTAAATACACCAAACACTCCATTGACAGAACATGTTTGTTTACAATCTTCATAATTGGAAATCCCGATATCTAAAAATAAACCATTGTTTAAAGTGGTAAAGCCGCTTACATCATGAAAAATTCCCAGATGTCAGGGTCAGTTATAGTCCTTGTCCCCTTCGACGCCAGTGTTCAATTTTATCTGTACAGAAAAAGTGAAACTGGATTCTTTCAGTGCCATTTTGATTCATCCAAATGAAATTTGGCACAGGTATAGAGAGTACTGCTTCAACAGATCGGTTAGAAATGTTAATTTATATTTTTCTTCGTTCGATCACTTTTTTTTATTATTATCTTGGATCATCTTGGGAATATATCATTTTAATCTAATTAATAATAGAGACAGAGCATCAGCTATGACCGTTGAATATTTTTTTATTGTTATTTAATCATATGCAAACATAATTGTTGTGGACAAAGTTCGTGTCTGTAAATATTAGACGCCTTGGCGTAAAGATGCGTTGTATTCTCGAATGAGCGAGCGCAGGTGGTGACCAGGATGAGATAAATACCGCTGATAGCTATGACAAAATTATGAAACATATCACTGGTTTTCTTTTTCGTTCATTACAAAATTCGTGAAACGGGCACCGTTAAAACATTTTGTTAGACTTCCGGATTGACGAAAACGGCATGTCACAGTTGCAGATTATAATATTGTATCCAGATACAACTTCAAGTTTATATAGAAATAATTTTGCTGTTTACGATAAGTATTCAACCTTTCAGTAACACTCTGCCATTACAATAATTAGGCTTAAATACAATTTATCTGATATGATATGCACAGAATTAAAAAAATATTGATTGGACCTTAATTGCATTCGTATACAAATTTATTTGTTGTTTCAGACTTTGTTTTTCGAAGCTAGACGATATTTGATAATTTCATTGATTACACAATAATGTTTTCGATTTGCAAAAAAATTAAATTTTTGTTTGTTTTGCATGCTTGAAGACCATGGTGTTTAATATTCTGTTTACCATGTTTTGTATATCCTTCATTATGTGGCACACATGTATAAACATGTTAACAAAAAATATATTTTTTTTGTCTGTTATTATTTACTTAATATAATGGCAAACAATCTTCTTTGTAGGCCGGTTTGTATGGTGGCGGGTGAAAGAAATGAAATGAAACTACATTTACATATAAGTATCGCCTGTGTGCTGTTGCCCTGGTTACAATCAATAAAATAGGTATTTACTTGATTTTTTTCTCTCTAATTTTTGTCAGTATGATGTAACCTCTGCATTGATATAGGCTATCTTTTATATGTTATATTTCTTTCAATATGGCGCAACATTAATTCTATAAATATATAGTTAATATATTGTCTATAGATATATTCTATATATATTCATTCTCGTGGTTTACTTTCGGCGAGAATGAATAAATGAACGTTAATAATTTGAAATATGGCACAACGCTGGATAACATAATTATTGTGTAAGCATCAAATATTCTTTCTCGTGTTTTATTTTCGGCGAGATCGAAAAACGGGATAAAACTAGAATTCAGTCCTAAGCGGCAACAATAGAAACTAACGAAGATGCTGTTATTTATGTTGTGATTATGTTCTTTCTTACTTTCATTTGACTTTACACATTTATTAAGATTGTGTTGCATATATCTGCTTTAATATGATATAAATGGAAAGTTTACTTTGTTTAGAAGGACTCAGGTTTATAAATTGAAATATTGAAATAGTATAGTGAATATAATATGAATACATGACTGTTGATTCAGTTTTCTTCCAGAATTACAGATTTTACCAAGTGCATGTCTCTGTGAGAGAGGAGGTATCACATGCTCCTGAATCATACATACTTACAGGAGAAATGAACTAACACTGCTGCATGTAAAAGGTCTTCGTGTAAATTATTATTTGAACATTACCGCACTCGTTAAAGTTGCAATTATGAACATGGATGTTTTGGAAGTACGGATAGTAAACAACTTTTATTGAATCATGCATGTATATATACTTTTTTGCTTGATTTTATTTTACTTTGCTGTTTGTTTGTTTTTTCTATTTTACTTCATTAGATATATCTTTGGTACATACAAGTAAAGTATCGTAATTTTATACAATAAATTATAAACAATATACTATTACAAATAACAGTATAGATAAAAACATTGATAACGAATAGAAATCAAATACATATCTATTTTCTTTATGCATCTTGAATCTTGTTTTTATTTCAATTTCGTAGAAATTCGAAAGAAAAAGTTTTGTACTAAAATAACGTATTATCGAAATTGCCAAAATTGTTATTATTTCACTGTATTGTGCCGTATGTAAAATATAAAAAAATCAACAACAACAAAACAACAAAAAAATACAACACAATTTATGTTATAGTTGCATATATGTAAAGTGTCTTCAAAGGCAATCATAGATTTAATGATATAAGATACAAGTTGTGATTGCACAGAATGGTACCAAAAATAGAGTCTTGGGAGGAAGTGTGTGAGGTAACTGTGTGTGTTTTTGTTGTGGCCTTTATTTTCTTTTTTTAATACGATATGTTTATATGAGTACATTATGTTTTGGGTGCGAATTGTGAAATTAATTAAATGTTTTTCACATGTGAATGCATATGGGCAGGATACAACATGACATGTGTTTTTCTTTTATGCATTATAAATTCTTCTTTCGATATTTATATACAATGTTGACTTCTCCACTTTGAAATTTATTGAATCATGAATCCCAAAATTACTTTATGAATATTGAAATTTCCATTAAATATACCTTAGGCTTTTCATTACAGACATGATTTTTTTTTCAAATTTTGTAACAAAATTTAATAATATAAAATGGAACATTAACATGCAATGGTATGATGAATATTTTAGGTCTAAAATGTCCACTTTTTCAATTATATGTTGCGGGTCCTTGGTGTCTGGAGTGTTGATGATAAGGGTAACATGCAGCAAAATTATTATACACTCACCAAAACAGTATGACAAATAATATAACTATATATTCTATAAATGTACAGGGTCTTAGCGACACAAATAAAAGAAGGGATACCTTTAATTTTTTTCAAAAGCAAAAATGGATCAATATTCTTTTTACGAGATACACATTTTACCGAAAAAGATGAAAACAATATACATATTGAATGGGGGTTTGAATGTTTTTTAGTAACTAATGTAGTCAATCTGGAGGAGTTGCCATTCTTTTAAATAATAACTTTGATTTTAAATTACATTCAGAAACCACTGATAATTATGGCAATTATTTAATTTTAAACTGTACCATCAATGATAAAATATTTAACTAAATAAATATATATGGTCCTTATAAAGATGATCCAGACTTTATAAACAATTGAAGAACATAATTAAAGATTAATTTACCTTTAATCGCAGGTGATTTTATTTTAATCTTAAACCCACAAATAGACTGTTATGATTATGTTAATCTAAACAACCCTAAAACAAGGGAAGTTGTTCTAGAAACAATTGTTGATTGTGATTTAGTAGATTGCTGGAGAGATCAAAATCTAGAAAAAAAGAATAAACATGGTTTCGAAAAAACACTAATAAAAAAGCTAGATTAGACTATTTTCTTATCTCCCAGCAATCACTTATATTGATATTAAAATATTTCCAGGTTATAAAACTGACCACTTTTTTATTCTTTTAAAATTAGATTTTATTAAATTTAGTAAACGCAATCTATACTGGAAAATGAATAATTATCTGCTGAAAGACACTAACTATATAAATATAATCAAGCAAACTATTAAAAGAGTAAAAATACAATATGTTAAAAAAGATCAACTCTCGGATAAAAATATAATATATATAAAAATATAATTAGATATTGATAATCAATTGTTTACTATATAAAAAACGTGAAAACAATGGAAGGTGTCAAAATGGATTGAAGAATGAGAAAAAAAAAAATTTTCTTTTGCAATTTGGAAAATAAAAATCTTGTGTCAAAAGTAATGCTAAGTCTTATGTCTAAAAACAATGTTCTTATTGATACTCAAGAAGGAATCTTGATGGAAACTATGAATTTTTATAAAAACTTATATTCTTTACATAATACTGAAACAATTAATTTGTTTGAAATTCTCTCAAATTTTAATAATCCCAAATTAAATGAAAATGAAGAAATCAATGGAAGGGCAAATATCATATGAAGAATGTTTTTACAGTTTAAAGAAAATGTAAAACTCAAAAAGCCCTGAACACTCAGGATTCACAGTTGAATTTTACAAGTGATATAGGACATTTTTTGGTAAGATCTATTAATGCCGGTTTCATTAAAGGATAATTGTCTATATCACAAAAACAAGGTGTAATAACATGTATCCCAAAGGCAAACAAAGATAAAAAATACCCATTTCATTACTAAATGTGTCACATAAAATTGCATCAGCAAGTATTGCGAATAGATTAAAAAAATATTTTGGGAGGTATTATTAATGAAGATCAAACAGGTTTTATCCCAAACAAATATATAGGAGAAAATACAATACTTTTATATGATTTAATGTTATATATTGAAAAGAATGATATAACTGGGCTATTAGTGTTAATTGACTTTAAAAAAGCCTTTGACTCGGTTGCATATTCACCAAGTATTAAATTTTTATAACTTTGGTCCAGATTTCAAAAAATGGATATATATATTTTATACATTTTGTAAATGGACATCTCTCAGAATGGGTTTTTCTTCAAAGAGGATGTCGTCAAGGTGACCCAACATCACCATACATCTTTATTGTGTGTGCTAAAATACTTGCTGCCCTTGTCAGGAACAGTCCAGATAGTAGGGGAATAAATATAGGATCCACAGAATATGTGATATCTCAGTTTGCGGCCGATACATCTTTAATATTAAATGGTTCTAAAAATAACTTAGAAACGCAGTAAACGTGTTAAAATTCTTTGCAAGAATCTCCGGCCTTAATATCAATATAGATAAACTAAAGTTGTATGGATAGGTGCAACACGAGACTGCCAATCAAAATTATGCAGTGATATACAACTAAACTGGGATAATAAATTTACTGTATTAGGTATAAACTTCTCAATAAATCTTGACTCAATGGTAAAGCTTGATTATGACAATAAGATTCGAGAAATCAAGAATCTGTTTATTACATGGTCAAGAGGGAAAAATTATAGTTATTAAAATTTTGGCTATTTAAAAAAATATTCATCTTATTTTTGCATTGCCTAACCTAGATTCTGAAACTATAAAAGAACTTAACTTGCTATTTTTTAAATCTTTATGGAATGTAAAACCAGATAAAATAAAAAAGAACAATTATGTATAAAGACTTATCACTAGAGGGACTTAGAACGATAAATCTTGAATCATTTATTGCAGCATTAAAAATCACATGGATACGAAGAATATTACAAGGTGAAACAAAATATATAGAAATCTTTAAAGTTTCATAAAAGTCACTTATACATTTTAACACATTTGGAGCTGTATTGAATGAAAAACAGTTAGATAAAGTTTAAAGTCCCTTCTGGAGAGATGTTTTAATTGTTATTTGATTTTTTTTAAAACAAGTTATGCCATATTCATGGCATGAGTTTCAAGTGATACCACCATGGCATAATCCTAATATTAAGGTTTGAGGTTCGAGTGTTTTTATTGATAGATATTTTTAGAAACACATATGCTTTATCAATGGTTAATTGAACAGTAATGGAAATTTTATGACACTTGCTGAAATGACACAACAATATGGTGTTGTAACACACTTTTTAGAATACTCTGGACTCATATCTGCTTTAAGGACATATCTAGGTACTTTTCTTTTTCACACTCTAGCTCTAAAGCAAAGAATCCATTATTTCCTTTGCCAATATCAATTTCATTTAAAAATAAAAAAGGATGTAGATACATAAATGATAGGATTAAATCAAAACATGAATCTCCATTAACATCCAAAAACAGGGCAAAAGAATTTAACTTAAGTGGAGAATCGGTCATAACTAAGAGATCTAATATCCCTTTTAAATGCAGTAATGACACTAATCTACAATGGTTTCAATGGAGAATAAATCATCGAATATTGGGTACAAATCATCTTTTCGAAAAAATGAACATTAGTACCTCCAACATTTGTTTACTTTGCAAAACACATGATGAGACAATAAAACACGTATTCTGTGAATGTAGGGTCACAAAATAATTTTGGGCCAATCTTGAACACTTTTTAAAAAACAAATGCCCAACAAAATATATAAAATGGCAAGATATTGATATAGTTTTTGCAAAAAAAAAATTCGATAATGTTATTAATAATATACTGTTTTCTGCAAAGTATTATATATTTAAACAAAGATTAAAAAAATCAGAGCCTGAGATAACACAGTTAAAAAAGTACATTAGGACACAATACAACATAGGAAGATGTATCGCTCAGAAAAACTTAGAAGTACAAAAATTCGAAAACATGTGGATTACATATATGAGCATTCTAGATTGATGTTAACACTATATATAAACATATTCAACATACCATAGTATAAGTCTCTGTCTCTGTTCTCGTTCTTTCGCTTGCTCCTCTCTAACAAAAGTTCCTTACCTTCACAACCAAACTCCTTTTCTAATTCTGTTAACTCTTTCATACTAGTCATGATTAATTATTGTGTATGACCTACCACAATATAATTTGTACTACAATATTTTACCAACAATACCAACAACAACAACTAATGTACAATATACAAACATTATTAAATTATATTAAAATGTAAACTCAGTTTAACCGCAAGCGTCTATTAATAACCCCTTAGCATTACACTACTTACTACACAACGTGTGTGTAAATAACAACTTTAAAGCTACATACTCCGATTAAATATCGCAAAGTGCTATTCTTCTATGCGTACTTTATAGCTAACTTTTAATTATATATATTCTGATCCAATATCGCAATTACAATTAAACGAATGCACAAAGGTTACGGTACACTTCACTCATCGTTATACACGGATCTCATAAAATATGAATACTAGATATAAATACTTATCTTACATACATTTACATGTTGTACTGACTCTCATTGACTTTAACTGGCAAACCCTGCTCAGATCACTTTTATATATCTTTCACGTGTTACGTAACGTAACGTTATAGAAATTCTCTTCAATTTACAATAATCAAAAAGCAAAAATAAGCTCAAAAATTTAAATCAAATTTAAAGCTGCACAAACAATGCAAAAAAATCTATGTAATTCAGTCACCCCTAACAGGTATACACCCTGTACAATACCCACAGTTCCGCGCTTTAAAACGGAACGCTTACACAAGCGACGCTGTGTCACATCACAGGGTAATTATTTTCTAAAATTATGACTCACCCAAGGTACATGGATGCTTTATTTACTGACTAAACTCCGTCACAGTTGAGCAGATACCACCCCGGGGTCGTCGTGACTGAAATAGAAACCACTTAAACAAATATCAAACAATTTTGAACGAAAATTATAAATGCTAGTTTAAATAAAGTTCTTTGATCAAATTTTGATTTACTTATTTTAAGAATTCACTTTTGAAAACAACAATAAACAATTTAAAGAGGAATCTTTACAATCTTTCAACATTATTGTAGTCTGCCAGGGACAATAAAATACCCACCAACACACCTCTGCCCGGAACAATAAGACCTCAAGCTCGAGGAGTATGTGGGTTGCTGTCCTTATGACAGTACTACCACCAGCTGACTTCTTGTCACGTCTACACGTCGTTTACCTAGCGGACACATGTCTTGCTTTCGTATAAAAACGGCTACAATATGTCTATAAACTCAGATTTACTAGTTACTCAATACGTAACAACATGGCGTCTATTACTTACCATTTATCAATTTCATGGTATTTTTATCAATATATGATAACACTGTATTCAATTCTTACAATCTAACAGTTTCATGGTAGATTTATCAACATATTATAACATTGTATTCAATTTTTACCATCCAACAGTTTCATGGTAGATTTATCAATATATGAAAACAGTTCATTCAATTCTTACTATCTGCAGTTTCATGGTAGTTTAAACAACATCTCATATATGAACTTCCGTCAATTTCAAAGTAGCAATTATATCTCTACATAATTTCTCATTTATAATATAAACAATTACAGACCAATTCTGTATCTATTCACGTTGTGAATATAGGAATAAGCATCCACAAAATTTAATTACATGTATCAATAAATTCTAACATGATGAATTTCAATACTTCACCGTAAACACGATAACAACAGCTCAAGATACGTTCTCAGATTCCTCGGCCTATATTTTAACAAAACAACTCTCATTACCGCAGATGTGAAATAAAATTATAGACATTCTCGTCGGAATAGATATGAACAATTTATACAACTTTACTTAGATCTGATTACGTCAAAATATATCTATCAGACATTTAAATAACTCAACCATATACAACAGAATATAAAATTAAAAATACCCATCTGCCGTTACAGACCCTAAACCGCTCAAGTACCCCATAATTGCACTCCGTTTGCGCTCAGTTTGCACTCCGTTCGCGCTTAGTTCGCGCTCCGTTCGCGCTCCGTTTGCGTGCACTCGATTAAACGCGGTTAATTTAATGCACTCACAAACGCAAGTATTCGCTCACGAGCGCTGTATAGCTAAGTGCTGTATTTAATACTCCTTTTAGCGTTCGCTTCGTTCAGCGTTCACTCAACGTTCAGTTCGCTCAGTTCGGTTTCCGGCCCATAGCCAATCGCAACATCTCAACTCTTTAAACTGATTCTATATTGACTTTTTAATTTAATCTGTTCCAATGGAGCAATTAAATGTATCCATGGGATTTTAGTCAAGGTAAATTAATTCATAATCCGATTGTTTGTCTACAGATTATGTCACCCGCTGGGCGATAGGTTGAACAAGTATCGATAGTAGGCATGTTAAACGGAAGTGTCTATGTTTTGATATGTGATCAGTGGTCTTGGTGATCAAAGAATATCGCACGTTATACCGGCTTCTGTTATCCAAACACCGACGTTTGTTTGCGTCAGTATCTTCTTTGATATACCGTAAGCTGTTTGTTACAGGAAATCAATAAAGTTTGTCCACAAAATTGACATATACATCATCAACATAAACTAAATAAATTGTTATTTATAATTAAATTTAATTAATAATTCCATACTGTTGATACCTCATTGGCCTTATGATAATCCATAAATCTGCTCAGTGTAAGCAGTGACTTAACAACATGTGGATATATCACTGGTTTTGTTAATGTTCAAACTAAAATAAGCTTTATAATCAATAATATGCACTGCATGGGTGATGAAAAATTTATTATAATCTGTGCGATGCAATTCGACATTATAATCAATGATTTTTGAAAAATTATAATCTTGTAGTGTTTTTTCTCGATTTGGGTCCAAATGTGGCTTCACTAAACTTAAAAAAAGATATTCTGATATTTTAAGTTTTTTATAATTATTTTCGTTATCATTATGTATATAAATATACTTGCAATAAACTTTTTTCAGTGGGTTTCTCAAATTATTCTTTTGCTGATAGTATGCTTTATGTTAATATATTATTTAAAATGACAAACTATATTTAACTTGTTTGAAACTACACCCACTGTGCTATACCACTAATTATATGACACGCAGCAACACACCCATGGTGTTAATTACGTTATGTCACATGCCAGTGAGAGCCATGTCAATTAGGTTATATGCTAAAGCGGTGACTTATCGGTCTATTGACCACGGAAGATATGTATGATTTCATTTTGATTGTAATTCGTGCCAGATGGATGAATTTTAATTGAGCCAACATTATGTGATTGAAAAGAAAAAAATAAGAAAGAAAAACTGCCAGCCAATTAACAACAAATAAAAAAATTATTTAAGATATTGGTTATTCGAAGTTTCAGAACGCTTTAGTATGTAAATATCATGATGTTAATATCATTAAATTAACGAACCGAAAACCCCACGCCAGCTCTGAGTGAATGGTAGAAAGTGTGACATACACGTATAAAGGGATGTGTATTCAGGGCTGTCATTTTACCACAGCTGCCATAGCGATTTCGTATAAAAACAGATCAGAATTGTTAATTTACAAAATAAAACAATCCTACAATTTTAAAACTAATAAAAATTAAAGTAATTCCTTGTAAAAATGTAGTATTTTATTTGTATTATTTTTTACTTTCATTATTTGTTTTATTTTTTTTGAAATATTATTATCATTGGAGCTATTATTATAATATACATATTGACTTATTGATTTGTTTACAGCTTTTATATTGGATACGTGCGTATGTGCATCTGGTCAGTCGTTCACAATTAATATAACAATTAAATTACTATAATGAAGGCAGAGTTGCATGGCAATCATCAAAACAGATACGCATGATGAGAACCACATATGTGTCAATAAATAGTTAATTGGTGATTTATCGGTCCATTGATCACAACGAACCCTGCCGGTGTGTAATTTTCATTTTGATTATAATTTGTGCAAGATGAATGAATCTTTATTTAACCCGCGGCATGTGATTGGATAAGAAATATATAGTCAAAATCAATACTTAAATATGTAGATTTTTTATAATTTTATTATTATCATCATTATTATTAATATCTATTGTATATTTTATTATTATTTATTACTATTATTACTAATAGTATTGTTATTATTGCTATATTACTTTATTATTATATTATTATATTATCATATTATTATTATCTGAGTATTTTTTCTTCTTTATTATTATTATTATTATTATTATTATTATTGTTGTCATTTCTTACTTGTTGCCCCTTTCACAACTTTTATAGTGGCTTAATTGTTACGTGCTTACGTGCACGTGATCAGGCGTATCGATTTTGTAGGAAAGCGGGAAAACAATATATTTACTTTTTTATAGGCAGTGAATACATGTTCTTTTTTGTTTATTTAAACCCTCATGATCAAAAGCTGTTCTTTAGTCAATATAAAATCACAACCTCAAAAAGGTCACCTAGAAATTTACGTTTGCTAGTTTTTATTTCCTATGTCTAATGTGTTATTTCGGTCTGTCTTGTTAATTTGGCATACATACATTTATTTTACATTACTTTAATTTAGCTTGATTGTCAAGTAAGCTCGGAGCTTATGCATATCTTTCTCCAGTGCATTCCCTTATTAGATCTGGTACTGAATTGTGTTTCGAGAGGTCGGGTAAAGCCTGGGTCAAACTCGCGACCTCTGCCGTCTGAAGCCAGCACCCTATCCGCTGTACTACTGACCCATTTTATATTTTAGAATACAATTAATTTATTATTATTATTTTAATGAGATGTGCTCGAGTATAATGTTTCCACTTTAATTGCAATATAACAGTTTACGTAAATTTGTTTACAACTAAGCACAAACTCAGTGTAACTATGTTTGGGGAAAATATAAAACTAAAGTCCAAATTAAATTGAAAATTGGTAATTTTTATTTTGCCGAAATACCCAAACAAATAGAATCATAATCATATAATTTTACGCATATCTATGTTTTGTTTGATTCACGCATGCTTTGATATTTTTGTATTAGGAGCAGTATACGCTTAAATCGAAATAACGTACATGTTTTGTATGTTCTATAACTAGTTTATATCGAAATAACACGGCAAATTAGCCTTGAAACCGTAGATAACCAATGATGTGTCGTCTATTGTATAATAGGTGTTTTAAACATTATTGTATTGATCAGCTAAATATTGATATTTATGTTATAATTGATAAATTGTTGACCAAAATAAGGTTTATCATGCGTTTTACAGTAAAACATTTATTATAACTACATGGTTTATATTCATTTGAAAGAAAATTTATTTTTATCTCGATTTTAAGTATCGACTTCACGATCAAATAATAAAAAAAGAGTATATCCGAATGAACGAGTGCACTCAGTAGCGCACGAAAAGTTCTGTTATCAGTTTTCTTACTGTGTCTAGCGTATACAGCGCTTCTGAGTGCACTCAGCGTATCTGAGTGCATTCAGCGTGTCTGAGTGCACTCGATCTATTTCATGCGTTCAGGAGTGCGTTTATTATTCAAAATCCAGCGTTTGCTTACGGTCCATGTCCGCTCCGTCTGCGCTCAATCTGCGCTCCGTTCGCGCTCCGTCTGCGCTACGCTCGCGCTCCGCTTACGCTCTGAGTGCACTCCGTTTGCGTGCAATTGGGGTACTTGAGCGGTTTAGGGTCTGTATGTATTGGAACAGTAACATTATCAATCCTTCTCATCACGACAACTCCAAAAGATGTTTCTGCTAGACTGGAAGTGTTTCCATAATACAGTCAGACATATATAGCAAAACACTCCACATACCCTAGTGAATTTTGTGCAAATTATGAAACAACAAAATTTCAGTATATCGTACGATATGGTACGATGCGGATTTTACACTATTAGGCCCAGTGCAAAATTAATTAGTTTTATGACAAATAAACCCGTTTAATTATTCTAACTTTCTTAATACTTAATGGAATTTGATGACAAAACCTGTCAAAATGATTTATTCTTTAATCAAAGAATAAATATGTAAAAATATCTTAAAAACGTTACTCCTATGGAACTATCGAAACTTATTAACACTTCTATGCTACCTGTTCTAATTATAGCCTATTGTTACAAAGTAAACATTTTTACACATAAAATGACTACATATAACCCTTAGGCTTTCACAATACTCTTCATGTACAGGTAATTACATGTAATTACATAAATGATAGTGAGTACTTTTTATATGTAGACTGTACAGTATAACTGGTCAGTTGTATTGTTTTTGTTTGAAAGAGCAAGATGTGTTGTGTTGCAAAAAAGGTCTGGGACCTGACATAGAGATAGGAAAATGACTTGTTGAAGTGAAGTTGAATGCAAGATGAGGCGAGAATGATGATATGAAGTTGATGATCAAGAATTCTAATGAAGTTCGTTGAGTGATACATTGTAAATATTTAATATTACTGGAATTATGTTGTTTGTCTTATATTGAGTATCGCATGAATTCAAATGTCTTTCGCGATGTAATACAATATTGATATGTAAATACGATTTACGCGAGAAAATCATTATTAAATTCATCAATACCATTTCTCTATAGTAAAAGCAATATCCTTTTACTTATAGAAATATCTCCTACTCTTTGGTCATGGTGAACAATGTGTGGAATGCTGATTCATGGACTATAAAATTATGAAGCAACCAAGATACAAGATTCAATAGTACATATTGATTCTATGGTAGACAAGAATTTCCAAAACGTCAGTTTGTAAATAAATGGGACTATGAGATGTGAAAAACAGTTGATGTATATATACTTGGATGCACGACGTATATAGATTCCATAGTGACGTGAAATTCCACGACTAGATATGCTATAACATAACATTTATTCAATAAAAATGTGAAGTGCATACATTATAAGTAATATAAAACAATTATACGGGAGTTCAGAAGTGACATAAAGACTAACATTTTACGATGTATACTACTAGTATTTGTGTTTTTGTCTTATATAGAGTATCGCATGATTTCAAATGTCTTTCGCGATGTAATACAATATTGATATATAAATACGATTTACGCGAGAAAATTATTATTAAATTCATCAATACCATTTCTTTCAATAGACACGTACTAGCTGACACTGAATTAGGCCACAACAACCTTACTACTTTGTTACAATTATCATTGTTATTATTGTTATTATTATTATTATTATCATCATTATTATCATTATCATCACAATCATCATCATCATCATAATTATTATTATTTAATTATATTATGAAAATCATTACTTGTAATTATGTATAGATATGGGGTTACACATGTGGATGTATTTACCAATACATTGTAACGAGAAAAAATGCATTGTAAGCAAAAGTCCGGGTTTACACGCGAAATATAGCAAAACCTCATTATCATTAAACTTAACTTTTATGATTTTAATGGATGCATAAAAAATGTTTCTCTAAAATTTGGTTTTATATGAATCATACAAATTGTATTACACTGTATTATTGAGTTTATAACTGAATGAATGAGTAAATTTAATAATATATGATTCAATTTTGTGTATAGAAGCTGTTTATGCATATATATGTAATAAATGTACACTGGCCGCTGACCTTTTTGACCTAGATTTGATAAGAATAAATAGGTTTTAACCAATTTTTCATTTGCATTCTGTTGATAATTCATACTAAATCGTAGTAGTATTTACATAATTAAAATAAAATTCTATTTTTATATTAAACCACTTTCTATTTCACTTTGTAAATGATACCACCTTTGTTGCACCGATCACCAGTCAATCCAGGTACGCATCCATCCATGCATAACCCCGAAACATTTAAACACGGTTCTGGACAGAAATAGCACAGTTCTGAACAATTCTCGCCATAGCGGTAAGGCAAGCATTCTAGGAAAATCAATTAAAAAATAATATGTGTTTATAGCAAATTAACGTATGTACTAAAATATTAGAGGCATGAAAGATAGGCCGAACTATTTTGTTTACTGAAAATTACAATTACCGAATAATAATGTTCCTATGAAAAAGACGATTTATACCTAACATACTTTTACGGTGTTTTGTTAGGGTCATATTGCTATTGCTTTGTCAACAGGCACACCCGATGCGACGTGCCATCGTGTTATTGCTTTGTCAACAGGCACACTCGATGCGACGTGCCATCGTGATGATCCTAACGGAACACCGAACATTTTTATATTATGTAGTATACTGCTTATTTAATTCAACACATTTTATATTTTTCTACATCCTTTGAATAACATCTTCTCAACATCAGATTTTCAATGAGCTGTAAATAGTTTAATTTATAATGCAATTTATATAATTTTAATTAATTCAATTAAAGCGGAATATACCTTTTAAATTATTTTATATTATAAGTCAGTGGTATAATTAGTATATTATGAAAAAGTAATTTCCATTGTGAATATGTATTTTTTGCAGGAGTAAATACAACATTTATTTATATATGACATCGTAAACATGGCCATGTTCAATCTTTTTGACGTCCCAATTTATAGCAGCAAAATCGCGTATTTTTCGACCTCCGTTGAGTTATAACCTAATGTACAGAATAGAAACATATATCACCAAGTACACATCCGACGGATGTATTGATTTACAAATGCAAAAATTACGACGAACGCCAAATTCTGAAAATACTAGCGAAACTATTTTTTCTCTCGATTTTTTCTAAAATCGGTTTAATAAAAGAATACATAAAAAGCAAACCGAGAGATTTCGGCATAACTTTTATATGATTTTATGCAATATATTGTATAATTATGCAAGAGTTTAAGAGAAATTGACAAACTACAATTTTCATAATTTTCAATTATTTAACCCTACCCTTCATCACAAAACGCTTTAAAGCAAAACGACAACGTTGGTATAGCAAATTAAATGTTGGGTTTGTGATTATTAATAAAATTTGATATGCAGTGCATAACCTTATAAATGTGTTGAAAATGACGTTAAACCTCATTCTACAAAAACTAGTATTTTGTGCACACAAGTTATATCTACTATTGCACTTCTGTTTAGTGGCATATTATTTTGAGCCAGTCGACAAACGTTCCACATAATCGTCCATTACTAGATCGTGATCAACATCATCGTAATAAAGAAGCAAAATATCATCATCATCATCATTGTTTTCATCATCGTCATGGTTATCGTCATTTGGTAAGACATTCTTAGCATCCCTTGTTTTGTTTTTTTATTTTACATAAATGCCGCTCTAGATTCAATACTACGTCTTTCCTTCAACCGACAACGTTTTAATTTACTCATATTTCTATTCTCTTTTGAACATCACCAGTATTATGTAAAAATCAGATTGCAATAATGTGTAAATAATGTCGGCTATTTGCACGGCTGTGACGTTTTTGTCTGCTTGAAGCTTTTTGTTCGCAACACTTTTATCTACATAAATATAGAAATACGTCGACTTTTGTCTCGATGCGATCAGAAATATTCATTGTCCTAAATTTTGATCAGACAAAAGGCGACATGTTGACAAAATTTGATCAACCAACCGGAAACTTATGGGATTTTTTACTTATTAAGTCAAATGTGAAATTAAATACCTCAGTATAAAACACGTTTCTAGTTTGCTGTGATTCTCTTAAAGGGCACGATACGTTCTACGAAGAGTGGGAGCGCAGCTGAAAGAGTGTTGACCGCTTACTCCAAAGGTCGCGGCTTTGATCGTCTTAATGGCCATACAAATTACCTGTCCTCGTCAGTTCATTCATCATCAAAATAGCCAATGAACCGTACAACATAACTAATTATATGTCTTTGAAACTTATATGACTGGATTAATTAAATTGCTGTTTCGAAAAAAAATTAAAACTTAAAGTGCATTTCCATCATAATTCTTTCAAATATTAAATTTAACTTTGACACAACTTAATATTTTGGAAAGGAATAAAGGTAATTTAACCAAAACCGCTTGCCCACTTGTGTGTTTTTGCAGAAAAAAAATACAAACCATAGTAATATCATTTAATGGAACTGGTTGGAAGGGTGCTCCACCGTACGTTCAACGGCGATATACATGGATCGTGGCTTTTTACTGCTAATCATAGCGGGTATTGTTTCAAGCTCGTTTTATAAATGTGTATCATTTTGCTCCGAACTTCAAAAAAGCCAGACATGTTGTTCTAATAACTGACAACCATAATGTCCACATTTCACAAGCAGTCGTGGTGGTAGTCAGAAATGAGAATATTATTTTGGAATCATGTTCCGTGTAAGTGAAATAAAAATGACGGTTTTGTACGTGTACCAAACAGATTCGCTATTATAATGGCTATAAACGATTAAGTTTCCACTTAACAGCAGTAGTATATATAAATAGTTGACGTTGACGTTTGCTTTTAAATGTTTTTTATAACGTAGGATAGGATTAAATAATAATAATATTTGTACCATATGTAGTATAAAATCATATTAAATTATGCAAAAATCGCTCTGTTTGTTTTTTGGTAATTTTGATTTGAAGTGTTTTTTTTTCTCGAAAAATCGAGAAAAAATAGTTCCCGTTTTTCGCTATTATTTTCAGAATTTGGCGTTCGTCGTAATTTTGCATTTGTAATTCTATACATCCGTCAGATGTGTACGTGGTGATATACGTTTCGATTCTGTACATTTGTTATAACTCAACTGTGGTCGAAAAATACGCGATTTCGCTGCTATAAATTGGGACGTCAAAAAGGCTGAACATGGCCATGTTTACGACGTCACATATAAATATATGTTATATTTGCCGCTGAAAAGTATACATATTCATATTGGAAATTACTTTTAGTTTCATAATATACTAATTATACCACTTATTTCAAAAATAATTTAAAAGGTATAATCCTCCTTAACATGTGTGTAACAACGTTAGAAACCAACAGGAAATGTCAAAGCCTAAAAAAAAAAATGTACACAATTTACATGTATAAGCAAAATGATTGAAAAACGAAACTACTGTAGTTGCAAACAAGGCTCGCCTCCTTGGAATTATCAGAAGCAAAAGAAGTTACTTAGGAGCTCAAACATGAATAACGTTTGGGGCACCCCGCTCCTCTCTGACTATTTTCTTACAAATAAAGTTTTGCAGCTTACTTAGGTGCCGATGCGGACAGCGGACTACGAACTAAATTCGGGGATTTTCTTAAAACAACTTTGTCATAATTCTAAACCGATGAGCATGATCATTAATGTAGTTGCGGATACTTTTTTAATTGTTAGGAGTAATAGTAGAAAACATATTATAAAATTTAAGAAAAACGCAGTTTTCAATATTTAAATATTTAATAGTCATCCGAGTCCGAACTGCTGATTCCTAGTTTTCTTAAAATGTTAGAATTTTTTATTGATTAATTTGTTCTAAGGAAACTGATTGTCGGTTGTTAGCGGCATCATTTGCTGGCCTGTTAACTTCAGGTCCCTGTTGTTGCTCTGGCTCACTCGGCCGGTGCGTATATAACACATATCGGCACATGTAGAAGTATATATAGCTGTACTTGCCTGGGCATGTGTAAAGTGTGTATAACGAGCCGCGAATCCATTCATATCGACGCCGAGCGTGTACTGCCTAACCGCATGGTTATTTTGTCGTGTGTCTACATGAATATACATATATATGGTGTCTGATTATGCCTCGGACACAGTATTGAGCCAATATCTCGATATGTACATTTTTTTGTTATAATTATTTGAATAAAGTTTCCTATTTGAACTTCTCAATAAAATAAGTTTTTGAGAAAGAAAAAAACGAATTTAGTCCGTCGTCCGCTGTCCGCAACGGCATCGATGTTGTATAATATATATTAGATTGATTTATATTTTGCTGAGCGCTGATTGGAAGGAAATAATTACAGATATACATGTATCAATACATTTCTGCAAATGTCATGAAATCAAAATGCCATACCTTTAATTTTGGTAGAACAGTTTGGCAAATCACAATAATCAATTAAATCCCAGGCAACATAACACCATGGCCGCAATTCAATCCCTCTTGGATTACGACAATAGTTATGATCGAGGGATAAATCCTAAAAGAGCACAAATGCAGAGTATTATGTAATTGTGGATATTTGAATAATAGTACTGATTCACTGAAAATGCACGATTGGATATATCCATTATATTACGCTTCTTATTGTATAATGATGATATCGGTTATTGGATAAATTCTAAATAATAACAAATGCATATCATTATGTACATTTTAAAAATTTGAAGTATAGTACTAATACATTTAAGGGATATGAAAACGCAACTCATGAAGATATATGAAAAAACATATTCTGCACGAGCGGATATATCCATAATATTACGGTCGTTGTTGTCTGATGGTAGTATTTGTTGCTGACATGAGCTGTTACTACTCCCTACATTCTGATGTCGTTTGTTCTTCAAATATGAAACATTCATTTCATGGTACTTTTAATGGAGTTGAACACAATTTTAACGCATGGCAGTAGGTAACTGGCAAATGTGCTTACATAAAGTGTTTGCACTGAGCAGGGTATTAATCTTCGGCCATTTTGTATTTTATAAATAACATGCATATATGCTACTATTTGATGTTTTGAACATGTGAAATTTGTAAAAGAATATATTTAATTTAAATCGTCATTAAACTAGGACATCAGCAGTCAGATGTTAAGGGTCATTCAACAAGGCCCAAGACCACTACTCTGTCACGGACGGCCCAGATAAATGTATGTATTGTTTTCGTTAATGCTGTTGTCGTGGATGTTAAATTCTACTACTCATGTAAGACCTAAAGTATTCATTTAACCTGCATACAGAAGCCAGTCTTAGTATTGATCATATGCGACGCTTGCTTTTCTAAAAGACAAAAGTCTTGACAAGTTCGGTCGAGAATAAAATCATTTTATATATCGAAAATCGATTAACGTTTTTGATTGGTTGGTTTAACAATCGGACTGGCTTGGAGATTGCCATAGTATTTCAAAGAAGTATATGTTGGATTTTTATTTCTATATTCATTATTTTTATACTATTAGATATTTTCTATGACAAAGATCTTGTACGAGATAACTGCCATGATTTCTATCCGAATATATATTTTTAAATTTTATTATAACATAACTATTGCAGAGTTGTGTTTGTTTCAGCCAGTCAGATCTTACTTCCAGCTCCAAACGTTTCTTCTGTACAACTTGTCAAGACGTTTGTCTTTAAGATATGCAAGCTTCGCATATAATTAAGACTAACGCTAGTCTACGTATTTTCACTGTGACTCCTGCTACAGAGTGAAACTGAGCGTGCGTGTAGTCGCTACTTCTTGATAATCAATCGGAATTCTTCTTTCATGTTCGCAGATTTGCATCGCAGTTGCGGCTGCGTATTTTATCCGGCATTCAATGTAAGATTGATATGGATCTGGAAATCAGAAGTCAAACAAAATGATTTCGAATGCAGGAGTGTAAACTTTTTCCGCATCGGAAGTATAGCATAGCGAACCAGTCTGGTGTGTGATACATGTATGAGTATTCAAAATGTTATCAGAACGAGCGTTAATTTGTTGTAAAGTTATATAATGTTTGATAACATGTCATTTATTTCAATTTGTTAAACGAAAGTTTTAGTAACTAACAAATAATAAAAGGTGTCGAGGTATATATATATATATATTTATATATAATTTACGGGCTGGACAGTCAGATTTTTAATGGTATATGAATCGATACGAGGATCGGCTGACTGTTTAGTCCGTATACTTACATTTGGACAGAAATCATGTACTGGTGTTAAATATATATGATATATTTAAACACAAAATGAAAAAAAGCAAATTTGTTCGTTCTATTGTCACAACAGACATTTGTTTGAAAATAAAGAGTGCTGCAACTATGCGCACATAAACATAACATCAGATAAATATACTTTACTGCAGATGTAAACACATGATATTTATTTCGCTGCACTTAAATTATGTGTTGATGTTTAAATAAATATAGATCACATATACAAATAACGACATGGTGAGTGCCTAATAGTCTAAACTTTATCAGGTTTGACTCGCCAAACACGTGCCTACCTCATCTGATACAGTTCATATTACCAGGCACTAACATTTTCAAACTCCACGGACTGGTTCACTCTACTTCCGGAATACCGGGTATAATATTCAGCCCTAAATGCAATGCAAAACTGCGAACATTATAGAGGAATGCCGATTGCTTATCAACAAGAAGCGAATACACTCACGCTCTGTCCTATTCTGGCAGGTATTTCCTGCATCAAAATTTAAGACTGTTTACATATATTTATGGGGTCAAAATGCTTATTTGGGCTTCAATGTTTATTCATGCATGAAAAGTGTTTTCACAAGGCTGCTCTAGCCTCTATCTTGAACTTTATCCAGGTGTAACCAATAAAAATCATTCGTGCTGAATTTCCGGCCCATATATTGACATTCTTAGATAAACTAAGTATTTTTCAAAAATAAGACAAACATTTAAACGTTTTAAAACCTTCTTAAAGATTAATATGTGCATCAAATATTATATTATATGCCCAACGGAAATGAACGCCAAAATGCAGCAGGATTCACAGTCGCGATAAGTAGACTTGCTATTGTATGCAGGTTATAATATTTTATTATCTCTTTCTAACGTTGATATCTTACATGTATCTGGCATTCTCATATATCCATGTTACAAGCATGACTTCAGAATACCCTAATATGTTTGCAGACCCTTAAAATTGTTGTTATTTTGAAAAGGATTTTAACCCCTGTAAATAGTAAATACAATCCCTATAGTAGCCAAAATGTACTAAGATGTATGTTACTTTTATTTGGTTTTGTCTGTATTACAGGGATACATTCCTAATACATAACATTTTGAAAAGCTTTTAAAACGATTACTAATAATTTCAAAACTAGTGTGATACAACTAATTTTAGAAATTTAAAAAATAAGGTAGAAATGTTTTATATTCAACACTTAATAGAAAATCAAGGACTTTATTTCGTCAAAATATAACCCAGTGTAAAAACTGTTTCCTTTTTCTCTGAGTTCAATTCCGTGATTATGTGCGCAACATTTCATGCACTTTTCTGTAAAGATTTGTTTACATTATTTATAACAAAATGTCAGTCAAACTGAAGAAAAGAAGGTTATTTCGTCCAAAACAAAATAAGAAATTAGCATACAGTTTTATTCTTGATTTCATTTATCTGTTGAAAAATCGCGATTTTCTCTAATGATTAAATAATGTTGTTTTTGTGATTCAGACACACATTTTAGACGGACAAATTGACGGACAATCTGGTGACTATATGCTCATCCTTGTCATGAGAAGTCCGTGTAATGCTTTTTATAATGGATATATATATATATATATATATATTTATGTATATATATATATAATTTATTTCAAACAAATTGAACTCGTGTATTACCTAAGAAGTAAATACTTTACGGGTATGGGCTGTTGTTCCTGCCATCTTTCGGTCTCTATTGCGAGTATATTTAAATAAACTCATAATCGGGTAAGCGTATACCTAAACTGTTTTTCTGTGGCAAAGTCTAAATAAAGTTTTGAAAGTAAGTAATTATAGGTATTTACCCAACTAGAAGCATGTTTAGGTTATTTAAAGAAACACTTGGATAATATTTCCTGTTTACTTTATATTGAGATAATTGTGATAATAATGTGTACATACCGATCCTCGAAACAAATTCAAGCTATAATAAAAAGTTTCCCACCAGTATAGGCAGGTCTTCCCTGTGGATACTTCTGACATATTTCCACGGTATGATTCTCCATTTCCAAGTATACATTCTGTAAGTAGCGCAATTATGCAACGAAATCGTATAAAAAATCGTTTCTGCTAAAATGATAGTCAATATTAATCCCAGTGAACTCTATTTCACTCAGCTTATGTTTATAAGGTAACGTAATACTTATAAGACATACTTGTGTGAAGTAATTACTCGTTTAGTTTAAGTAATTTGTTTATATTTGTATTTGTTTTTTGTTGTTGTTTTTTTTGGAGACAAGGAGGACATTGTTATGGTAAAGTGTATCTGTTGAAATTTATTTTTTACCAAGTTTATACAGCTTTCAAAAAAGTGTAAAGAGTAATTTGCGAAGCTCATTTAAACTGCGTGATTGTATTTGTATTGAATGTTTAAGCATTATGCGAATCCCTGTTTTATATTTTTGTATCGTGCCGCGAGTTTTGTTGGCAATACAATTATACTAAATACAGAAATAGCTTGATGATCATCATATATAATATTTTTCCGTCTGTAAAAGTGATTTCTTCAAATGACTGGATAGATATATTTGGTTGCAATAAATCAACTATCAATTGACATGTAGAAGCCATAATAAACGCCTCGTCATTTAATGACCTTCAGTCGAGCATGATAAACTTTTATATACATGCTTTACTACAGTTACACCGTGTCGTGGATTCTAAACCAACCCAGAACCCATTGACGCTTAACATCAGTCGAGCCTGGGGCAACCATCTACTCAAGAAACCCAGTGTCTGTGAATAAGCATTGTGACAATAACTTTGTTCCAGTCTGTATTTGAGAGCAGCAATGCAACCCGTGCAACGGATACATGTAGCTTACTATTATCCTTTACGCGCTGGGTATCTGCAAATATTTTATCTCTAAAGTAATTGTATTTCAACTAACAGTCTCACTGCATTTCAATCCCGAGTATATTTATGGCACATGGTGTCCTCGGACGACAAATCACAGAATTACCGTTATTTGTGATTCTAAGGTTTTGAATCCCTTCTCTAAATAGTGTAACAACTCGTTAAGGCTACATCGCTCTTTTATACAAGTTGACTGTGGCACCCACGGCACAATTATGAATATAGTATGTGCACAAAACAACGCTTCAAACATTGTTTCTTTACTCCTATAGCATAACCATACAATTTCCGTAAAAAGAGAATAACACAATTAATAATCATAGATAAGACAACTATGGTTGCATTTAAAATAGCATAAGCAAATTTGAACATCTTAACGTTATGGTCTACAGTTTTAACCACAGCCTCATTTCTTTAACTTAACATATCCGTACACATTTGTACTGTCTATTTTCAGCCAAAACAAGTATTGTGCTTGTGAAAAATGATATTTCAAAATAATGTCTAGCTCTTGTATTGTGACGAATCGGCCATAACCCGGAGTAGTTCCCTTATCGTAAATATTTACTGTACAGGTAAAGCACCAGCCACGTTGTGCTTGAGTTCATATTCCCGACAATACGAGACGTATATCATATTTTTTATACAAACTATTCATCTGAAAGTTACTCCATCTGCGTTTAGTGATATCTAGGTAAAGTATGATTTTGTACTGTTCAAGTAGGTACGTTTATACCATTTATTGCTAACTAATATATAACAAAAATACCTACCTTCGTGACATCGTTCACCCATCCAACCAGGAAAACAGCCATCCATACACCGCCCCGTAACATTGTAACACGGCTCGTCACAGTTTCGACATTCCTTGTTACACTCATCGCCATAAACATATTTCGGACACACTGTGTTTTGTTTTAATATAAAACATTATACGAAGATAAGGTTTTGCTTAATGCGATTAGTAAAACATGTAATGCATTAAAATAGGCAGTGTTTAGATTAAACCACCGTACCAAATAAAATGGAATTATTTCTCATCAACGTATACATGTAATATAGCATAGTGGTGTTTTGGTCCGTGTTTGTCTGTAGTACGTAAGCAGAAATAAGCACAATGTATCTTCTTTTTAGAGCAAATTATTTATTTAACTTTAACTTTTGCACAGATATTTAAATTATGTTTTCATCAGAAGCCAACATGTACTGGTATATCCTTTCGGAGATTTCAATCAATTTGCTCGTCGATGTAAGATTATAATCTATCATTAAAAAATAAAAATGAATTGATTCTTGAAGTAGTGAATACTTTGCAGGCACTTTCTATCATGGACCATTTCACTAAGTTGTTAATAGACTTTTTATCAAATTTCTTTTATATGTTTGGGTGTATATATATATATGAAAATATATGAATATGAATAACCGAAATATAAATGTACAGACCAGACTACGGCGAGCTACAATGCCAACCATAGACACAATACCAAGGCCTCTGCCAAACCAATAAATTTGTTGTCGACCATGACTTATATACTATGGATTTACATGCAACACATCTGGACTGGACGGACAAATTATATATATATATATATATACGTACATGTTAACACTATTATTAATGTGCATTAGTATTGTTTATCTATTAGGACAAAAAATATGTTTATTAATAAAAAATGAAGTAATAGATATCATAAAACAAAAATATCTTACTTAAAATAACTAGTACAAAATAAACTGACTAGTCAACAATATGGTTATATTTTGCGCTGTCAACTAAACTTATAATATTTATCATATATTAAACAAATTAGTTCAAATTTTAATTAACTAAACATCAATGCATTTGATTATGTTTCTTTTAATGATATCATTAGTTAAGGAATGTATATGCGTTTCTTCATGCAATTCATACAAACAGTCTTTAATAAAAACTAGTAGATATTTGTGTTTTGTTATTCTAATTTAAATGTTTCAAAACAATATTTTGGTTTAAGTTTAACAAACATTAAATTAAAAAAACTTGGTATGAAGTTAAGACAATGTTGATATTTTTTATAATTATTACATTTTGATAAATGTGTTGACATCGACATTCTCACGACAAGCAACAGTAATACAGTGACACTCATCTGCAAAAACAATAAAAGAATAAACAAAGGGGTGTGTGGGAACAGATATTCGGCATTCTCAATATTAATAATAAAAACACGAAACAAACATGCGCAGTTTGTGCTTAGCATTGAGATGTAGTGACTATTCATTATATGGATGTTAGTTTTAACTAACAAGTATGTTATTGTTATGTTGTTGTTATGTTGTTGTTATGTTGTTGTTATGTTGTTCAAATGTTTGTAGAAGCGGATCTTATATGACTGCTTATTTATAACTGAGTCTATCAAACGAGTTGAAAATCATTATGCAAGACTTTGTCGAGCATTATATCATTTTTACAATGGAGTTTAGTAAATTCAATAATAAATGCGCACGACTATGGTTTTCGTTTTATCACATCACTCAGGAAATAATAACATTTACTGTTCTTGAAACAGATCACCTCAGTTGGGAACGAGAAAAAATCGGGCATCATATGACGTAACGTCTCAAAATAACGTCATTTAACCATGACAAATCGATGTCATTTATATATTCGGGCAAGTCGTAAAAAAATACTTCGGTTATTTATGTTCGAGAGCTGAGATATACGAAAAACATAAAGCAATCGTTTGTTATAATGTGTTTGTTACAATGTGTTTGGCCTCCTGTATGGAAACTAATAACAATTTCCAGGTTTTATAAAATGACACTTAAATATCTTTTTCTTTTCGGACATAGAGTAAGTCAGCAACTGTCGACCATAATAGTATTTAAGGCATTTCAGTTATTAAACTGTTTTAATTCTTAGGCATCGACACACGTCAGACAAGTATTTACATTAAATAGTTTCAAGATAAACTGAACAAATAAGTTGACCAAAGGATAAATTTGAATATTGTTCAGAAACCGAAATTTGCATTTTTTTATGATGAAAAGCAAATTTTATGTATAATAAATATGCAACTGCAACTAACTTCATGAACTGGAATAGAACAGAATATATTTTTTTCTGTAGTAAAGAATAAACTAACAATTTATGTTTTTATGTGCAAAAGAAATGTCCTTTAAGACCTTCGAAGTTGTTAAAAAAATATGTGTTATACCTATTATTACAAATAATCAAGTCATTGTTACACAAATCTATCTCCAGAATGTAAATCTCAATTTAATACAAAACTTTAGCCATCATTTTTAAAGTGCAGGTTTGATTAGGTATTAAAAAATGATGCCATAAATTATCATCTTTAGCCACAAGATTTGCTTTTTTCTGCATTGTCCATGCATTTCATGGTAAAAAAAATACCAAAAAAATAAACAATTCTCACAAGAAAAGACACTGTCAAGAGGTTTTAAAGGATGAGTTTGAAGCTGCCACATATTCTGTCGTGAAAGTAATGAAATACGTAAGCAAAAACTTACCTTTTTTTATATTGATGTTTTCGAAATAAATGTCGCACCGCCAGGCCGGCTTGTCAATCGACACAGTGCTACAGAAGCTAATATTTCGTTTGATACCAAATTTGGCAGTATGAAATGTTGAAACCCTAAAAATTCGTTATATAAACCCATTTCATCGGTATATTTTCTCTACTATATACTCGAAGACATTATAAATGAACTCGTTCACAGTAGTCCTATGTGGCCGAGTGGTCTTTGGCGCCTTCCAGGATCACTAAACTGTCACCGCTAAGGTCGTAGGTTCGTATTCCGCACGCTCCAAAAATCATGATGTGAGAAAGTGTGCCAGTTACATGAGGAAGGATGATTGTTCTACTCAGTTATTTCCCTGAAACTTTAAACGTCGGCAATTTAAACACGAACAATGATATAGCTTTTAAGTTAACGTAATTTAATATTAAAATTCCTTACAGTATTAAATGCATATTATTATATCATATGATTGTTATCCATAAAATGTTTAAATATGAATTTAAATTAATGAATGCTACAAAATATTAATAATTAATTAACTAAAATGCAATACCTCGTTATTTAACATCTCGTATACACTTTATTATAAGGAAATAACAATGGTTAACATATATGCATGTTTTCCGCCGACTTCAAGTATAAAAGACAGAGTGAGGCTAGAACATTTAGAACTAAGATATTAAACCACTTAGTAACCTTGGAAACAGTGTAGCATTTATACAGATATTAATAAAATATTGATAATACAAATACAGGGTAAGAAGAGATGCCATGCAACTAAATATTTAAGCTGTGGTCCGCCGTCGATTAAAGGACGTCAAGTCATAGTTGAGTTGAGTGTAAGCTAGCATGTCTTCGTTGTTTTAAAATATCATCATGTATCCTTATTCCATATTAGCAACCTCTGTATGGAGAAAAAATATAAAACTGATATTACGATAAACTCTGATACGGTTTAATTATTTCGTTGTTTATTCTATGCTTTTTTATAGTAATTTGTCACTGAAATATTTTTGGTAACTTAACAGTTTAAATAATTGAAATTGTAAATGGCAATTTTAGCGTTTCCATTTATGAAATAAAATAACAATTGTTAAGTTCAGTGATCATGGAATATCAGTTAAATTACACGCCTTTTTTACTACGGTAACATGATTTTTGCGCTCAAAAAAACCACCTATGTAATTTGGTTTGAAATATTTTCAAAATGGTTCATTGTTGTTGTGATTTCTTTGCTATAGATGGCATATAATATGCTAAAAATAAGACATTATGGTGTTAAAAAAGTCACTTTTATAAGATGCGTTTATGACCTTTTGAAAACTTCTTGTTTAAAATAAATCTATGAAAAACCAAGCTGGTCAACCTATCAAATAGTGTGTACTTTTATGTTTTGGTACATTCCTGCTATGAAAAAATATTCTCCCTCTGTCTGTCTGTCTGTCTGTCTGTCTGTCTGTCCGTCCGTCCGTCCGTCCGTCCGTCTGTGTATTAATCAACACTTACTTGTTTTATCTCATAGAATTACGGTTGGTCTTTACTTACCCTCACACAGATTCTGCTACTGAACAAGTTTGTAAAAGTTTCTCACAGTTTTACATTAACAATAAATGACTTTTATTGGATTGTTTCAATTGATATGTCTTTACGAGTAACCGGTATTTTATGATACGGTGTTTGTTAGATTGTTTAATAAAATGACAATAACGTATAAAATTCATTCATATATAATAAAAATGAAAATAATAATGTATAGTTTTGATAATTTACGATATAAGCGTTAAGTGTCTCAATTACTTATTGTCTGTTTTGTCTTATATTACAATGTTGGTTAATATTTATTATTGCCGCTTGAAATTATTAAATTGTAATCAATATGGTGATAATTTGATGAAACTTAATATGATCAGTTGTATTGCAGTTATTGTTGAAGATTATCATGTTAGTAACGGATTTGACATGAACTTTTTTTCGTAAGTAAAAAATCGCAAGATTTGGCTTATGTCACATGTACAACTATTTTCACAGAGATTATAGTCATGGGTATATACTTATTCTTGTTCGTCACAGAACTAAGAGAGAAAGCGCAGGGATTTCTTTACATATTTATTTCTAAGTATTTCTTAGAACATATTTCGTTTAAACTTTAATGAAATATTTTAACACATATGTACGCTTCAAAACAGCCGTGATACCTATCTTAGAGCCTAACCCCCAACCCAAAACTTTAATCTTCCACTCCCACCCTAACTGCTTAATCAAATTTCACTGAACCTTAATTCTTCTAAATGCCTCTGATCCAAACTCCAACTAAGCCCTCACTTTAAGCTTTTATCATTTCAGTCCATTTGCCCAGTAGATTGACAGCCATCACCATAAACCCATATATCTCTATTTTTAGATTTGCTTACGCTTTATTCTTGACAAGCCGGCACTCATCATATTTGACCACTTTTACCTCCCATTGAAATACGCGGGCAATTATTTAGGTACATAAGACATAAGATATGTTATTGACTTTAACTATATACAGTTTCTCGTCATCATATACATATATATGACATTGTATAAATTAACAAATATTTCATTACATGACATGTCTGCTATTTACTTTATATTGATCACCGTAATAAAAGATGTTATAAACATTTCATAAACATTATCAACATTTGTGTCTTCAACAAAAATCATGAGAATGAACATAATAATGCAAATTTTAAAAAAATAATATTTGGAATTGATCGCCTTATTACACAAGTTTTGGAAATAGATTAACTAAAATTTTAGAAGTTCTCTTTTATTTGTAGATTGCAATAATGTAATTTACTTTAAGATATTTGGTCGTATGTTATACAACTTCTTAATATACTTCTTTCTAATTTCATTACAGTTAGAACATATTAAAACAAAGTGATACTCATCTTCAATATCATCACTTTTACAAATCTGGCATAGTCTTTGTTTTCTTTCTATTCTGTGTATCCTATATCGCCCTGTTTCAATTCTTAATGAATGTTCAGATAATCGTAATTTAGTTAAAACACTGCGCAGTTGTTTAGTACATAACACATCTATATATCTTTCATAACCATATGTTAGTTTCATATTTCTATATAACAGGTTTAATACTCTATTCGACTTCACATCAACCGTCAAAGTTTGAATGAAACTATCAATCATTCTTTCACGAAAAATCGAAAGAAATATTTATTATTTACATTTTGTTGGATTATCCCATACATACATAAAACCATAATTATTTAAGATGTACTTAACCTTAAACTAATATTATCAGTTGTTGATAATCTTAACCAGTACTTAACATTTTTAAAATATCGAGAAATAAACATCTGAAAACGCCCTAGTTCGCCATAAATACCAAAAGTTTCTTTTACGCCCAGTATAGCTTTGCAAAATTTTAAGTGAATGCGCTCTTATTCTTTTGATTTCGTAAATCCCCATACCTCGCACGCATAATTAAGACTTGAACTTACAAATGCATCAAATAACTGTAGCGATGTCTTGGCGATTCACTTCAAGCTTTCTTATATAAACAGGTAAAAGATTCATCGCCTTTAGTGCTTTGCCTCTCAGAGACTTCTGATTTAACGCAAATGTCCCTGTGTACTTAAAAACAACGCTTAGATAATTAAAATCAGCACCAACATCTATATTTACGTTATTATATGTCCATTTTTCAGAAATAGTTACTCTACCCCTCTTCCGAAAAACAACAACCTTATTTTTTTCTGTGTTAACTTTGAGCCCCCAAGATTCACAATATTCATATAACCAATTTAAGCTTTCTTGAAGGTCTTCGGGAGTGTTACCTATCAAAATCATGTCATCAGCAAAAAGTAGTAATAAAAGGGAAATATAATCTAAGTTGAGGCCATATTTAGGTCTATTTTGTAAAAAAGCTCTCAATCTCAATCTCTCAAAAGAGCGAACCTAAGTGGCGACATTATCTCCCCTTGCATTAAACCGATTGATATATAAAAAAGACCAACAAAGTTTCACACACGATTTAACAGTACTATACATTGAGCGTACAATTCTGAGCATTTTGCCGTTAATACCCAATTTTAAAAGTTTGAGCCACAGCGCATGGCTAAAAACCGAATCAAACGCTTTTTTTAAATCGATAAAAGAACAGTTAAGTCGTTTTTTTCTCAAATAAAACTGTGTCGATAATATTATGAAGTATAAAAATAGTATCCGTTGTAGATCTACCCTTTCTAAAGTCAAACTGTGTGTCATATATAATACTATTTGCCTCACACCATTTGTTAATACGTGCGTTCAAGACGCTGGTGAAATTTTTCCCAAACAACTTACTAAAGTTATGCCCCTATAACTACGTCTTTTTCCCCTTTTTGTGTGACGGAATAATGACCCCCTTTGTCCATTCTTCAGGAAAACAACCTATATTGAAAATGAAATAAAATATGACCAAATAATATATCGCAAATCGAAATGAAAAACTCGTTCAATAAACTATCACTAGACACTTTGTTCGTGTTTCATGTAAGCGAGCGAATTTCGGATTCGACCTCGTTAACTGTTATACAATGTACAGGTATCCAATTCTTCGAATACGGGATCATTTTGATTAAAATCATTATTGCTATTGAAGTATTCAGCATCTTCCGAAATTTTAAAATTGATCTCCTTAAATAATTCGTTAAAATAAGCATTAAACTCATTTAAAGTAATAAGAGGATTAATTTGTTTTCGTTTAACAAAACACTTCCAACATTCGTGACGCTTCGCATAACGCAATTTTTCCATTTCTCTTATTTGTTTAAATTTATAGGAGCGTTTCTTTTTTTTAACGACTTTTTATATATTAATTTACGATTCGCAAGTAATTCCCTATTTTCATACGATTTCAATACATTAAAACTATGCAACGGTTCTTTATATTTATTCTTTGCATCTATACACTCGTGATGGAACCATTCTTTTGTATTAATATTACGAATAGAATAGCTTGGTCTCAACACCATGTGTGTTTTTTTTAAAAAGAAGGATCAGTTTTTGCGTATGAATTTGAAAATTGTACGGTAAGGCTATTTATACTATAATTGTTACTCGAGTCTACATTACCTAAGAAACTAAGAAATGCGGCAATTAACTAATTATCTTGTTACGAAATAAAAGTTTATTTTCATTGTCCCATTTTAAGGTTTCACGTACATTTGGGTAATAACGATTATATTTACGTTATAAATTATTACTGTTGAAAATATCAGTGACGCTTGATCACTGAAATTTGTCGATGTGAAAATCATTCACTAACGGAAAACCGCATTCTTTCAACAAAAGACAATCAATAACACTGGACCCATGCCTATTTACATACGTTATTCCTCCAAAGCCATGATCTTTACCTAGTCCCCCATTCGCCAATCTTAATGATATAGATTTACACAAATCTAACAGTTTATTTCCTTGAGCGTTAGTTATCGTATCTTCGGATATACGTTGTGAAGGGTTGCCAGGCACATATTCATTATAATCTATGTTATCTATATTTCTGTCTAAAGTGATAAAGTCATTTTTATTTGAAACTCTTGCATTGTGGTTCCCCGCCAATATATCATACCTAACGACTCGTATTATATCGTCCTGAAGTAACTGAAATAGGTCAGCATCAATAAGATAAGCAGTCGGTGAAACCTCACTCCACATATAATCACCACATAAAAACAAATCATCATCATTACCAAAACATTGCTTATCCAACTGCAGCCATATAATTGTATCATTGTGGTTGCATACAACAAAAATACCATTTTTTTATATTATTTGTTACATAAACAACAATACCACCACTGTTCCGTTTAGCTCTCCTGTGTCTAAATTTCCTAAAAAAGATTTAAACACTGATAATCTGGGAAATATTTTCACTTTCTTTTGAGGTCTAAGTTTCAGAAAGAATAATACTATAATTTTTAAACAAGATGTTCACAAAATCAGCACTCTTTCGTTTGGGATTAGTTAGTCCATTACAGTTTCAAACAATCAATAATATTGAGTCCATTCTCGGCGTTTACCTATTCGCTGTTTACCTGTCTCCAATCTATGTACAAGTTATTATAGCTGATCCATGCTCGTTTCACTTCATAT
This sequence comes from Panopea generosa, assembly GCA_029582155.1. NCBI lineage: Eukaryota > Metazoa > Mollusca > Bivalvia > Adapedonta > Hiatellidae > Panopea > Panopea generosa. Next base: position 80,180,599 of record CM055899.1, read on the forward strand.
TTCGCTCCTTTCATTCTTGGGGTAAGTTTACGATACTTGGTGGTCACTTCCGGTGGAAATTGCTCGTGCATATACAAGTCACTGCCTGTTAGCTTGAAGCGTAGTTTGCTTACCATCTCTCTTTCTGGGAATAAGTTGAATTAACAAACTAATTTGCGTTTATAACCTTGCGCCGGGGGTCCGATTCTATGCACTCGTTCTAATTTTAAGTTATTCAAAACATCCTGTGCAATCTCAAGCTTTTCGTGCAAAATCTGCCTCATACATGTAAATGTTATTAATATATTTCCCAATTTACTAACATGATGTATTATCTTCCTTGATCCAATAATACTCGATTAAACTATTTTAATAATGATGAATAATAAGTGTCAATAATACATTCTGTAATTCTTGTATCATCCATATCTATCAGTCTATTTAAATATTTATCCCGAAGCTCCATTTTCTGAAGACACCGAGCTTAGTCGAGGAGGAACAACTCAAAGGGATAGCATTTATTGGAAATGTTCACACTTCCAATCAGTATAAATATATATATGTTGGAAATATAAGCCATTTTGTGTTTTAAATTAAAAAACAAACTAAATAAATTCCATAAAACGTCGGCATGAATATAAACAGTAAACACAATCTACATTAGCTCGTTTAAAGTTATAGAAAACAAACAAATAAAATAATTCGTTTAAATTTATGCCATTTGTGTGCAAATCTATTGAATCATTTGAAAGAATATCGTCCGATTTATGCATAAGATCAAGTGTAGAGGTGATTACTAGCATGAATATTTATTAAAGTGTGATTGAAAGGACACAACCTCAACTTGACAAGAGTTATGTTAACATTGTTAAACGATTTCTGGAATACGTAAACGTCGAATGATTTTCTATTACAAAAGTTATCAAGATATGGTAATTATAAGAATTCAGAGTTCGAAGATGGCTATGACTTCACATTTGTCTTTATATCAAATATTCACTTCTCAAGTCTGTTTAATAACGGCATTGTACAAGTATAAATGGTTTATTATTTCTACTTCTAGATTAATATATCATCAATCCAAGAAAGTCTTTAGCTTTTGTCACTAAACCCACCAAGAAATGGAGAAATATCGGGAAAATAATAATACAGCAAGCATGAGAGAGTTTATAACCCTAACGATGCAGTCATACCATCACAGTTTTCCATTTCATACGAATGTAGCTTTTAATGTTAAGAACAGCATGAATGCAGAATTTGGCGTTTGGAATATAAAATTTTCCTCAACAGTTGTGGGTCTTCCTAGTCCTAACCCTCTCTCATTTTCAATTTCAATTTGCATAGTTAAAAAAAAAGAAACTAGCCACTTATATAACACGGAACCAGCAATAAAGTAGTAGTAGTAGTAGTAGTAGTAGTAGTAATAAAAGTAGTAGAAGTAGTATCAGTAGTCAAAGTAGTAGTAGTAGTAGTAGTAGTAGTAGTAGTAGCAATAGTAGTAATAGTAGTAGTAGTAGTAGTAGTAGTAGTAGTAGTAGTAGTAGAAGAAGAAGAAGAAGAAGAAGAAGAAGATGAAGAAGAAGAAGAAGTGGTAGAAGCAATAGTAGAGGTAGTAGTAGTAGTAGCAGTAGTAGTAGTAGTAGTATAATAATAATCAGAAGAATTGGTAGAAGCAATAGTAGAGGTAGTAGTAGTAGTAGTAGTAGTAGTAGTAGTTATATTAGTAGTAGTAGTAGTAGTAGTAATAGTAGCAGTAGTATTAATATAAGTAGTAGTAGAAGTAGAACTAGTAATATAAGTAGTAGTAGTAGTAGTTGTAGTAGTAGTAGTAGAAGTAGTAACAGTAGAAGCAGTAGTAGTAGTAGCAGCAGTAGTAGTAGTAATAGCAGCAGAGGTCGTAGTAGTAATATGAGTAGTAAAAGTAGCAGTAATATGAGTAGAAGAAATACTAGCTGTAGTAGCAGTAGCAGAAGTATTGGTTTTAGTACACAGAAGCAATAGTAATAGTAGTAGAAGTAGAAGTAGTAGCAGTAGCAGTCGTAATAGTACTAGTAGTAGTAGTAAAAGTTGTAAAAGTAATATGAACTAAGGCATTGCCTCTCTTGGGGTCGAACTTTAATTTTATACGTATAGTAAACAAACAAATACTAAATAAACTTTAAAGTACATGTATTATATGTTTAGGATAATGTTGCAGTTGTTTCCACTATATATTTAATATGTATTATGTTTATCATATTTAATCAAGCTATATATTAAGTGGATGCTGGTCACAAAATATGTTTGACGTGGGTTTTTCGTCAGCTTTAAATGTTTCTTGCATAATATAAATGTCACAGTATGTACATAAACTGTTGAGAGAGAAACATATGTCAACGGTCTGGTTAGCTCAGTCGATAAAGCACTTGACCTGTAAGTGAAAGGTCCCGAGTTTGAGTCTGCAATGGCTGCATATTTTTCTTGCCTTATTACATAAACATAATACATGTCTATAGTATAGTTTACACTGTGCAGATAGCCAGTATGTATTTTTACTGGGGTTTCAAAACAATTTCAAAACAGATCTAGAAGACAAAGGAACCAATCTCAGTACAGCCACCGTCCTTTTGTAAATAACCTTAAATTTCTCACAAAATGTTTTTAGACTACCGGAGCGAGGATTGGTCCGACAACTTGGGCATTGAGAAGTAAATGGTTATTTGACAACAACACTATGGACAACTCTGCCACAGAAGGAACCATTTGTATAAGTCTTAACACCAGACATTCATACTGTATTCAAGCATAAATAGAGTTCTTGAAGTTTAAATGTTAAAATATGACTTAACCAAATGTATATTTCTTGACAAATGTTGGAAACGTCTAGGACACAGGACTAGACTAAAATTTAAGAGAAGTCTCTGGACAGGGCAGTAATTTGAACCTCCATCTCCCATGTACCAAGAAAAAACAACAGCATTGTGCATGACTGCATACATAAACCAACACATTTACTTAAGTTCCCAAATTAGCAGCTGAGGCATCGAAGTATATATGAAATATACAATCTGGACATAGGTTCCCTTCAGTTCTTGTCCAGACACTTCTACAATCTGGTTGTAATACTAAACAAGACAAACAAAATAGACAAAAGATATAGATGTGTATGATTATAAAATGCAGTCCACGGAATATATAATTTTCGAATATAAGGCAGTCAGAAAGAGTAAGCATAAGTTAGTAGCATTTTGTCCATGCAGCAGCAAACATTATAAAAAAATATACATTTTTAAACGAGAATAATTTCATTAAAAAAATAAAACAAACAATATTTTTTTCACCATATCTAAGCATCTCTTTTCATGTTGTTCGCAACTGCTGGGATTCGAACCCAGAATTTCTACAAAAGTGTAGTTGTGTTTGCCAATTACACCACAGAAGCATATCATGTTGTACTAAGATCACGGACTTAAATATTTACCAAATCAAATTATGTAAATTAATAGAAATTAATATTTGAAATAGCTCGAATTTCTATTAATAAAATGCATTCTTGTAACACAGCACTACATGTTTGTTTTCTAATACTATATACATGTAGTATAATATCAAATTTTGTGAAATTAAAAATCAGATCGACTCCTCCTTTTTTATGGGGGAAAACGCTTCAATAATCTGGAAGCTAGTCTTTAATCGAAATATACAGGTATTGATTTCAAGTCAGGTTGAAACATCTAAAGCATCAGCTGTGTGTTTTATGGTATTTTTTACATAAATATATGTACTTTACAAAATGGTTAAATTTGGATATCTCGGTCACAAATGAATGCCCCCCTTTGTAAAATGAATCGCACCTTAGGATTTATTCATGTTAAGTCTATAATGTGTCTGACTGTCAATTCAAGGGTTGTGAGATCCAATTGATGGTACTTGCGCATACAATTTTAATATGTCAAATAAGGGCAATAATTTGGATTTTATTCATGCAAGAGTAATCTTACTTATAAAGTCTTGCGTTAAGTTTAAATCAAATTAAATACATTGAGTGGTTGATGAAGTATGGACAAGAGGGTACGTGCAAGCAAAACTAACCAGAATTTCTAAGTCAAACAAGGGCAATAATTTGCATTATATTAATCCAAGAGTTATCTAATTTAGTTATCATAGTATGTTTGATTACTGGGAAGTGTTGTGTTAAGTTTCAAGTCAATACATGCAATGGTTATTGAGACTGGGACTTGCACACAAAACATTAACCAAGGTGGGACGCTGACATCCGGGTGAGCAGAATAGCTCTCTTTATTCTTTGAAAAGTCGAGCTAAAAACAATTTGAAAATTGTTTACAGTAACAAAGACAACTTCGTCAGAATTTACAATGTATTTACCAAAACTCTAATGAAAACAAAGCAAAAGGCCAACTAACAATAAATGTATGTTACAAGTACTGTTCTCTGATTGAAATAATTACATCATGACATGAACAGGGAGGTTACCGACTTATATTAATATAATTATATGAATACATACATTGTTGGAAACCGTAAATTATAATGTGTTTTTAATCAAGAGGCCCATGGGCCTTAACAGTCATCTGATTATCCAATAAACATTCACATAAATCTATTCGGTGGTAAGAAATAACTTTTTGTCAAATTCTCTTATATAGATTTAGTAAAGTAGGCCTCACTCCAAGGCAAAACCGTGTGACCCATGGACATGCAATTCACAATTTTTATAAATGACCCATATATGTCCATAATCATGCTCACTATTTATTTCCCAGTGCTCTCCTATATTGAGAAAAAGATTTTCAAAGTTTACCTTACTATGACCGTTTTCAAAATTTTGATTCACCCATGTATACCAAAGCTGCATACAATATATCATTACAGTTATGGTTACGGTTTTGAGAAGAACTCAAAAAAGTCAATTGTTTACGGATGCATGAAGATGGACAAAAGGTCCTTTTAGACAAAGTCTCAGGTGACCTAAAAAGATTGACTGAGATTAAAGTTGAGGGCATAATGGTAGACTGAATACATTTAAAGGGTCCTCTGTGGCCGAGTGGTATAAGGCGCCATCTCAAGATCACTTACTTCTCACCGTTAAGGTCGTAGGTTTGAATCCCGCTCCAAAAACTGTATGTGAGAAAGTTTCCAGTTACTTGCGGAAGGACAGTAGTTGTACTCAGTCTCAGGTCTTCTTCCACCAGCAAAACTGGATAAGCCATATATAACCTGAAATGTGTTAAAAATGGCGTTAAACCCGATTAAAAAAAAAGAATGCATTTAAATCACTGTTCTCATTAATTAAAGTTTTATAACTATTATATCAACTACTATAATATGCCGCCGCACCATGTGTATCAATACAATTGTTTGTTATCATCAAGATTGACCAAGCTATTTTGCCATATTTGGCCAAGTCATCCTAAAAGAATGATTGATTGCTGTGTCTCGACTCAGTATTTTAAAGAAAAATGGACAGATATCATGAAAAAATAAAAAGTTAACGCTTTGAAAGGCAATAAAAAGTTGAAGTAGCTGCAATATTTAGCTAGTAGGTAGGAGCACAGCAAATACATGTCCCACTTGTTTTATTTTGATGCCAGAGTGCAACCCTCCATTACTGAGAGCACTTCTGTGCTAAAGATCACATACCTGTCACATGTGAAGTTGTTGGTTCAAGTCAAGCTGTATATGTATACAACTTATTAGAGTTAACCAATTTCCCCTGAAAGGTTCTACTCAGACTTATGTTTCTTTTTGGAATATACATATTACGATACTTTTTTATGTTTTTGTTCATTATTACACCTAGCGTACAGCTTGCATTGCCACTACAAGGCACTGTTCGTTCACCCATTATCAAATTCCACATGCACACTTTTTCCCCCATGCCATTAACCCTTGCCCGGCGCTGCTATCAAAATAAGGATTCTGGGTAGTGATAATGCCCTGCCTAAATGAATTCTGAGTAGTGATAACGGTTACGCCCTACTCATCGGAATTATGCAAGGAATGTGAATATATGCCCAATGTAACAGTGATAATAGACAAAATTTAGTATAGATATACTACATCTAGACTTTTAGTACCATGCCTAATAATGTTGTTAAAATACCTTCCCCTGACAGTGCTGTACAATCCTATAGCCAGATGTTCTGAACAAGTAGGAAATTATACAAGTCACTGGCCAAGTAGAAACTTGTATAAGTCACCATTTACAAAAGTTTAGTCTCTGTAATTACTTTAATTGGTGCACATACACATGGGGATTTATTACCACTGACCACTTAATCATTACTCTGGATCAATTATCATTCAATTATCTCCAGACGGCATTCGATAAGATGTCCAAAAATACATAGCTGTTTTGATGGTAGCATAACCAGTATAAGCTGGTTAGCTCCATTAGCTCAGTCTGTAAATCACAAAAACTTTAGCATTGAGGTTGTGGGTTAGATCCCTGGGGCTGGCCAATTAAAAACAGTCGTTCAGATGGGTATTTAAATCGAGGATCCATGTGGTGGCGCTTAACACTGAGCACACTAGAGAACCAGAAGAAACATACAGTTGGTTTCAATCTGTAACCTGCACTATCCCCCTGGAACCTAAAATGATCAACACTCTTCTCGGGTAATCGCCAGTATGGGATGTTTATGTCCGTAAAAGTAGGTAAGCTACTTTCGCGCCAAACACCATGACAACTACAGATATTAAAAAAAGTGTTGATGTTTACAAGGACTTGTATAGAAGGATAGGAAACTTGTATCTCCTGACTAAATGTTGATAAAATAGCACACGAAGGATTACTAACTTGGCATGAGTGTTCACAAAACCCCAACTAGTTCCCTTCCAATCTTTATATAATTCCTTGATGTTTATGTCGATGAATTTAAGGTTAGCAACTTTCGCAGCACACACTATGACAAATACAGACATTTAAACATATGGTAGGTATTTATGTCTGTAAAATGTTGGGTTAGTGACTTTTGTGCCACACACCATGACAACTACAGATATAACAAAAATGGTTGCGGTTTATGTTCTCTCAACACACTGTGAGTTTGGGTCCGACTGTAGCTTCAATTTCACATGCTGTGGTCCACGGGTGATGGTGGTTTAATCAACCTACTAGTTCATCTACTTTAATTTTGTGTTAAAAACAGGTAGTGGTTTAGTCAACCTTAATTTAGTATAGTGTTATGTGGCACGCCAAATATACAGCAAGAACACTGACAATTGTGGATAGGTGAGAACCAGTTATGGTCTGTTGAACTAACTAGAGCTATAATTATGTAATTGAAAAGTATTAATGAGTAAAAGAATATTTAGCATTAGTTTATTTTAATTTAATCAAAACAATTTAAGGCAAAACACTTAGCAATATCATATATATCACCAACATTGCCGATGAAACAATCAACCACGTGGATACTATTTGTAAATATTGCCAATTGTGCAGGAAATTGAATACCATACCCGATGTAGTGAATATACATTGGCCACTTACAACAATCTTGTTGTTAAGCTAGCTTTTACAGCGATGTAGTTAAAGTGCACTGATTGCATTGGAAGTTAAGCAACTATGTACAGTGTTAGGGGAGTGTTAGTAATTGGATGGGTGACCGATGTTACTTTAATGGCAACGAGGATACACTTTCGAACTTATGCCTACACGAATCTCTCTTTCTTTGGAATGGGATGGGATATGGCAATGGACTGCTGAAAGCCACAGGCTGTGCTGTTGGGTATAAGCCATAAAGGTAAAGAGGGGAAGAGTGTAGTGAGTGTACATACAGGTCACTAACAACAGTCTTTTCTGTGAAGCTAGTTTTTACAGCGACATGGTTAAGCAACGATGTACAAGATAAGTACTTGGATGGCTGACCGATGTCACTTTAGCGATATTCATACTTCTCGGAAGTGATCGAATTCAGGTTATGATCGAAAATATGTTACGGCACCATACAATTGTAAACATCAAAAAATTGTTCAGTTATTTTCTACTCTCGCAAGATGGACATGGTTATTCTGAGAGCCATTTCCAGGACAAAAATGATACGATACTAAGCAACAATTATCTATACACGTATATTTACCTTTGATAACACCAGCAAACTGTTGAAAACGCAAACAAATTTAAACAGCAATCGGAATACTTTTCATTTTACCTGCAATTACTTTGACCGATACTTTGCGAAACATATTTACTGCAGAGCAATCACTTTGTCGTCTGGTTTGGTATTTTAATTATCAACTAAAGTTAAGAATTTTATTGATCAAAAAAGTTTAATTATTTTAATATTATTTTTACAGTAATTTTTTTGAAACAAGATTTTGTTAGTTTTATTCTATTTGGAATAATAGTCACGAGGCAACGTATGGGTTAAAGGTCGTCGTGTTTTTTTTCAAAATGCACCACTTCTCACTGAGTTCTAGATGTCGCTCGAGTGATACCGTAACGGGTTCGTAAACGAACTCGCGCTTCTGACGATTTCGGTTTCGACCCCTATTAGTAGTAGAAGTAGAAGTAGTAGCAATTGTCGAAGTAGTAATAGTAGTTATAGTACTAGTCATAGTAGTAATAATAGTAGTAGTAGAAGTAGTAGTAGTAGTAGTAGTAGTAGTAGTAGTAGTAGTAGTAGTAGTAATAGTAGTAAAAGAAGTACATGTAGTGGCAAAAGTACAAGTAGTACTAGTAATATTAGTAATACTGATGATAGAAACAAAACTAGTTGTAGTAGCAGAAGAAATAGTTATAGTTTTAGTAGTAGCAGAAAAAGTTGTTATAGTTAAAACAGTTGTAGTAATATATGTAGTAGTAGAAGAAATATTGGTAGTAGTAGTAGTCAATGTAGTAATAGTAGTACAAGCAGTAGTAAAAGAATAAGTAGTAGAAGTAGTAGTAGTAAGTATGATCATAGTAGTTATATTAGTAGCAGTAATATAAGTATTAAAAGTAACATGAGTAGAAGTAGTATTAGGAGTAGTAGTAGTAGAAGTAGTAGTAATAGTAGCAGTGATTGTAGTAATCGTAGTAGTAGTATAATAGTAGTAGTAATAGTAGCAGTAGTAGTCGTATTAGTAGAAGTAGTAGTAGTAATAGTAGTAGTAGTAGTAGCAGTAGCAAAAGTAGAAATAATAGTAGTAGTAGTAGTAGTAGTAGTAGAAGAAGTAACAGTGATCATAGTAGTAGTAGTAGAAGTAGTGGTAACAGTAGTAATAAAAGAAGTACATGTAGTGTCAAAAATAGAAGTAGTAGTAGTTATAGTAGATATAGTAGAAGTAACAATAAAAGTAGTAAAAGTAGTTATAGTAGTAGTAGTAGTAGTTGAAGTAAAAGTAGTAGTAATAGTTGATATAGAAGTAGTTGCAGTAGTAGTAGTATTAGTAGTAGTAATAGTAGAAGTAGTATAAGTAGCAGTAGTTGTAGTAGTAGTAGTAGTAGTGGCAGATAGTAGTAGTAGAAATACAAGCAGTTTTAGTAGAAGTAGTAATGGTAGTAATAGTAGTAGTAGTAGTAGTGAGAATAGAAGCAAAAGTAGTAGTAGCATTAGTAGAGGTAGTAGAAGTAATAGCATTGGTGGCAGTAGTAGTAGTAGTAGTAGTAAAAGAAGTCGTAATAGTAGTAGTAGTAATAGTAGAAGTAGTAGAAGTAGTAGTAGTAGTAGCAGTGGTCGTAGTAGTAGTAGTAGTAGAAATAAAAGTAAAAGTAGTACCAGTAGTAATAGTAGTAGTAGTACCAATGGCCACGGTACTAATATTAGTAGTGGAAGTAGTAGTTATATTAGAAGCAGAAGTAATATGAGTAGAAGCAGTAGTAGTACTAGTAGATGCAGTAGTAGTTGTCATAAGGAAGAAGTACATATAGTAGCAAAAGTAGAAGTAGTAATATTGAGAATAGAAGCAATACTAGTATTAGCAGTAGTAGTAGTAATAGTAGTAGTAAAAGAAGAAGTAGTATTAGTAGTAGTAGTAAAAGTAGTAGTAGCATTGATCGTAGTAATAATAGTAGAAGTAATAATAGTTTTAGTACTAGTAATAGTAAAAAATGTACATGTAGTGGCAAAAGTAGAAGTAGTAGTAGTACATGTAGTAGAAGTAGTAGTAGTAATAGAAGCAGTGGTTGTAGTAATAGTTAGTATTAATAGTAGTAGTAATAGTTGTAGTAGTAGTAGTAGTAGTAGTAGTAGTGGTAGTAGTAGTGGTTGCAGTAGTAGCAGTAGCAAAAGTATTAATAGTAGTAGTAGCTGTGATCGTAGTAGAAATATTATAAGTAGAAATAGTAATACTATGAGTAGAAGAAGTAACAGTGGTCGTAGTAGTAGTAGTAGTAGTAGTAGTAGTAGTAGTAGCAGTAGTAATAGTTAAAAAGTTACATGTTGTGGCAAAAGTAGAAGTAGTAGTATTAATATTAGTACTAGTGATGATAAAAGCAGTCGTAGTAGTAGTAGTAGCAGTGGTCGTAGTAGTAATATTAGTAATAGAAGTAGCAGTAATATAAGTAGAAGTAACAGTTGCTGAAGTAGTAGTTGTAGTAGTAGTAATAGTAGTAGTATTAGTAGTAGTAGTAGTTGCATTTGTAGTAGTAGTAATAGTAGCGGTGGTCGTAGTAGTAATAGTGGAAGCAGTAATATTAACAGTAGTAGTAGTAGTAGTAGTAGTAGTAGTAGTAGTAGAAGTAGTAGTAAAAGAAATACATGCAGTGGCAAAAGTAGAAGAAGTAGTAATAGTGATGATAGAAGCAATAGTAGTAGAAGTAGTAAAACAGTAATAATTGCAGTAGTAGAAAGAGAAGAAGTGATAGAAGAAGTAGTAGAAGTAGTAACAGCAGAAGTACATGTAGTTTTAATGGTAGTAGTAGAAATTATAGTAGTAGTAGTAGCAGTAGTAGAAGAAGTAGTATTAGCAAAGGTCCTAGTAGTAATATTAGTTGTAGAAATGCTAGTTATATTAGAAAATGAAATTATAGTAGTAGTAGCACTACAGTAGAAGTAGTAGTAGTAGTAGTAGTAGTAGTAGTAGAAGTAGTAGTAGTAGTAGTAGTAGTAGAAGAAGTAGTAGTAATAGTCGAGGTAGTAGACGTAGTAGTAGTTGTAGAAGTAGTAGTAAAAGAAGTACATGTAGTGGCAAAAGTAGAAGTTTTAGTAGTAATAGTGATGAAAAAAAGCAATAGTAGTATTAGTAGTAGAAATAGTAATAGTTGTAGTAGTAGTAGTAGAAATTGTGGTAATACTAAAAACAAAAGTAGAAGTAGTAGTAATAGCAGCAGTAGTATTAGTAGTAGTAGTAGTAGTAGTAGTAGTATAAGTAGAAATAGTATAAATAGTATATGCTATGCATGACAAAGTTACAGGCCGGAAACGAAATCTCACACAAACTCAAAAGCGTTGTCAAACAAAGTCAAATTGTGACCTTGACCTTTGAGGTATGGGTGTGGGCCTTACTCGCGACACGTCGTCATGTTATGTTGATCATTTGTTGCAAGTACCAACAAAATCCATCTATGCATGACAAAGTTACAGACCGGAAAGGAAATCTCACACGAACTCAAAAGTGCTGTCAAGCAAAAAGAAATTGAGACCTTTACCTTTGAGGTATGGGTGTTGGTCATACTCGCGACATGTCATCATGTTATGTTGATCATTTGTAGCAAGTGTCAACAAAATCAATCTATGCATGACAAAGTTACAGGCCGGAAACGAAATCTCACACAAACTGAAAGTGTTGTCTAACAAAGTCAAATTGTGACCAATACCTTTCAAGTACGGGTGTGGGTCTTACTCGCGACACGTCATCATCTTATGTTGATCATTTGTAGCAAGTATCAACAAAACCCAGCTATGCATGACAAAGTTACAGGCCGGAAACGAAATCTCACACAAACTCAAAAGCGTTGTCAAACAAAGTCAAATTGTGACCTTGACCTTTGAGGTATGGGTGTGGGCCTTACTCGCGACACGTCGTCATGTTATGTTGATCATTTGTTGCAAGTACCAACAAAATCCATCTATGCATGACAAAGTTACAGGCCGGAAAGGAAATCTCACACAAACTCAAAGTGTTGTCAAACAAAGTCAAATTGTGACCTTGACCTTTCAGGTACTGGTGTGGGTCTTATTCGCGACACGTCATCATGTTATGTTGATCATTTGTAGCAAGTATCAACAAAATCCATCTATGCATGACAAAGTTACAGGCCAGAAACGAAATATCACACAAATTCAAAAGTGTTGTCAAACAAAGTCAAATTGGAACCTTGACATTTGAGGTACGGGTGTGGGTCTTACTCGCGACAAGTCATCATGTTATGTTGATCATTTGTAGCAAGTATAACCAAAATCCATCTATGCATGACAAGGTACAGGTCGGAAACGTGATGTCACAAAAACTCATAATGTTGTAAAACAACGTCAAACAGGGAGCTTGACCTTTGAGTTATGGGTGTGGGTACTACTCAGGACACGTAGTCATGTTATGTTGATCATTTGTAGCAAGTATCAACAAAATCCATTTATGCATGACAAAGTTACAGGCCAGAAACGAAATCTCACACAAACTCAAAAGTGTTGTCAAACAAAGTCAAATTGGGTCCTTGACATTTGAGGTACGGGTGTGGGTCATACTCGCGACAAGTCATCATGTTATTTTGATCATTTGTAGCAAGTATCAACAAAATCCATCTATGCATGATAAAGATACAGGCCCGAAACGAAAGCTCACACAAACTGAATGTGTTGTCAAATCAAGTCAAATTGTGACTTTGACCTTTCAAGTACGGTTGTGGGTCTTACTCGCGACACGTCGTCCTGTTATGTTGATCATTTGTAGCAAGTATCAACAAAATTCATCTATGCATGACAAAGTTACAGGCCAGAAACGAAAGCTCACACGAACTCAAAAGTGCTGTCAAGCAAAGAAAAATTGAGACCTTTACCTTTGAGGTATGGGTGTTGGTCATACTCGCGACATGTCATCATGTTATGTTGATCATTTGTAGCAAGTTTCAACAAAATCAATCTATGCATGACAAAGTTACAGGCCGGAAACGAAATCTCACACAAACTGAAAGTGTTGTCTAACAAAGTCAAATTGTGACCAATACCTTTCAAGTACGGGTGTGGGTCTTACTCGCGACACGTCATCATCTTATGTTGATCATTTGTAGCAAGTATCAACAAAACCCAGCTATGCATGACAAAGTTACAGGCCGGAAACGAAATCTCACACAAACTCAAAAGCGTTGTCAAACAAAGTCAAATTGTGACCTTGACCTTTGAGGTATGGGTGTGGGCCTTACTCGCGACACGTCGTCATGTTATGTTGATCATTTGTTGCAAGTACCAACAAAATCCATCTGTGCATGACAAAGTTACATGCCGGAAAGGAAATCTCACACAAACTCAGTGTTGTCAAACAAAGCCAAATTGGGATCTTGACCTTTTAGGTACGGCTGTGGGTCTTACTCGCGACAGATCATCATGTTATGTTGATCATTTGTAGAAAGTATCAACAAAACCCATCTATGCATGACAATGTACAGGTCAGAAACGAAATCTCACACAAACTCAAAGTGTTGTCAAACAAAGTGGAATTGGGACCTTGACCTTTGAGGTACGGTTGTGGGTATTACTTGCGACACGTCGTCCTAGTATGTTAATCATTTGTAGCAAGTATCAACAAAATCCATCTATGCATGACAAAACTACAGGCCGGAAACGAAATCTCACACAAACTCAAAAGTGTTGTCAAACACAGTCAAATTGGGTCCTTGACATTTGAGGTACGGGTGTGGGTCATACTCGCGACAAGTCATCATGTTATTTTGATCATTTGTAGCAAGTATCAACAAAATTCATCTATGCATGATAAAGATACAGGCCATTAACGAAATCTCACACAAACTGAATGTGTTGTCAAACAAAGTCAAATTGTGACTTTGACCTTTTAGGTACGGGTGTGAGTCTTACTCGCGACACCTCGTCCTGTTATGTTGATCATTTGTAGCAAGTATCAACAAAATCCATCTATGCATGACAAAGTTACAGGCCGGAAACGAAATATCACACAAACTCAAAAGTATTGTCAAACAAAGTCAAATTGTGACCTTGACCTTTCAGGTACGGATGTGGGTCTTACTCGTGACACGTCGTCCTGTTATGTTGATCACTTGTAGCAAGTTTCAACAAAATCGATTTATGCATGCATGACAAAGTAACAGGGCGGAAACGAAATACCGGACGGAAGGACAGAAGGACAGACGGAAGACGGATGAACAAACGGACGGACTGACGCCTCGATTACTATATGCCACCCCAAAAACTTTTCAGGACATTTTGGATAAAGTGAAGGGACGAATGCATATAGTGAAAAAACGAAATTATGATGATGGCATTACAGAGACACAGAAAGACTACTAAATAGGTCTCCTGCATTGATTAACTTGTGCTATATGTGCGGAAAAGTTTTTAAACTTGTGACAGAAAATCAAAATTGTAGAATTTCAGTTGAAATATATAAGCAAAAAAGTGACCAGTCTAACTTCTAGACGTATACGTTATCTAAACATATTGTGGACATTAGATATGAATATAATATAGACAACATTCAATTATTAGACGATGAGTTTAATGGTATCTTGCATTAGTTTGATATTTGAAGTCAGTGTCAGTATAATGTGACTGGATGGGGTATCACACTATGTGACATGATACTCTAGTGAGACAGCGCTTAGAAAACTGTTCAAAAAAACACTATTGCGATATAGCTGAAAAAAATAATAGTTTAAAGCGACGCTTTATACAAGACAACAACTCAAAACATCTAATAGCAATCCCACCTTTAGTACTGTGAGTACTTTGATTATTGGATGGTTCTGATATGGTATAAGGTTGATTATTTAGATAAAAGGACACCAACGTATAGAATTCATTCATACATAACATAAACGAAAGTAATAATTTACGGTTTTAATTATGTAAGATATTAGCTTACATGTCATATTTTCAATTACTTTTATTCTGTTTTGTTTTATGTGACAGTGATATTTAATATTTAATACTGACACAGGTGTGCTGTGCCTAGCAATTTATTTGAGTTTCCGTCTTAATTCCCAGTTGGTGTCATTTCGAATTCAGTAAAATGCTTTATACTGAGTTGAAAGCTTAAAAGCAAAACAAAACGCAATGGTTAACTTGCTTATTTACAAATGTTATCACATATTTGCTTTCATAATTCTGTTTTCATAACCATTTTTTTATTTGTATTCAGTGTTTTATCATCACATGGCATTTACAGCATATGCAACCATAGTACCTGAAATGATGTTCCGAATAGGTGAGAATTAACTTGAATTGCACTGTTTAGCAATATATTTCTAAACAACGGCGACAGTTCAGACTGACCACCAGAGAAATAAAGGTAATGCTGCTGAAAATCATTTTCCAATCCAATCAAGTCATGGTCAAGTTGTGTTTGTTTCTTCGGTATGTCTCTCTGTTTGTGCCCTCAACACATTATTTAGAACTGCATTTAATGTTTTATAAATGTTAGTTCTAAAAGTGAGGATGTTTTGATCAATCAATTAAATGCAAAATATTTTCTTTAAAAGTTAAAACGGGGGAATATATATATATATGTGAATGAAGACACGATTGAACAATCAGTAATTCAAGTTCAAGTAGTTCTCAAGATAAAGGAGACATTAACACTGATTGAGCAGTAGCAGATTTTAAAAATACAAATCATAAACTCGTGCTACATCACATTAGTGTGTTTGGGGTTCTGCACTCATCAATTCATTGTACAGGCAAATTAAGAAATGGCTAGTTTAAGAAATCAGAATTCTATGATTGCAATGACTTAACATTCGCCATAATACCATTTTTTCTCTTCCCAAGTCTATTCAGCAACGGCATTGTACAAGTACAAATGCTTTATTGATTCTACATGTAGATGAATATCATCAATCTAAGTAATCTTATAGGTTTTCTTCACCAAATATGCCATAAACTGAAGCAGTATTTAAAAAAAACAATAATATTTAAAACATGAGTAATACCTGCAATGATTCAGTAAAAGCATCCGAGAATTCCGTGTCATTTTCAACTGATCATAGTTTTTAATCTTAAGAACGGCTTGAACGCAATATTCCCCCCCCCCCCCCACAATACCTCTCTCATTCGTAATTTCAATTTGCGTATTTAAAAAAGGGAACTACTTCTACGTGGTATGACAGTAGAAGAAGAGGTTGGTAGAAGAAGTAGTAGTATGAGTATAGTAGTAGTAGTAGTAGAGGTAGTAGTAGACGTAGAAGTAGTAGTAGTAGTATTACAGTAGTTATAGTCTTAAAAGAAGAAGTAGTAGTAGTAGTAATAATAGCAGAAGTAGAAGAAATAGTACTAGAATTAGCAAAAGTAGAAGTAATAAATGTTGTAATATTAGAAGCAGTAGTAGTAGTAGTAGTAGTAGTAGAAGAAGAAGACGTGTAAGTGGTAGTAGAACTAGAAGTAATAGTGGAAGTACAAGTACTAGTACGAGGGGTTATCCAGAAGTTCGTGGACAAATTTCATAATATGAACATGACATGTCTGATTTATTTGAAGTTTTACATGTATTATGTTTAATCTAACGGCACACTGTATGCAAAGTATGAAGAAAATATATATTCAAATAAAACAGTAACATGTATTTCAAATATGTCATGTACGCCTATCTGCCGCATGCCAGATTTACGTTACATCGTTGCGACGTCAATTTATTTTACAACTAATTTTCCTACTCTTACTCGTTGCTCCATTTGTACTCGTTTAGCAACTGGGGAACCCAGCGAGCACTTAAATACATGCTATTTTCTCTTAATTATCGTGTGCACTGTATTGTAATCTATTCTTAGTTAGCAGCATAGTTCATGAATTGTATTACAGCAATCCTTGTTAACGTGACATTGGCGCGATTTTGACACAGGGCGACCACATAGGTTATCATCTATTATTGTTCCTCGTTCCTCACTGTATCTTTTGTGTTATCTGTAGACTACAAAATGCACTAAAAATAACGTTCTCGGAGCTTTACTATGCATATTTATAGCTGAATCAGTGTTTTGCTAATATTGACTTAAACTGTATTACTGCTCGTTGTTTTACCTTTTCATTAGATGCACTATTTGCATATGAATGCATCTACATTTTCAACAGAAGTTGATTTAAACTCCTAAAACCTGCGTGCAATGCTGAAATGACATTGTCATGCAGATATTGATGCCGTGTCCTCAATATATATGATTTACCGCGAGTGTTACGGAAAATGATTGTTATTATTCACATATTTGTCTGTCGAATTGTTCAACATTTTGAGCTGCGGCACTTATCATGTATGTATGTTGCTATGGATACCATAACATTATTACTGACATAAGAAATATACTAAAACACCGTACATCGATGACAAATACACCAATACTTAAGTTGTGAAAAATATAGATATGCACTTGCATAAATATAGATTTTATTAAATTTGTCCACGAACTTCTGGATAGCCCCTCGTAGTTGTAGAATTGGTTATAGTAATATTAGTAGTAGAAGAAACGGTAAATAAGTAGTAGTAGTAATAGTAGAAGTAGTTGCAGAAGTAGAAGTAGTAGTATAAGCAGTAGTAATAGCAGTAGTAGAAGAAGAAGTGGTAGGTAGAAGTAATAGTTGAAGTAGTTAAAGAAGTAGTAGTAGCAGACCTACTGATATTAGTAACTGCAACACTCGTTACAGTAAAACTTAAACAGTAGCGACAATAATGATAGCATAAATTGTAGAATTAGTTGTAGTAGCAGTGGTCGTAGAAGTAACAGTAGTAGTAGTAGTAGAAGTAGTCGTAGTAGTAGCTGTGGTTGTAGTAATAGTAGTAGTAGTAGTAGTAGTAGTAGAAGTAGTCGTAGTAGTAGCTGTGGTTGTAGTAATAGTAGCAGTAGTAGAAGTAGTCGTAGCAGTAGTAGTGGTAGTGGTAGTGGTAGTGGTAGTGGTAGTCGTAGTCGTAGTCGTAGTCGTAGTCGGTAGTCGGTAGTTGGTAGTAGTAGTAGTAGTAGTAGTAGTAGTAGTAGTAGTAGTAGTAGTAGTAGTAGTAGAAGTAGTAGTAGTAGTAGTAGTACATGTAGTATTAGTAATAGTAGTAGTAGTAGTTGTAGTAGCAGTGGTAATTGTAGCAGTAGTAGTAGTAATGGTAGTAGTAGTAGAGTAGTAGTTGTAGTAGCCGTGATAGTTGTAGCAGTGGTAATATTAGTAGTTGTAGTTGTAGTAGTAATAGCGAAAATAGAAACAATAGTAGAAGTAGTAGTAGTAGTAGTAGTAGTAATAGCGATAATAGAAGCAAAAGTAGTAGTAGTATTAATAGTAGTAGTAGTAAAAGCGATAATAGAAGCAATAGTATTAGTAGTAGATGTAGTAATAGCGACAATAGAAGCAATAGTAGTAGTAATAGTAGTAGTAGTAGTAGTAGTAGTAATAGCAATAATAGAAGCAATAGTAGTAGTAGTAGTAGTAATAGCGATAGTAGTAGCAATAGTGATAATAGTAGCGATAGTAGTAGCAATAGTGACAATAGTAGCGATAGTAGTAGTAATAGTGATAATAGTAGCGATAGCAGTAGTAATAGTGGTAGTAGTAGTAATAGTAGTAGTAGTAATAGTAGTAGATGTAGTAATAGCGACAATAGAAGCAATAGTAGTAGTAATAGTAATAGTAGTAGTAGTAGTAGTAGTAGTAGTAGTAATAGCGATAATAGAAGCAATATTAGTAGTAGTAGTAGTAATAGCGATAGTAGTAGCAATAGTGATAATAGTAGCGATAGTAGTAGCAATAGTGACAATAGTAGCGATAGTAGTAGTAATAGTGATAATAGTAGCGATAGCAGTAGTAATAGTGGTAGTAGTAGTAATAGTAGTAGTAGTAATAGTAGTAGTAGTAGTAGTAATAGTAGCAATAGTAGTTTTAGTAATAGTAGTACTAATAATAGTAGTAATAGTAATAGTAATAGTAGTAATAGTAATAGTAGTAATACTAATAGTAGTAGTAGTAATAGTAGTAATAGTAATAGTAATAATAGTAATAGTAGTAGTAGTAATAGTAGTAATAGTAAAAGTAGTATTAGTAATAGTAGTAATAGTAGTAGTAGTATTAGAAGTAGTAGTAATAGTAGTAATAGTATAGTAATAGTAGTAATAGTAATAGCAATATTAGTAATAGTAGTAATAGTAATAGTAATAGTAATAGTAGTAATAGTAGTAATAGTAATAGTAGTAATAGTAATAGTAGTAATAGTAATAGTAGTAATAGTAATAGTAATAGTTGTAATAGTAGTAATATTAGTAGTAGTAGTAGTAACAAGAGGTTTGATTTATCAATTTCCCCTCAACAGCTCCGGGGCCTTCTCCGTCTCAATTTTTTTTTTTTAATCTTGATATCATTTTACATATTTAAATAAGGAAACCAGCTTATACCACTACACGGTAGTAGTAGTAGTAGAAGTAGTAGTAAAAGTGGTAGTAGTAGTTAAGGTAGTGATAGTAGTAGTAGATATTTGTAGTAGTAGTAGAAGAAGAAGTAGTGGTACTACTACAGTTAATAGCAATAGTAATAGTAGTAGTAATAGCAGTAGTAGTAGTAATAGTAGTAGTAATATATTACAGCAATAGTAATATAGTACAACCTTTTAGTTCGACAGTTAGAGTTTGAAGAATTTATGGTTTGCAACAATGTAGGAATTGGTGTGTTACCATGGAGTCCCCTGAAATGGTAAGCTATTTCTTGTGTAATTTGGTAGAGTGTAATTTCAAAAAGCATTTGTATCATTATCAATAATTTCACATCACAATTTTTTGAGTATATATTCAATCTTAAAAAAGTTACGTTCATGCACTTGCAGATAATTATTGCCATATATTCGTACTTTATATATTTACATAATGTGTAAATTACTTACATTAAGATTATATCGGAATGCAGAGATATGCCATCATTAATCTTAACAATTATTACAGAAAAAAAGAAAAAATACAACTCTTATGTTTTAAACATTCTCCGAAGCGGATATTTCTTAAATTATTTCGAAGTCTTGAATCGTGTGACAAACGTTTAATTGTCTTTAACGATGATATGTAATCGATTTAATTTGATTTTTTTTTTTAAATCATACAAAGATAGGATTTTAAGTTGAAAACTGCAAGATCAATTACATAAGAAATTGCCAGCGCAATATTGAAACAAAAGTTTTAATTAAAACACATTTGGTCTTAGCAAAACATAGAATTATGAATTATATCTACGTAAGAAAGTTACTGTTCAGAGGTTTTTATGTAGGAAGGTACCGTTTATATCCTACGTTTATATATGTCTGCTATGTTTCGCTACGTTTTACTACAATTCAGTACGCTTTTACTAGGGATGACTAGGTAGTGTCAGTGATTACTACGGGCTCGGCAAACCGATAACATACATGGCACGATTGAAATGCCACATCAAACCCAATCTAGCTTCCAGAGAGTGTTCAACAACTTCACGATGTCCAAACGTCTGGACCCGGGGGAAATGAGCATACGGACAAGGACAAGTGGATCAAGCTGAAGTTTTGGTTTCCATGGGCCCCACATTGCTATCCCACATCGGCGATGTCACTGAAAACGTAGTTAAACGTTGCTACTTATAGCAGTATGTACTTATACGAAACGAAATCAAGCAATACCTACCCAAACTTCCTAATAAAACGTAGCAATACAACATAACAAGACGTAGTAAAGCGTAAATAAAATGTAGTAGTACTTAGTGGTATGACCAAGTACGTTTTTGTACAAATCTAATACGTTTCTACTACATTTTGACTACGTTTTAATACGTTTCGCTACATTATAGTAGGTACATGCTACATATACCGAAACCCCGCGTTAATTTTGAACATGTCCAAAACAAACGTGACGGGATCAATCATCATTATGTCTAATACTTTTTACTACATTTTGATACGTATATTGCCGTTTTACTAAGTTTTTAAAACTTTGTAATACCAAACCCTAAATACCTGACAGTGTGATTAGGGCTTTAGAAGATAACGTTCATATATCTATGTCAGAAAAAATGTTCAGAATTATATCTATGTAAGACGATAAAGTTAGAATTATATTCATGCAAAAATATAACGGTCATATATCCATGAAAAGAGATATAATTAGGACTATATCTATGGAAGAAGATAAAGTTAAGATTATATATATATCAGGGTATATAGTTAGGGTTATAACTATGGAAGATGATAAAGTTATGATCATGTCTATGTAAAGAGATAAAGTTAGGATTATATCTAAGTAAGGATATAAAGTTCAGAATCATATCTATGTAAGGATAGAGTTTAGAATTATGATATGTAAAAAGTTATGAATTAAAGTGTCATGATGGAAATAAGTAGTTAATGTAATGACAAATATTTCTGTAAGAAGTCAATGGTATTATTCATCAGGTGTTAATGTTATAAAAGGTATTTCTACGAGAAGTATATATAAGAACCATATTTATGTAAGAAGTTGTGTTACGAATATCATCTCTTTAAGAAGATTATTTTATAAATTATATTGATAATTATAATTAGAGGTTAATGTTATGAATAATATATTTATAAGAGGCCTTTGCTATTGACTACGTATCTGTAAGAAGTTCTCATGATGAATTATATATTGTGTAAGAATATAGTGTTATGAAGTATATCGCTCAGACTGTAAGAAAAATATATCATAAGGTTGAGTATACTGTTAGATTGGAATTTACGACCGTATATGTTGTTTTTAATGGTCGCAAACAAATTAATAGCGATATCGAACCTACAGGTTATATCATTAAACTTTGCTCGCTGAACTAAGTTACTCGTGCGACTAACCTTCAAATTGAATTTACCGTTTAGCCGAATAACGCATATCAGCAAATGAAGCGCCAAACTAATAAAAATATTTAATACATCGTTTTTTGCTTGCTTAATACAGCTCCCTTAATTATCCAACCACATCAATATGCAGCTTGTTTTGCAAATGGGAATCAAAATATACACACATACCATGTTATGCGGACCATGAAATTACCATAAATTAATATATAATCGATTACATTATATTATAATGTGCGTAGAATGTTATATACATGAATATTTAACTAACATTCTTACATTACATGACAAGTTTAAAAAGTCATGGTGGCTGTGTCATTTGAATGTAATGTCTTATTTAGGGAAATTAAAATACTCGTATATTTTATAATTTTTGTAATGTCCTTATTATCATTGGTCCATAAAGATATCGTCTCCTGATATAGATAAACTTATTCAGTGTCATAATCAATTACAGAATAATATATTTTTGCCAGAGGTTTACTGACGGTATATTACAAGCGGGACACAACACCGGATGCTACTACATCAATGATCAGTTTTATGCATAAAGACGAAACAAATGCGCATGAACTAGTACCTGCTTGGAGTAAATACTCAAACAAACAGGAGTACTGGACTCTAATGGATACTCTTAAAGATATTGCCGACTCAAATGGTATAATAGTCACAAAAATCATATTAATATCAATATTAAATGTAAAGGGTGTTACATGTAATTCAATATTTATTTTAGTTAGTGATTATCATGTTTTATCATTACCATTGATTTAATCAATGATATCAGTTTTGCTTGAAATACTGGTGTTTTACCTAGTGTCACTTATTTTTAGTAATATTCGGTGGCTACATCATTTTGCTGCTTAGTTTTGTGTTGAACAACATGTTTTGATTTTTGTCAATAGATTTATTGTCTTATAATCTAGTACATCTTTAATCAATAGATAATAAAGTTTCCCATGATGCAAATTGAAACATAAGCCTGTGATACAGACCCTAAACCGCTCAAGTACCCCAATTGCACGCAAACGGAGTGCACTCAGAGCGTAAGCGGAGCGCGAGCGTAGCGCAGACGGAGCGCGAACGGAGCGCAGATTGAGCGCAGACGGAGCGGACATGGACCGTAAGCAAACGCTGGATTTTGAATAATAAACGCACTCCTGAACGCATGAAATAGATCGAGTGCACTCAGACACGCTGAATGCACTCAGATACGCTGAGTGCACTCAGAAGCGCTGTATACGCTAGACACAGTAAAAAAACTGATAACAGAACTTTTCGTGCGCTACTGAGTGCACTCGTTCATTCGGATATACTCTTTTTTTATTATTTGATCGTGAAGTCGATACTTAAAATCGAGATAAAAATAAATTTTCTTTCAAATGAATATAAACCATGTAGTTAATATAAATGTTTTACTGTAAAACGCATGATAAAACTTATTTTGGTCAACAATTTATCAATTATAACATAAATATCAATATTTAGCTGATCAATACAATAATGTTTAAAACACCTATTATACAATAGACGACACATCATTGGTTATCTACGGTTTCAAGGCTAATTTGCCGTGTTATTTCGATATAAATTAGTTATAGAACATACAAAACATGTACTTTATTTCGATTTAAGCGTATACTGCTCCTAATACAAAAATATCAAAGCATGCGTGAATCAAACAAAACATAGATATGCGTAAAATTATATGATTATGATTCTATTTGTTTGGGTATTTCGGCAAAATAAAAATTACCAATTTTCAATTTAATTTGGACTTTAGTTTTATATTTTCCCCAAACATAGTTACACTGAGTTTGTGCTTAGTTGTAAACAAATTTACGTAAATTGTTATATTGCAATTAAAGTGGAAACATTATACTCGTGCACATCTCATTAAAAAAATAATAATAAATTAATTGTATTCTAAAATATAAAATGGGTCAGTAGTACAGCGGATAGGGTGCTGGCTTCAGACGGCAGAGGTCGCGAGTTTGACCCAGGCTTTACCCGACCTCTCGAAACACAATTCAGTACCAGATCTAATAAGAGAATGCACTGGAGAAAGATATGCATAAGCTCTGAGCTTTCTTGACAATCAAGCTAAATTAAATTAATGTAAAATAAATGTATGTATGCCAAATTAACAAGACAGACCGAAATAACACATTAGACATAGGAAATAAAAACTAGCAAACGTAAATTTCTAGGTGACCTTTTTGAGGTTGTGATTTTATATTGACTAAAGAACAGCTTTTGATCATGAGGAAGGTTTAAATAAACAAAAAAGAACATGTATTCACTGCCTATAAAAAAGTAAATATATTGTTTTCCCGCTTTCCTACAAAATCGATACGCCTGATCACGTGCACGTAAGCACGTAACAATTAAGCCACTATAAAAGACGTGAAAGGGGCAACAAGTAAGAAATGACAACAATAATAATAATAATAATAATAATAAAGAAGAAAAAATACTCAGATAATAATAATATGATAATATAATAATATAATAATAAAGTAATATAGCAATAATAACAATAATATTAGTAATAATAGTAATAAATAATAATAAAATATACAATAGATATTAATAATAATGATGATAATAATAAAATTATAAAAAATCTGCATATTTAAGTATTGATTTTGACTATATATTTCTTATCCAATCACATGCCGCGGGTTAAATAAAGATTCATTCATCTTGCACAAATTATAATCAAAATGAAAATTACACACCGGCAGGGTTCGTTGTGATCAATGGACAGATAAATCACCAATTAACTATTTATTGACACACATGTGGTTCTCATCATGCGTATCTGTTTTGATGATTGCCATGCAACTCTGCCTTCATTATAGTAATTTAATTGTTATATTAATTGTGAACGACTGACCAGATGCACATACGCACGTATCCAATATAAAAGCTGTAAACAAATCAATAAGTCAATATGTATATTATAATAATAGCTCCAATGATAATAATATTTCAAAAAAAATAAAACAAATAATGAAAGTAAAAAATAATACAAATAAAATACTACATTTTTACAAGGAATTACTTTAATTTTTATTAGTTTTAAAATTGTAGGATTGTTTTATTTTGTAAATTAACAATTCTGATCTGTTTTTATACGAAATCGCTATGGCAGCTGTGGTAAAATGACAGCCCTGAATACACACCTCTTTATACGTGTATGTCACACTTTCTACCATTCACTCAGAGCTGGCGTGGGGTTTTCGGTTCGTTAATTTAATGATATTAACATCATGATATTTACATACTAAAGCGTTCTGAAACTTCGAATAACCAATATCTTAAATATTTTTTTTATTTGTTGTTAATTGGCTGGCAGTTTTTCTTTCTTATTTTTTTCTTTTCAATCACATAATGTTGGCTCAATTAAAATTCATCCATCTGGCACGAATTACAATCAAAATGAAATCATACATATCTTCCGTGGTCAATAGACCGATAAGTCACCGCTTTAGCATATAACCTAATTGACACGGCTCTCACTGGTATGTGACATAACGTAATTAACACCACGGGTGTGTTGCTGCGTGTCATATAATTAGCGGTATAGCACAGCGGGTGTAGTTTCAAACAAGTTAAATATTGTTTGTCATTTTAAATAATATATTAACATAAAGCATACTATCAGCAAAAGAATAATTGAGAAACCCACTGAAAAAAGTTTATTGCAAGTATATTTATAAACATAATGATAACGAAAATAATTATAAAAAACTTAAAATATCAGAATATCTTTTTTTAAGTTTAGTGAAGCCACATTTGGACCCAAATCGAGAAAAAACACTACAAGATTATTATTTTTCAAAAATCATTGATTATAATGTCGAATTGTATCGCACAGATTATAATAAATTTTTCATCACCCATGCAGTGCATATTATTGATTATAAAGCTTATTTTAGTTTGAACATTAACAAAACCAGTGATATATCCACATGTTGTTAAGTCACTGCTTACACTGAGCAGATTTATGGATTATCACAATGCCAATGAGGTATCAACAGTATGGAATTATTAATTAAATTTAATTATAAATAACAATTTATTTAGTTTATGTTGATGATGTATATGTAAATTTTGTGGACAAACTTTATTGATTTCCTGTAACAAACAGCTTACGGTATATCAAAGAAGATACTGACGCAAACAAACGTCGGTGTCTGGATAACAGAAGCCGGTATAACGTGCGATATTCTTTGATCACCAAGACCACTGATCACATATCAAAACATAGACACTTCCGTTTAACATGCCTACTATCAATACTTGTTCAACCTATCGCCCAGCGGGTGACATAATCTGTAGACAAACAATCGGATTATGAATTAATTTACCTTGACTAAAATCCCATGGATACATTTAATTGCTCCATTGGAACAGATTAAATTAAAAAGTCAATATCGAATCAGTTTAAAGAGTTGAGATGTTGCGATTGGCTATGGGCCGGAAACCGAACTGAGCGAACTGAACGTTGAGTGAACGCTGAACGAAGCGAACGCTAAAAGGAGTATTAAATACAGCACTTAGCTATACAGCGCTCGTGAGCGAATACTTGCGTTTGTGAGTGCATTAAATTAACCGCGTTTAATCGAGTGCACGCAAACGGAGCGCGAACGGAGCGCGAACTAAGCGCGAACGGAGCGCGAACGGAGTGCAAACTGAGTGCAAACTGAGCGCAAACGGAGTGCAATTATGGGGTACTTGAGCGGTTTAGGGTCTGTATATGTACCATGTAAACGTTTGACCAGAAATACTTAAGTTTGACGGAATCATACGTCTTGTCGACACCCATATGCGCGTTTTCATTATGGTTTTATTTTATTATATGAAATAGTTCTTATGTTATCAGTATAAAAAATGACTTTCTGTTACACACTATTCATTATATAACTCAACAATATAATACTGTGACAAATCAAGGGATGATTTTCATAAGTTTTGTAGAATGTTCATTAGATATGAAATTGTATATATCCTCGCAAAAAAGTGATCCCGCACGTTCTTGGCATGGTTATGAATATTAACAACTGAAGTGTATCTTTGTATTCATATTGTGAACGTACCACCATGACATAAAAGATGACCTATCTATCAGTTACATGTTATCTAACAATATATATCTTCATATTGTGAATGTACCACCATGACATAAAATATGACCTATCTATCAGTTACATGTTATCTAACAATGTATATCTTCATATTGTGAACGTACCACCATGACATAAAATATGACCTATCTATCAGTTACATGTTATCTAACAATGTATATCTTCATATTGTGGACGTACCATCATGACATAAAATATGACCTATCTATCAGTTACATGTTATCTAACAATGTATATCTTCATATTGTGAACGTACCATCATGACATAAAATATGACCTATTTATCAGTTACATGTTATCTAACAATGTATATCTTCATATTGTGAACGTACCACCATGACATAAAATATGACCTATCTATCAGTTACATGTTATCTAACACTGAATATCTTCATATTTTGAACGTACCACCATGACATAAAATATGACCTATCTCAGTTACATGTTATCTAACACTGTATATCTTCATATTGTGAACGTACCACCATGACATAAAATATGACCTATCTATCAGTTACATGTTATCTAACAATGTATATCTTCATATTTTGAACGTACCACCATGACATAAAATATGACCTATCTATCAGTTACATGTTATCTAACACTGTATATCTTCATATTGTGAACGTACCACCATGACATAAAATATGACCTATCTATCAGTTACATGTTATCTAACAATGTATATCTTCATATTGTGGACGTACCATCATGACATAAAATATGACCTATCTATCAGTTACATGTTATCTAACAATGTATATCTTCATATTGTGAACGTACCATCATGACATAAAATATGACCTATTTATCAGTTACATGTTATCTAACAATGTATATCTTCATATTGTGAACGTACCACCATGACATAAAATATGACCTATTTATCAGTTACATGTTATCTAACAATGTATATCTTCATATTGTGAACGTACCACCATGACATAAAATATGACCTATCTATCAGTTACATGTTATCTAACAATGTATATCTTCATATTGTGAACGTACCATCATGACATAAAATATGACCTATCTATCAGTTACATGTTATCTAACACTGAATATCTTCATATTTTGAACGTACCACCATGACATAAAATATGACCTATTTATCAGTTACATGTTATCTAACACTGAATATCTTCATATTTTGAACGTACCACCATGACATAAAATATGACCTATCTCAGTTACATGTTATCTAACAATGTATATCTTCATATTGTGAACGTACCACTATGACATAAAATATGACCTATCTATCAGTTACATGTTATCTAACACTGAATATCTTCATATTGTGAACGTACCACCATGACATAAAATATGACCTATCTATCAGTTACATGTTTTCTAACAATGTTAACCTTCATATTTAATTTGTCATAAACTGTTTTAATTCATATCCTTTATATGTAGTCTGGTGAAGTTTATCAAATATTTCGCAAGAAATTGATGCATGAGGTACGGCGTGCTCATGGACGGCAGCCGGGCTAAATAACCACTATAACCTATATCAGAAATAATCGGTTGCCAAAAAAAAGGACCTTTTGATTGAGTTATTAGGTCAAAGGTCACCACAAGCAAAGTTTTTAACTGGACGAGATAATACCAAAATCAATCATATTTGATATATCTTTTAATTGTTTTGACCATCATTATTTTTAGTTACAAATGGCATGCGCATAAAAGAATAACATTTATTCTTTCATTGAGGTCATTGGGTCAAAGGTCAACAACTGAAATATTGAAGAATTTGCTTTAAAATACGAAATAATATTAAATTGTTATAGCCTTATTGCGTAACATGTGTCTTATGTCATTATACAAATATAAACCCAACATGTTCTGTTGTTATGATGCAAATACCAGATATACATCAAACTTGACGGACTTAAAAGGACAAAGGTCACCGAATAGCAATATACGCAAAATGTAATGCTGGAACTGATATATATAGAAAATAGCAATATTCATTTTTGTTATATATTTTAACACAAAACCAATTCATTTTACATATGTCTTTTAGTTTGCTTTAAATGATATGTATTATTCATTTAGGTTATGGGTCAAAGGTCAACTAGTAAAATATTGGGAATGATCAAAATATATCATATTCTTTTATTATTTGTTAACCTTTATTTTAGGGTATTAATCAAAGTAATTTGAAATGTAAGGTCATCATACACACAATGCTTTACTGTTTTTTTTGTTATTGATGGGTATTTTTCAATATACATAGTTGGAATGAACTTGACCTTACTAACCATTCTTCAGTATTTTGTCCAAAATGCAGCTGCATGTTATTTAATAGATGTGCTGTGTGTAGCTTCTACAAATGAAGGGGATATTGAGACAATGAATTTGACATAAGGTTTGTCCAATGGCATTACAGCAGTGTATCACAAAAACAGTTAAGCTTCATCACTCAATGCCTAGCATATTGAATGTCCTGGTCCTCGAAATCTTTGTGTAATCATGTTGGTAGCAATACGGTTTGTGGTATACAACTACCTGATTGTTGGCAAATATAATGCGAACTCTCATATTTAACATTGAGTCTGACTTGTATTGAGATATTAAAATATGATTAATCAATATATCTTAAGCATAATTAAATGACGAAATCAAGTTCCCAAATTAGACTTACTCCCCCTCTCCCCAAAACTTTTTCTTTTCTACTAACCTAATACAATATTATCATATTAAATTGAAGATTGCTATGTGTCAAATCAATCACTGAAACTGTCACTGGAATACTGATTAGCACAATGTGCTACTACAAAAAGATAATATAACACTGAAGAAAGGAAATTATGTTAAAGTCACACGGAAACTTGGTAGCTATAAAATTATTGTTAATAGAAATGCATTTTCAGTAGTACCAGGAAGTCTATATTTTTTAAAATAACTAATAATGGGAAGTAATGAGGAGTATTGTGGCAATAAAGTTTTTATTTGTAAACTTGTTATGCATGGTTTAATATCACAGGTGAGGTTGTATTTGTCACATCAGAGGTCAGTAAAATAATACCAATATATATATTAAATTAGGCATAACTATCCGTCGGGCTACACGGCCAAAGTTACTAGTTGAACTGGTTATCTCTCTGCAGACTCTTGTATCGTATAATATGATCCGTGTTTACACAGCACTATAGTATATGATACAGAATGCAATCGTATGAAAAAATAGGGCTAGGCAACTCTTTTATATAAAATAATTGGATTGGAAAAATAAACTTTCAGCACTGAACATCTACTGAACCAGTAAAATTTAAAATCATGAATGCCATTCCATCATTAGGCGGTTATATTGTTATTGATAATATGTATTTGCAGACGAATGTGTATAACTCTTCCTGCCATTTTTCAGTGAAGCAGTACATATAAATGGCATAACATAAACGGTACTCTATAAATTTTTGAATATATATTTTTTAAGTTGAAAACTGTAACAGTTGTATTGCAAGACTTTGGAAATATAATGGCTAAACGCTGATGTATATGAAATAATAACTCCTGGAAAATCAGTAATTAGTTTGCCGAAACAGACATTTTTAAGTCTGAGCCAAAGTTTATTTTGAAGAGAAATGCAGCTCGCATTATCTGATACCAAAATCATATCAAATGTATATCAGTATATAAGAAAAGATTAACTTACTATTGAAGTCCTATTCAAGTGTAAATAGGAATTGTTGGACTTATTATAGCAACTACTAGTACATGTTTATGAAGATCGATTGTTATCATTTAAAAAAAAATCGAATGCTTTTATTTATTGCCTTGTGTAAATACATAGATATTTTCTAAGAGAGAATAGAAAGGTTATATAGCAATATCTGAAAACTATGCTGATGATCGACATGTGTACTATCGCATGTATTATACACGGTAGGGATCAGTGTATTTAGCAAATATGAGAATGTCATAGGAAACACAAATTTATGTTTACGTAGAGTTTGAAAGGTAACTTTATTGCATATCAATAAAAATAACTCCATCAAACAAGCAGTGTGTAATTCGTAACGAACAGCATATACTTTAATTAAGTACATGTATAGTGAATGTCAAAGAAATATTGATTTACCATTGTTCTTACAACATGAACTGTTTTCTATTCTTTTTACTTCGACCTTCAGATCTGGTACGGCTTTTGACCCTTCTAAACACATGGAATCGGTCATACTCTAGAGTTATGAGTAATTAACAGTCAAGTGATGGTCTGGAACTTGTCCAAGACAAAAGTAGACCAAAAGGGATTCAATACCATTAAAATCTTGCGGATACGTTTACTGTCATCATGAAACGGCACCAGAAATCGAGATATTATATCCAGTTGCTCCATCACATTTGGTTCTTGAAGACAATTCATTGACCTTACCAAAAATATGTAAAGCACGTTTTGCCTTATATCTTGATTACTAAATTGGAACATGAATGCAGAAATTATCACTACAGAAGAATATTCTGTGATGGACGGGATGTGATCTTTCTTACAGAAAACCACGGTAAAGAATTCAATTTAACATGTATTGCAACAGTGAATCAGTTATGTTAATCAACATAGCAATACATATGAATCATGCTGATCACTAAGGTCAAACAATTTAGAACGACCTATAGGTCAAGTGTATTTCATTCAGTGGATAACATATACAATGCAAAGTTAGTAAATTGTAATACAGATCAAGTATATATGATTTAGTTTATGTAAAGAAAACTATCCAGAAGGTATGTCTTAATATTCTTACAATGCCATGTTAATTTAATGTGGGGTACTTGTAAAGCCAACTTAACTTGTTATTATATTATTCTGTTGCGATCTTAATGATAACTGTCAAAGCAACATATACCTGTGCATTTTTAAGATATATAAAAACATAATTCCAGTCCCGAAGTTTGGTTATGGTTAAATGTTAATCAGATTTATCAGCGTTACAATGGGTATTATGTATAGAAAATATTTGTTTATTCTTAATTAGGTCAACTCTTCTTCGCTGCATAACGTTTTGTTTTACTGCACTATCTTCTTTAATATTGTGTCAACCAAAAACACAGATACACCAATATCATATTACTTTAAGGTAGTATATATGGTGGAACTCTATAAATGTCTTAAGTGGATAAAATGCATCTCATTATTATAAATAGATAAAATTCTAATGGTTTGATATATCAAATCCACCAAAACGTGACACAACTGATATTTAAATGGAAGGGTAAACGGATTCCCCATTTTAAATTTAGACATCACTACAACATACTGCTTTACGACCTTCACATTGTCAGTCTGACTCTTTCTAAGATGAAATTCATTTTACAATGTGTAAACCTGCGTTGCGGATCAAACTGAAATCAAAACAAGATCGTGCAATATACTTTTAGCGGGAATTGTATTTTAGTTTAACCTAGGATTATAGCCTAAGTTAGGTCATCCCTTTTCATCATATTTTTTTGGCATTATAGATATCCTTCGAGTATATATAGGCAAGATATATGGGAGGAGGGATTGAGAGCACTTTAAGCTAATTTTAAAATTTCGAAAATCCGGATTTACTTCCTTGAAATGTCTATATAGGGTAATTCATTTCTCAATAATATATATATATATCTATATATATATATAGTTAATGTTTAATATTAATCAAATGGAAACAATCTATATTTAAAATTAAAAGAAAGACTTTTAAGTTACATTGGAAATTACATTGGAAATGACATTAAAGACATTAATATACTCAAGCTATGTATCGGTATTATTGCTAGTGTATATTATAAAGGAATTAAACTCTCAAGTCAACACTCATTTTGTATATGTTAAATTGCCAGATATTTAAAATGTGTTTGTTAAGTATGGCTTAAAGAACATACTGTAACAAAATAGTTAGGTTGTTGTGGCCTAAATTAGTAGTGTCAGCTAGTACGTGTCCATTGTAGGGATATAGGCTTTATTTAGGTCAGGTAGCGTGGAATTGTTAAACGTATTGATAGATAGGAGCAACGTTTTTAAGATATTTTTACATTTTCATTCTTTGATTAAAGAATAAATCATTTTTGAAGATTAGTTCATCAAATTCCATTAAGTATTAAGAAAGTTGAATGCATTTAAAGGGGTTTATTTGTCATAAAACTAATTGAGGTTTACACTGGCCTTATAGCGTAAAATCCGCTTCGTACGTTGTATTGAGGGTTTGTTGTTTCATGATTTACATGGAATTCACTAAGGTATGTGGACGGTTTTGCTATAAATGCTGCCTCTGTTATGGAAACAAGGTCGAGTTAGCAGAATCATCTTTGGGTGTAGTTGTGACGAGAAAGATTGAGCATGTTACTGTTCCAGTACATAACGGCATATGTCCCGTTTTAGACGTAAGCGAGGAATGTGCCCGCTACGTTAATGATGTATAGACGTGATAGGAAGTCAGTTGGTGGCAGTACAGTCATATGACAGCAACCCACATATTCGTCATATGGACGACTTGACGTTCCTGAAGTCGGAATACGTTCGATAGTCGGTACGGGGCGACGTAAAGCCATATACTCAGTATAGAGTTCTAGGGGAGACAATCCAGTTATATAGCCATCGCGGCAAGGGACGAGTGATGCTAAATCTACGATATCCCGACGCGGGAAGTATCTAGTGCATTTTTATAAAACATTCGAATGATAAAAGCAGTTTTGATCGCGATGTAGGCTACGTACGTGTAGGAGATAGAACTGTGTGAAAAAAAGTGTTAATACCACCATAGGACTTTTTTTTAAACCAGCTGTTTTTTTTTGTGTTGAGTTATTATCTTTACTTTGTATATATTGTATAATTGTATATTCGTAAGTTTATTCATGTTATTTTAAAATTGTAAATTTTACATTGTGTATGATTGTATTCTACCCTTGTGAGTTGTCGGCCCTTGGTAATTTTGCTACACATACACATAAAAAATATTATGATATGATTATGTTCGTTTAAACTCTGCATAGCAACTATTTTGTTGAATAATATATATGTTTTATTTATTAACAGTACAGAACATGATAACATAGTTCTAGTAATATGCATACTAAATATATAATTATTTTATCCGTATTTTAAGCAGGGTAACAAAACTGCAATTATTGCCTGTTTGAATTGTGTCCATTACAATGAGGCTGAATCGCTTCGGTATGAATCGGAACCAAATTCGTCATAACCTATCGTAATATCTCGGTAACACAGTTTGTATCGTAAAATATGTCTGACGCTAGAATTGACCGTTCACTGGTATACACCAATGGGATATGAACGAAAGTAATAATGTCATGACAAGAATGTAAACTATTGAACATCTTACGCATAAATTATTTGTTGCATTTGGGCCGGACCGGCGAGGCTTGACAGAACACACAAATACACCCCCTTGCCAAACTATTTGGTTCTTTGGCGCAAGTAGGGTATCTGGGCTACATTTAGAGGGGGAATATTTTAACTGTGTGTCTAGTAGGTCGCCTGCACGACTTGTTGACATTTTGGTATTAGGCAGGTCGATCGATTGGAAACAGGTGACGCTTGAGCCAGCTTGCGCGGTCTTCCATGCGCACAAAATGACACCCCCTTACCAAACACTTGGGTTCTATGGCCACTTTCCGGCGAAAGGAGTCGTTCTGGGCTACATTTAGAGAGCAAGCTTTTGAGTGTGTGTCAAACAGAACCTCTGTACGAGTTGTTTAACTTTTGTGTGTTATGCAAGGCTAACCTGTTACTCGCGCGTTTGGGGCGAACCGTCGAGGCTGGGGCGCCTTCACGGCACACACAAATACACTCCCTTGCCAAACTCTTTGATTCTTTGGCGCACTTCCAGATGCTTGTTGGGTGTCAGGACTACATTTTGAGGACAAGCTTTTGTGAGTGTGTCAAATAGAACGCCTGTACGAGTTGTTTAAATGTTGTGTGATTTGCAAGACTAGCCTGTTTCTCGCACATTTTATCCGGACCGGCGAGGCTTGAGCGCCTTCACGGCACACAAAAAAACAACCGCTTGCCAAACTCTTGGATTCTTAGGCGGACTCTCAGGCGCTAGTAGGGTGTCTAGGTTACACTTAAAGGGCAAGCTTTTAACTGTGTGTCTAGTAAGACGCCTGCACGACTTGTTTGACTTTTTGGTATTAGGCAGGGCGATCGATCGGAAACAGGTGACGCTTGAACCAGCCTGCGCAATCTTTCCGGCGCCTAAAATGACACCGCCTTTCCAAACTCTTGGGTTCTATGGTGCACTTTCAAGTGACTGAAGTCGATCTGGGCTTTATTTAGAGAGCAAGCTTTTGAGTGTGTGTAAAATAGAACGCCTGTACGAGTTGTTTAACTTATTGGTGTTTAGCAAGGCTAGCCTGTTTCTCACGCGTTTGGGGCAAACCGTCGAGGCTGGGGCGCCATCACGGCACACACAAAAACACTCCCTTGCTAATCTATTGGGTTCTTTGGAGCACACCCAGGTGCTAGTAGGGTGTCTGGGCTACATTTAGAGGGCAAGCTTTTGTGTGTGTGTCAAACAGAACGCCTGCACGAGTTGTTTGAATGTTGTGTGTTTTGCAATGCTTGCCTGTTTCTAGCGCATTTGGGCTTGACCGGCGAGGCTTGAGCGCCTTCACGGCACACACTAATACACCCTCTTGCCAAACACTTGGGTTCTTTGGTGGACTCTCAGACACTAGTAGAATGTCTGGGTTACTTTTAGAGGGCAAGCTTTTGAGTGTGTGTCAAACAGATCGAACAAATGACACCCCCTTGCCAAACTCTTGGGTTCTATGGCGCACTCCCAGGCGGCGAAAGTTGTCGTTCTTGGCTACATTTAGAGAGCAAGCTTTTGAGTGTTTGTCAAATAGAACACCTGTGCGAGTTGTTTAACTTTTGTGTGTTTTGCAAGGCTAGCCTGTTTGTCGCGCGTCCAAGGCACTAGTAGGGTGTCTGGGCTACACTTAGAGGACGAACTTTTAACTGTGTGTCTAGTAGGACGCCGACACGACTTGTTTGACTTTTTGGTATTAGGCAGGGTCATAGATCGGAAACAGGTCACGCTTGAGCCGGCCTGCACGGTCTTCCCGTCGCCTAAAATGACACCACCCTACCAAACTATTGGGTTCTATGGCGTCCTTGCAGGTGAAAGTAATTGTTCTGGGGTACATTCAGAGAGCAAGATTTTGAGTGTGTGTCAAATAGAACGCCTGTACGAGTTGTTTAACTTTTGTGTGTTTTGCAAGGCTAGCCTGTTTCTAACGCGTTTGGGGCGAACCGTCGAGGTCGGGGCGCCTTCACGGCACAAACAAATACACTCCCTTACCAAACTCTTGGGTTCTTTGGCGTACTCCCAAGCGCTAGGGGGTGTCTGGGCTCCATTTAAAATGCAAGCTTTTAACTGTGTGTCTAGTAGTATGTCTGCAAAAGGTGTTTGACTTTGTGGTATTAGACAGGGCGATCGATCGGAAACAGGTGACGCTTGAGCCAGCCTGCACGTGTGGTTTGAATGTTGGTTTTTTTACATTCGCCTGGTAGTGCCCCAGAGAACCCAAGAGTTTGGCAAGGGGGTGTATTTATGTGTGCCGTGAAGTTAAATTCATTACACATAGAAATTTCTTTGTCGAGTCTGTGTCGGTGCTGAGATAAATTCAGTACTAATAGAAGTTTCTGTGCCGAAACTGTGTCGGTGGTTAGTTAAGTTCATTACTCATAGTAGTTTCTGTGCCGA
Source organism: Panopea generosa (assembly GCA_029582155.1). NCBI lineage: Eukaryota > Metazoa > Mollusca > Bivalvia > Adapedonta > Hiatellidae > Panopea > Panopea generosa. The sequence continues at coordinate 80,217,353 of CM055899.1, forward strand.
GTCGGTGTCTGTGCTTTAGTTGAGTTCATTACTAATATAAGTTTCTGTGCCTAGTCTGTGTCGGTTCTGAGTTAAGTTCATAACTAATAGAAGTTTCCGTGCCGAGGATGTGTCGTAGATGAATTAAGTTAATTACTAAAACAAGTTTCTGCGCCGAGTCTGTTTCGGTGTTGAGTTAAGTCCATTACTAATAGCAGTTTCTTAGCCAAATCTGTGTCGGTGCTATAGTGATATTGTCTGCCTTAAGCCAGGCAGATAATTATTAAGTAATAAAGTGATAATGTCTGCATTGAACTTGGCAGATAATAATGAAGCAATATATTGATAATGTCTGACTTGAACCCATGGCAGATGATAGTACAATAATAGAGTGATGATGTCTGCATTGAGCGTAGAAGAAAATAGTAAAGTAGTTAAGTGATAATGTTTGCCTTGAACCTGGCAGATTATTGTTAGGAAATATAGTTATAATGTGTACCTTGAACCTTACAGTTTATAGTAAAGTAATATAGTGATAATGTATGCTTTGAGCGTCGCAGATTATAGTAAAGTAATATAGTGATCTAGTAAAGTAATATAGTGAAAATGTCTACCTTGAGCGTGGCAGATACTAGTAAATTAATATAGCATTTATGTCTGCTTAAAACATGGCAAGTAATGATAAAGTAATATAGTGATAATTTCTGCCTTGACCTGGCAGATAATAGTTAAGTTATATAGTGAAAATGTCTACCTTGAGCGTGGCAGATAATAGTTAAGTTATATAGTGATAATGTCTGCATTGAGCCTGGCTTGTAATAGTAACGTAATATAGTGATCATGTCTGCCTTGAGCGTGGCACATAAAAGTTAAGTAATATTTTGATAATGTCTGCCTTGAGTCTGGCAGAAAATAGATACGTAATAAATTGATAATGTCTGCATTGAATCTGGCAGAAAATAGTGAAGCAATATAGTAACAATGTATGCCTTGAGCCTGGCAGATAATAGTTAAGTAATATAGTGAAAATGTCTACCTTGAGCGTTGAAGATAATCGTAAATTGATATAGTGATAATGACTGCCTGGAGCCTGGCATATAATAGTTAAGTACTATAGTTATAATATCTGCCTTGAGCCTGGCAGATAATAGTTAAGTAATATAGGGATAATGTCTGCCTTGAACCTGGCAGAAAAAAGTTAAGTAATACAGTGATTATATCAGCCTTGAATCTGGCAGATAATACATGTAGTAAAATAATAGAGAGATATTGTTTGCACTGAGCATGTCAGATAATAGTAATGTAATGAAGTGATAATCTCTCCCTTGAACCTGGCAGATTATTGTTGAATAATATAGTGATAATGTCTGCTTTGAGAGTGGAAGATAATAGTTTAGTAATATAGTAATAATGTCTGCCTTGAGACTCGCAGATAATAGTAAAGTAATATAGGGATAATGTTTGCTTTGAGCCTCGGAGATAATAGTGAAGTAATATAGTGATCTAGTAAAGTAATATAGTGAAAATGTCCACCTTGAGCGTGAAAGATAATAGTAAATTAATATAGTGATAATGTCTGCTTTGAGCCTGGCATATAATATTTAAATAATATAGGGATAATGTCTACCCTGAACCTGGCAGATAATAGTTAAGTTATGAAGTGAATATATCTGCCTTGAACCTGGCAGATGATAGTAAAATAATAGAGTGATAATGTCTGCATTGAGCATGGCATAAAATGGTAAATAAATCAAGTGATAATGTCTGCCTTGAGCATGACAGATAAAAGTTAAGTACTATAGTGAAAATGTCTGCCTTGACATTGGCAGATAATAGTTAAGTAATGAATTGATAGTGTCTGCCATGAACCTGGCAGATAAAAGTTAAGTAATAAATTGAAAATGTCTGCCTTGACCCTGGCAGATAATAGTTAAGTAATAAATTGATAATGTCTGCCACGAACCTGGCAGATAATCGTGAAACAATATAGGGATAATGTCTGCCTTGAAACTGGCAGATCATAGTAAAGTAACAGAGTGTTATTGTCTGCCTTGAACCTGGCAGATAATAGTAAAAGCATATAGTGATAATATCTGCTTTGAGCCTTGCAGATTATAGAAAAATAATATAGTGATCTAGTAAAGTAATGTAGTCAAAATGTCTACCTTGCGCGTGGCAGATAATAGTAAATTAATATAGCGATAACGTCTGCCTTCAGCCTGGCATGTAATAGTTAAGTAATATAGTGATAATGTCAGCCATGAGCTTCGCAGATTATAGTAAAGTAATATAGTTATCTAGTAAAGTAATAGAGTGATAATGTCTGCCTTTAGCCTGGCAGATAATAGTTAAGTAATATAGGGATAATGTCTGCGTTCAGCCTGGCCGATAATAAAAGTAATATAAGGATAATGTCTGCCTTGAACCTGGCAGATAATAGTTAAGTAATATAGGAATAATGTCTGCTTTGAGCCTGGCAGATAATAGTTAAGTAATATAAAGGTAATGTCTGCCATGAACATCGCAGATTATAGTAAAGTAATATTGTGATCTAGTAAAGTAATAGAGTGATAATTTCTACCTGGAGCGTGGATGATAATAGTAAATTAATCTAGTGATAATGTCTGCCTTGAGCCTGGGATATTTTAGTTTAGTAATATATTGATAATGTCTGCCTTGAGCCTGTCAAATAATAGTTAAATCATATTGTGATAATGTCTGCCTTAAGCCTGGCAGATAATAGTTAAATAATAAAGGGATAATGTCTGCCTTGAGCCTGGCAGATACTAAGTAAGAAGCCTGGCAGATAATAGTAAAATAATATAGTGATAATGTCTGCCTTGAGCCTGACATATAATAGTTAAATGATATAGTGATAATGTCTGCTTTGAGTCTGGCAGATAATAGTTAAGAAATAAAGTGATTATATCTGCCTTGATCCTGGCAAATAATAGTAAAATAATAGAGTGATAATGTTTGCGTTGAGCATGGCAGATAATAGTAAATTAATTACGTGATAATGTCTGCCATGAGCCTGGCAGATAAAAATTATGTAATATAATGATAATATCTGCCTTAAGCCTGCCAGATAATAGTTAAGTAATAAATTGATAATGTCTGCCTTGAACCTGGCAGATAATAGTGAAGCAATATAGTGATAATGTCTGCCTTGACCCTGGCAGATAATAGTTAAGTAATAAATTGATAATGTCTGCCTTGAACCTGGCAGATAATAGTGAAGCAATAAAGTGATAATGTCTGCCTTGACCCTGGCAGATAATAGTTAAGTGATAAATTGATAATTTCTGCCTTGAAACTGGCAGATAATAGTGAATCAATATAGTAATAATGTCTGTCTTGACCCTGGCAGATAATAGTAAAGGAATATAGTGATAATGTCTGATTTGAGCGTCGCAGATTATAAAAAAATAATATAGTGATCTAGTAAAGTAATATAGTCAAAATGTCTACCTTAAGCGTGGCAGATAATAGTAAATTAATATAGCGATAACGTCTGCCTTGAGCCTGGCATATAATAGTTATGTAATATAGTGGTAATGTCTGCCTTGAGCCTGGCAGATAATAGTTAAGTAATATAGTGAAAATGTCTGCCATGAGCTTCGCAGATTATAGTAAAGTTATATAGTTATCTAGTAAAGTAATAGATTGATAATGTCTGGCCTTGAGCCTGGCAGATAATAGTTAAGTAATATAGGGATAATGTCTGCCTTCAGAGTGGCAGATAATATAAGTAATATAAGGATAATGTCTGCCTTGAACCTGGCAGATAATTGTTAAGTAATATAGGGATAATGTCTGCCATGAGCCTCGAAGATTATAGTAAAATAATTTAGTGATCTAGTAAAGTAATTGAGTGATAATTTCTACCTTGAACGTTGCTGATAATCGTAATTTAATATAGTGATAATGTCTTCCTTGAGCCTGGAAGATAATAGAAGTAATACAGTAATAATGTCTGCCTTGAACCTGGCAGATAATAGTTAAGTAATATAAGAAAAATGTCTGCTTTGAGCCTGGCAGATAATAGTTAAGTAATATAAAGGTAATGTCTGCCATGAACAGCGCAGATTATAGTAAAGTAATATTGTGATCTAGTAAAGAAATAGAGTGATAATTTCTACTTGGAGCGTGGATGATAATTGTAAATTAATCTAGTGATAATGTCTGCCTTGAGGTTGGAATATTATAGTTTAGTAATATAGTGATACTGTCTGCCTTTAGCGTGTCAGATAATAGTTAAGTAATATTGTGATAATGTCTACCTTAAGCCTGGCAGATAATAGTTAAATAATAAAGTGATAATGTCTGCCATGAGCCTGGGAGATAATAGTGATGCAATACAGTGATAATGTCTGCTTTGAACCTGGCAGATAATAGTTAAGTAATCAATTGATAAAGTCTGCCTTGAACCTGGCAGATAATACTGAAGCAATATAGTGATAATGTCTGCCTTGACCCTGGCAGATAATAGTTAAGTAATAAATTGATAATGTCTGCCTTGAAACTGGCAGATAGTAGTGAAGCAATATAGTAATAATGTCTGCCTTGACCCTGTCAGATAATAGTAAAGGAATATAGTGATAATGTCTGCCATGAGCGTCGCAGATTATAAAAAAATAATATAGTGATCTAGTAAAGTAATACAGTGAAAATGTCTACCTTGAGCGTGGCAGATACTAGTAAATTAATATAGCATTAATGTCTCCTTAAAACATGGCAAGTAATGATAAAGTAATATAGTGATAATTTCTGCCTTGACCTGGCAGATAATAGTTAAGTTATATAGTGAAAAAGTCTACCTTGAGCGTGGCAGATAATAGTAAATTAATATAGTGAAAATGTCTGCCTTGAGCCTGGCAGATAAATGTTAAGTAATATTTTGATAATGTCTGCGTTGAGTCTGGCAGAAAATAGATACGTAATAAATTGATAATGCCTGCATTGAACCTGGCAGAAAATAGTGAAGCAATATAGTAATAATGTATGCCTTGAGCCTGGCAGATAATAGTTAAGTAATATAGTGAAAATGTCTACCTTGAGCGTTGAAGATAATCGTAAATTGATATAGTGATAATGACTGCCTGGAGCCTGGCATATAATAGTTAAGTACTATAGTTATAGTGTCTGCCTTGAGCCTGGCAGATAATAGTTAAGTTATATAGAGATAATGTCTGCATTAAACCTGGCAGATAAAAGTTAAGTAATACAGTGATTATATCAGCCTTGAACCTGGCAGATGATACATGTAGTAACATAATAGAGAGATATTGTTTGCATTGAGCATGTCAGATAATAGTAATGTAATGAAATGATAATGTCTCCCTTGAACCTGGCAGATTATTGTTGAATAATATAGTGATAATGTCTGCTTTGTAAGTGGAAGATAATAGTTTAGTAGTATAGTAATAATGTCTGCCTTGAGACTCGCAGATAATAATAAAGTAATATAGGGATAATGTTTGCTTTGAGCCTCGGAGATAATAGTTAAGTAATATAGTGATCTAGTAAAGTAATATAGTGAAAATGTCCACCTTGAGCGTGAAAGATAATAGTAAATTAATATAGTGATAATGTCTGCTTTGAGCCTGGCATATAATATTTAAATAATATAGGGATAATGTCTACCCTGAACCTGGCAGATAATAGTTAAGTAATCAAGTGAATATATCTGCCTTGAACCTGGCAGATAATAGTTAAGTAATAAAGTGAATATATCTGCCTTGAACCTGGCAGATGATAGTAAAATAATAGAGTGATAATGTCTGCATTGAGCATGGCATAAAATGGTAAATAAATCAAGTGATAATGTCTGCCTTGAGCATGACAGATAAAAGTTAAGTACTATAGTGAAAATGTCTGCCTTGACCCTGGCAGATAATAGTTAAGTAATGAATTGATAATGTCTGCCATGAACCTGGCAGATAAAAGTTAAGTAATAAATTGAAAATGTCTGCCTTGACCCTGGCAGATAATAGTTAAGTAATAAATTGATAATGTCTGCCATGAACCTGGCAGATAATCGTGAAACAATATAGGGATAATGTCTGCCTTGAACCTGGCAGATCATAGTAAAGTAACAGAGTGTTATTGTCTGCCTTGAACCTGGCAGATAATAGTAAAAGCATATAGTGATAATATCTGCTTTGAGCCTTGCAGATTATAGAAAAATAATAGAGTGATCTATTAAAGTAATGGAGTCAAAATGTCTACCTTGCGCGTGGCAGATAATAGTAAATTAATATAGCGATAACGTCTGCCTTCAGCCTGGCATGTAATAGTTAAGTAATATAGTGATAATGTCTGCCATGAGCTTCGCAGATTATAGTAAAGTAATATAGTTATCTAGTAAAGTAATAGAGTGATAATGTCTGCCTTTAGCCTGGCAGATAATAGTTAAGTAATATAGGGATAATGTCTGTGTTCAGCCTGGCAGATAATAAAAGTAATATAAGGATAATGTCTGCCTTGAACCTGGCAGATAATAGTTAAGTAATATAGGAATAATGTCTGCTTTGAGCCTGGCAGATAATAGTTAAGTAATATAAAGGTAATGTCTGCCATGAACATCGCAGATTATAGTAAAGTAATATTGTGATCTAGTAAAGTAATAGAGTGATAATTTCTACCTGGAGCGTGGATGATAATAGTAAATTAATCTAGTGATAATGTCTGCCTTCAGCCTGGGATATTTTAGTTTAGTAATATATCGATAATGTCTGCCTTGAGCCTGTCAAATAATAGTTAAGTTATATTGTGATAATGTCTGCCTTAAGCCTGGCAGATAATAGTTAAATAATAAAGGGATAATGTCTGCCTTGAGCCTGGCAGATACTCATTAAGAAGCCTGGCAGATAATAGTAAAATAATATAGTAATAATGTCTGCCTTGAGCCTGGCATATAATAGTTAAATGATATAGTGATAATGTCTGCTTTGAGTCTGGCAGATAATAGTTAAGAAATAAAGTGATTATATCTGCCTTGATCCTGGCAAATAATAGTAAAATAAAAGAGTGATAATGTTTGCGTTGAGCATGGCAGATAATAGTAAATTAATTACGTGATAATGTCTGCCATGAGCCTGGCAGATAAAAATTATGTAATATAATGATAATATCTGCCTTAAGCCTGCCAGATAATAGTTAAGTAATAAATTGATAATGTCTGCCTTGAACCTGGCAGATAATAGTGAAGCAATATAGTGATAATGTCTGCCTTGACCCTGGCAGATAACAGTTAAGTAATAAATTGATAATGTCTGCCATGAACCTGGCAGATAATAGTGAAGCAATATAGTGATAATGTCTGCCTTGACCCTGGCAGATAACAGTTAAGTAATAAATTGATAATGTCTGCTTTGAGCCTTGCAGATAATAGTTAAGCAATCAAATGATAATGTCTGCCTTGAACCTGGCAGATAGTAGGTAAGTAATAAAGTGATAATGTCTGCCTTGAACCTGGCAGATTATAGTTTATTAATAAAGTGATAATGTCTGCCTTGAGCCTTGCAGATAATAGTACAGTAATATAGGGTTATTGTCTGCCTTGAACCTTGCAGATAATAGTAAAGTAATATAGTGATTATATCTGCCTTGAAACTGGCAGATGATATTAAAATAATAGGGTTATAATATCTTCATTGAGCATGTCAGATATAGTAAAGTAAAAGTGATAATGTCTGTCTTGAACCTGGCCAGTCATAATAAAGTAATAAAGAAATAATGTCTGACTTGTACCTTGCAGATACAAAATAACTAATATAGTGATAATGTCTACCTTGAACCTGGCAGATAATAATAAATTAATAAAGTGCTAATGTCTGCCTTCAGCCTGGCAGATAATAGTTAAATTATCAATTGATAATGTCTGCCTTAAATCTGGCAGATAATAGTAAAGCAATAAAGTAATAATGTCTGCCTTGAACCTGACATATAACAGTTAAGTAATATAGTGATAATGTCTGCCTTGAACCTGGCAGATGGTTTTCATATAAAAGGGTGATAATGTCTGCTATGAGCACCCGCAGATAAAAAAAAGTAATATAGTGATTATATCTGCCTTGAACCTGGCAGATGATAGTAAAATAATAGAGTGATAATGTCTGCATTGTGCCTGGCACATAACAGTTAAGTAATATTGTGATATTGGCTTCCTAGCGCTTGGCAGATAAAAGTGAAATGATAAAAGGATAAAGTCTGCCTTGAACCTGGCAGATTATAGTTTATTAATATAGTGATAATGTCCACCTTGAACCTGCCAGATAATAGATAAGTAATATAGGATAGTTAAGTAGCCTGGCAGATAATAGTACATTAATATAGCGATAATGTCTGTCTTGAGCCTGGCATATAATTGTTAAATAATATAGGGATAATGTCTACCTTGAACCTGGCAGATAGAAGTTAAGTTATATAGTGATAATGTCTGTATTGAGCTTGGCATATTAAACTAAAGTAATATAGTGATAATGTCTGTCTAGTGCCTGGCATATACTAGTTAAGTAATATAGGAATAACGTCTGCCTTGAACCTGGCAGATTATAATTAAGTAATATAGTGTTAATGTCTGCCTTGAGCCTTGCATATAATAGTTAAGTAATATAGGGATACTGTCTTTATATCTGCATTGAATCTGGCAAATTTTAGTAAAATAATAGAATAACAATGTCCGCCTTGAGCATGGCAGATAATAGTTAAGTAATAAAGTGATAATGTATGCCTTGAACCTGGCAGATTATTGTTAAGTAATATAGTTATATGTATGCCTTGAGCCTGGCAGAAAATAGTAAATTAATCAAGTGCAAATGTCTGCCTTGAGCCTGGCTGATAAAAGTTAAGTAATATTGTGCTGATGTCTGCCTTGAGCCTGGCAGATAATAGTTAAGTAATCAATTGATAATGCCTTCCTTGAACCTGGCAGATATAAGTGAAGCAATATAGTGATAATGTCTGCCTTGAACCTGTCAAATAATAGATAAGTGATATTGTGATAATGTCTGCCTTGAGTCTCGCAGATTATAGTTAAGTAATATTGTGATTATGTCTACCTCGAGCCTGGCAGATTATAGAAGTCATATAGGGACAATGTCAGCCTTGAACATCGCAGATAATAGAAAAGTAATATACGGATGAATTCTGCCTTGAGCCTGGCAGATAATAGTAAAGTAATATTGTGGTAATGTCTGCCATGAGCCTCACAGATTATAGTAAAGTAAAATAGTGATCTAGTAAAGCAATAGAGTGATAATATCTGAATTGAGCATGTCAGATAATACTAATGTAATATAGTGATAATTTCTGCTATGTATCTGGCAGATCATAGTAAATTAACAGAGTGTAAATGTCTGCCTTGAACATGGCAAATAATAGTAAAGTAATATGGGGATAATGTCTGCCTCGAGCCTGTCCGATAAAAGTTAAGTTAAATATAGGGATAATTTCTGTCTTAAACCTGTCAGATAATAGTTAAGTAATAAAGGGATAATGTTTGCCTTGAATTTGGCAGAAAACAGTTAAGTAATATAGTGATTATATCTGCCTTGAACCTGGTAGATTATAGTAAAGTAATATGATGATAATTTCTGCATGAAAGATAATCGTTAAGTAATAAAATGATAATGTCTGCCTTGAACCTGGCAGATTAATGTAAAGTAATATAGCGATAATTTCTGACCTAATACTGGCAGATGAAAGATCAGTAATACAGTGATAATATCTGCCTTGAGCCCGGCAGATTATTGTTAGTTAACAGAGTGTTATTGTTTGCCTTGAACCTGGCAGAAATTAGATAAGTTATTAATTGATAATGTCTACACTGAACCTGGCAGATAATAGTGAAGCAATATAGTGATAATGTCTGCCTTGAGCCTGGCAGATAACAGTTAAGTAATATAGTGATAATGTCTGCCTTGAGCCTGGCAGATAATAGTTAAATAATATATGGATAATGTCTGCCTTGAACATGGCAGATTATAGTTAAGTAATATAGTTTTTATATCACCCTTGAACCTGACAGATGATAGTAAAAATAATAGAGAGATAATGTTTACATTGAGCATGTCAAATAATAGTAAAGTAATAAAGTGATAATGTCACCCTTGAACATGGTAGATTATTGTTAAATAATAAAGTGATAATGTCTGCCTTGAAACTGGCAGATCATAGTAAAGTAATATAGTGATAATTTCTGTTTTGAGCCTCGCAGATTATTGTAAAGTAATAAAATGATAATGTCTGCCTTGAACCTAGAAGATTATTGTTAAGTAATATAGTGATAATGTCAGCCCTGAACCTGGCAGATTATTGTTAAGATATATAGTAATAATGTCTTCCTTGAATCTGGCAGATAATAGTAAAGTAACAGAGTGCCAATGTCTGCCTTAAGCCATGCAGATAATAGTTAATCAATTTAGGGATAATGTCTACATTGAGCCTAGCAGATAATAAAAAGTAATAAAGGGATAATGGCTGTCTTGAACCTGGCAGATAATAGTTAAGTAATATAGTTATATGTCTGTCATAAGCCTCGCAGATGATAGTAAAGTAATAGAGTGATACTGTATGCTTTGAGCCTGGTAGATAATATTTAAGTAATATAAGAATAATGTCTGCCTTGAGCCTGGCAGATAATAGTTAAGTAATGAAGTGAAAATGTCTGCCATGAACCTCGAAGATTATAGTAAAGTAATATAGTGTTCTAGTAAAGTAATAGAGTGATAATTTCTACCTTGAGCGTAGCTGATGAAATTTAATTAATATAGTGATAATGTCTGCCTTAAACCTGGCAGATAATAGTAAAATAATATAGTGGTAATGTCTGCCTTGAGCATGGCAACTAATAGTGAAGTAGCCTGGCAGATATTAGTAAATTAATATAGTGATAACGTTTGCCTTGAACCTGACATGTAATAGTTTAATAATATAGTGATAATGTCTGCCTTGAGCCTTGCAGATAAACGTTATTGAATATAGTGATTATATCTACCTTGAACATGGTCGATGATAATAAAATAATAAAGTGATAATGTCAGCATTGAACATTGCAGATAATAGCAAATTAATTTAATTATTTTGTCTCCCTTGAGCCTGGCATATAAAATTTAAGTAATATAGTGATAATGTCTGCCTTAAGCCTGGCAGATAACAGTTAAGTAATAAATTGATGATATATGCCTTGAACATGTCAGATAATAGTGAAGCAATAAAGTGATAATGTCTGCCTTGAATGTGGCAGATAATAGTTAAGTAATATTGTGATAATGTCTGCATAGAGCCTGGCAGATAAAAGTGAAATAATATTAGGATACTGTCTGTCTTTAATATAGCAGATTATAGTTATGTTATATAGTGATAATGTCTGCCTTGAGCCCGGCAGATAATAATAGAGTAACATACTGATTATATTTGCCTTAAACCTGGCAGATGATAGTAAAATAATAGAAAGATAATGTCTGCATTGAGCATGTCAGATAACAGTAAAGTAATGAAATGATAATGTCTGCCTTGAACCTGGCAGATAATTGTTAAGTAATATAGTGATAATGTCAGCTTTGAATCTGGCAGATCATAGTAAAGTAACAGTGGGTTACTGTCTGCCTTGATCCTTGTAGATAAAAGTTAAGTAATATAGTGATAATGTCTGCCTTGTGCCTGGCAGATAATAGTTCAGTAATAAATCAATAATGTCTGCCTTGAACCTTGCAGATAATAGTGAAGCAATATAGTGAAAATATCTACGTTCAGTGTGGGAGATAATAATCAATTAATCAAGTGATAATGTCTGCCTTGAACCTCGCTTATAATAGTTAAGTAATATAGTGTTTATGTCTGCTCTGAGCTTCGTAGATAGTAATAAAGTGATTTAGTAATGTAATAGAGTGATGATTTCTACCTTGAGCGTGGCTGATAACAGTAAATAAATATAGTGATGATGTCTGCATTGAGCCTGGCATATAATAGTTAAGTAATATAATGATAATGTCTGCCTAAAACCTGGCAGATAGTATTTAAGTAAAATAGTGATAATGTCTGCCTTGAGCCTAGCAGATAATAGTTAAGTAGCCTGGCAGATACTAGTAAATTAATATAGTGATAATGTTTGCCTTAAACCTGACATATGATAGTAATAATGTCTGCCTTGAGCCTGGAAGATAATAGTTAAGTAATATAGTGATTACATCTGCCTTGAACCTGGCAGATGATTTTAAAATAAAAGAGTGATATGTTTGGTTTGAGCCTCGCAGATTATATTAAAGTTATATAGTGAACTAGTCAAGTAATATAGTGAACAGGTCTACCTTGATCGTGGCAGATAATAATAAATAAATATAGAGATAATGTCTGCCTTGAGCATGGCATATAATATTTAAGTAATAAAGTGATAATGTCTGCATTGATCCTGTCAGATAATAGTTAAGTTATATAAGAATAATGTCTACATTGAGTCTGACAGATAATAGAAGTAATAAAGGGATAATGTCTGCCTTGAAACTGGAGGATAATAGTTAAGTAATATAGCGATAATATCAGCCTTGAAGCTGGCAGATCATAGTAAAGTAACAGAGTGTTGATGTCTGCCTTGGACTTGGCAGATAATAGTTAAGTAATATAGGGATTATGTCTGCCTTAAGCCTGGTAAGTAATAGTTAAGAAATATAGTGATAATGTCTGTCATGAGCATCGCAGATTACAGTAAAGTTATATAGTGATCTGCCATGAGTGTGGCAGATGACAGTAAACTTATCGGGTGATAATGTCTGCATTGAACATGTCAGATAATAGTAAAGTAGTTTATAGATAATGTCTGCCTTGAACCTGGCATATTATTGTTAAGTAATAAAGTGATAATGTCTGCCTTGAGCCTGGCAGATTATTATTAAGTAATATAGTGATAATGTCTGCCTTGAACCTGGCAGACCATAGTAAATTAATATAGTGATAATGTCTGCTTTGAGCCTCGCAGATTTTAGTTGAGTAATATAGTGATCTAGTAAAGTAATAGAGTGATAATGTCTACATTGAGCGTTGCAGATAATAGTACATTAATATAGAGATAAAGTCTGCCTTGAATCTGGCAAATAATAGTTAAGTAATATAGCGATAATGTCTGCCATGAGCCTCGCAGATTATAGTAAAGTAATATAGTGATTTAGTAAAGTAATAGAGTGATAATTTCTACCTTGAGCGTGGCTGATAATAGTAAATTAATATAGCGATAATGTTGCCTTGAGCCTGGTAGATAATAGTTAAGTAGCCTGGCAGATAAAATAAGTAATATAAGGATAATGTCTGTCTCAATTAATATAGAAATAATGTCTGCCATGAGCCTCGCAGATTATAGTAAAGTAATATAGTGATCTAGTAAAGAAATAGAGTGATAATTTCTACATTGAGCCTGACCGATAATAGTACATTAATATAGTGATAATGTCTGCCTTGAGTCTAGCATATAATTGTTAAATAATATAGTGATAATGTCTGTCTTGAACCTGGCAGATAACAGTTAAGTGATAAATTAATGATGTCTGCTTGAACCTGGCAGATAGTAGTGAAGCATTATAGTGATAATATCTGCCTTTGAGCCTGGCAGATACAAGTTATTGAATATAGTGTTTATATCTTCCTTGAAACTGAGCGATGATAGTAAAATAATAGAGTGATAATGTCTGCATTGAGCATGGCAGATAATAGTAAATTAATTGAGTGATAATGTCTGCCTTGAGAGTGGCTGATAATAGGAAATTAATATAGTGATAATGTCAACTATGAGCCTGGCATATAATAGTTAAATAATATAGTGATAATGTCTGCCGTGAACCTGGCAGATAAAAGTTAAATAATATAGTGATAATGTCTGCCTTGAGCCTGTCAGATAATAGATAAATGATATAGGGATAATGTCTACCTTGAACCTGGCTGATAATAGTTAAGTAATATAGTGATAATATCTGCCTTGAACTTGACAGATGATAGTAAATTAATAGAGTGATAATGTCTGTTTTGAGCATGGCAGATTATAGTTAAGTAATATAGTGATAATGTTTGCCTTGAGCCTGGCACATAACTGTTAAGTAATATGGGGATAATGTCTGCCTTGAAACTGGCAGGTAATAGTTAAGTAATAAAGTGATTATATCTGCCTTGAACCTGGCAGATGATAAGAAAATGATAATGTCTGCATTGAGCATGTCCAGATAACAGTAAAGTAATAAAGTGTTAATGTCTGCATTGGATCTGGGAGATTATTGTTAAGTAATAAAGTGATAATGTCTGCCTTGAACCGAGCATATCAAAGTAAAGTAACAGAGTGTTAATGTCTGCCTTGAACCTGGCAGATAATAGTAAAGCAATATAGTGATAATGTCTGTCCTGAGACTCAAAGATTATAGTAAAGTAATAAAGTGATTTAGTAAAGTAATATAGTGATAATGTCTGCCTTGAGCCTGGCATATAATAGTTAAGAAATATAGTGATAATGTTTGCCTAGAGCCTGGCAGATAATAGTTAAGTAATATGGGGATAATGTCTGCCTTGAGCCTGCCTGATAATAGTTAAGTAATAGAGGAATAATGTCTGCATTCAACCTGGCAGATAATAGAAGAAGTAATATAGGGATAATGTCTGCCTTGAGCATTGCAGATAATTGTTAAGTAATATAGTGATAATGTCTACCATGAGCGTGGCAGATAATAGTAAATTAATATAGAGATAATGTCTGTCTTGAGCTTGGCAAACAATAGTTAAGTAATATAGTGATAATGTCTGCCTTGTGCTTGGCAGATAATAGTAAATTAATGTAGTGAAAATGTCTGCCTTAAGCCTGGCACATAAAATAGTAATATAGAGATTATATCTGCCTTGAACCTGCTAGATGATAGTTAAGTAATATAGTGATAATGTATGCCTTGTGCCTTGCAGATTATAATAAAGTAATATAGTGATAATGCTTGCATTGAACCTGGCAGGTTATAGTATAGTAATATACTGATAATGTCTGTCTTGAACAAGGCAGGTAATAGAAAAGAGATATATTTATAATGATTGCTTTGATCATTGCAGATTATAGTAAAGTAATATAGTGATAATCTCTGCCATGAGCATCGCATTTTATTGTAAAGTGATATAGTGATCTAGTGAAGTAATAGAGTGATAATGTCTACCTTGAACCTAGCAGATAACAGTGAAGTGGAATAGTGAAAATGTCTGCCTTGAGCCTTGCAGTTTATAGTAAAGTAATATAGTGATGAGGTCTGCCTTGAACCTGGCAGATGATAGTAAAGTAATACAGTCATAATGTCTGCATTGAGTCTGGCAGATAACAATAAAGAAATAAAGTGAAAATGTCTGCCTTGAGCCTGGCAGATGATAGTTAAGTAGTATAGAGATAATGTCTGCCTAGAGCCTGGCAGATAATAGTTAAATAAGATTGCAATAATGTTTGCATTGAACCTGGCAGAAAAATAGTAAAGTAATAGATTACTAATGACTATATTGAGCCTCGCATATTATAGTAAAGTAATATAGGGATAATATCTGCTTTCAGCCGGGCAGATAATAGTTAAATAATATAAGAATAATGTCTGCCTTGAGACTGGCAGATTATATAATTAATAGAGGGATACTGTCTGCCTAATTCTTGCAGATAATAGTTTAGTAATACAGGAATAATGTTTGCCTCGAGACTGACAGATAATATTCAAGTAATATAGTGATAATGTCTGCCTTGAGCCTGGCAGATGATAAAAGTCATATAGGGATAATGTCTGCCTTGAACAAGGCAGATAATAGTAAATTAATATAGTGATAATGTCTGCCTTGAGCCTGGCATATACTAGTTAAGTAATATAGTGATAATGTCTACAGTGAGCCTGGCAATAAATACTTAATTGAACCTGGCAGATCATTGTTTAGTAATATATAGTTATAATGTCTGCCTTGAACCTGGCAGGTCATAGTAAAGTAATATAGTGATAATGTCTGCTTTGAACCTGGCAGGTCATAGTAAAGTAACAGAGTGTTAATGTCTGCCTTGAATCTGGCAGATAATAGAAAAGTAATATAGTGATAATATCTGCTTTGATCCTTACAAATTATAGTAAAGTAATACCGTGATCTAGTTAAGATAATAGTAAATTAATAAAGTGCTAATGTCTGCCTTCAGCCTGGCAGATAATAGTTAATTAACCAATTGAAAATGTCTGCCTCAAACCTGACAGATCATAGTAAATTAATATAGTGATACTGTCTGTCATGTGGTTGGCATACAATAGTGAAGAAATTTAGTGATAATGACCTGTCTAGCGCCTGGCAGATAAAAGTCACGTAATATAGGATAATATCTGCCTTGCACCTGGCAGATAATTGTTAAGTAATATGGGATATTGTCTGCTTTGAGCCTGGCAGATAATAGTTAAGTAATATAGTGATAATGTCTTCCATGAGCCTCGCAGATTTTAGATAATGCCTGCCTTGAGCCCGACATATAATAGTTAAGTCATATAGTGATTATGTCTGCCTTGAGCCTCGCAGATAATAGTTAAGTAATAGAAGGATAATGTCTGCCTTGAGCCTGGCAGAAAAAAAGAAGTAGTATAGGGATCATGGCTGCCTTGAGTCTAACAGATTATAGTTAAGTAATATAGAGAAAATGTCTGTCTTGAGCGTGACAGATAACAGTTAATTAATATAGTGACAATGTTTGCCTTGAACCTTGCATATAATAATTAAGTTATATAGTGAGAATGTCTGCCCTGAGCCTAGCAGATAATAGTTAAGTAATATAGGGATAATTTCTGCCTTGAACCTGGAAGAATATTCTTTAGTAATGTAGTGATAATGTCTGCCTTGAGCCTAGCAGATAATAGTTAAGTAATATAGGGATAATTTCTGTCTTGAACCTCTCAGATTATTCTTTAGTAATATAGTGATATTGTTTGCCTTGAACCTGGCAGGTCATAGTAAAGTAACAGAGTGTTAATGTCTGCCTTGAATCTGGCAGATAATAGTAAAGTAATATAGTGAAAATATCTGCTTTGATCGCCGCAGATTATAGTAAAGTAATATAGTGATCTAGTTAAGTGATATAGTGAAAATGTCTACCTTGAACGTTGCATATAATCGTAAATTAATATAGTGATGATGTCTGCATTGAGCCAGCCGTATAATAGTTAAGTAATATAGGGATAATGTCTGCATTGAACACGGCAGAAAATAGTGAAGTTATATAGTGATAATGTCTGACTTGAGCCTAGCAGATAACAGTTAAGCAATACAGTGATAATGTTTGCCTTGAGCCTGGCAGATAATAGTAAATTAATAGAGTGATAAAGTTTTCCTTGAGCCTGGCATATAATTGTTAAATAATATAAGGATAATGTCTGCCTGGAACCTGGCAGAAATTAGTTAAGTAATATAGTGATTATATCTGCCTTGAACCTGGCAGATGATAATAAAATAATGAAGTGATGAAGTCTGCATTGACCATGGCAGATAACAGTAAAGAAATAATGTGACAATGTCTGCCTTGAACCTGGCAGATTTTTGTTATGTAATATAGTGATAATGTCTACCTTGATTCTGGCAGATAATAGTAAATTAATATAGTGATAATGTCTACCTTGAACCTGGCAGATAAAAGTTAAGTTATATAGTGATGATATCTGCCTTGAGCCTGGCAGATAATAGTTAAGTAATAAATTGATAATGTCTGCCTTGAGCCTGGCAGATAATAGTAAAGAAATAATGTGATAATCATAATCATAATAATGATTATATCTGCCAGGAACCAGGCAGATGCTAATAAAATAATAGTGATAATGTCTGCATTGAGCATGGCAGATAGTAGTAAAGAAATAATGTGATAATGTCTTCCTTGAATCTGGCAGAACTTTGTTATGTAATATAGTGATGATGTCTACCTTCAGCCTGGCAGATAATAGTAAATTGAAATAGTGATATTGTCTACCTTGAGTCTGGCAGATAATAGTGATGCTATAGAGTGATAATGTCTGCCTTGAGCCTGGCAGATAAGTTAAGTAATATAGTTATAATGTCTACCTTGAACGTGGCAGATAATAGTAAATTAATATAGTGATAGTGTTTGCATATAATAGTTAAGTAATATAGGGATAATGTCTGCCTTGAACCTGGCAGGTCATTATAAAGTAACTGAGTGTTTATGTCTGCCTTGAATCTGGCAGATAATAGTAAAGTAATATAGTGATACTATCTGCTTCGAGACTAACAGATTATAGTAAAGTAATATAGTGATCTAGTAAAGTAATATAGTGAAAATGTCTACCTTGAGTGTGGCAGATAACTGTAAATTAATAGCGATAATGTCTGCATTGAGCCTGTCATATAATAGTTAAGTGATACAGTGATAATATCTGCCTTGAACCTGGCAGATAATAGTTAACTAATATACGGATAATATCTGCCTTGAGCCTGGTAGATAATAAAAGTAATATTGGGATAATATATTATAGTAAAGTTATATAGTGAACTAGTAAAGTAATATAGGGATAATATCTACCTTGAGCGTGGCAGATAATAGTAGATTAATTATAGTGATAATATCAGCCTTGACCCTGGCATATAATTAGGTAATATAGTGAAGATGTCTGCCTTGAGCTTGACATATAATATTAAATTAATATAGTGATATTGTCTGCCTTGAACCTGGCATATAATAGTTAAGTAATATAGGAATTATATCTGCCTTGAACCTGGCAGATGAAAGTAAAGTAAGGGAGTAATAATGTCTGCATTAAGCATTACAAATAATAGATAAGTAATATTTTGATAATGTCTGCCTTGAGCCTAGCAGTTAATAGTTAACTTATATGGGAATAATGTCTTCCTTGAACCTGGTAGACTTTATTTTAGAAATATAATGAAAATGTCTATCTTGAGCCTCGCAGATTACAGCATTATAATAGAGTGATAATGTATGCATTTAACCTCGCAGATAATATTGAAGTAGTATATTGACAATATCTGTCTTGAGCCTTGCAGATTATTGTAAAGTCATATAGTGATAATATCTGCCATGAACCTGTCAGATTATAGATAAGTAATAATAAGAGTGACAATGTCTGCATTGAGTCTCGCATACGATAGTAAAGTAATGTTATGATAATGTCGCTAATGAACCTTGCAGATAACAGAGAAGTTATATAGTGATATTGTCTGCTTTGAGCCTGGCAGATAATAGTTAACTAATATTGTGATAATGGCTGCCTTGCGCCTGGTGGATCATAGTTAAGTAACATGGGTATAATGTCTGCCTTGAGCCTGACAGATAATAGTAAAATAATGGAGTGATAATCTCTGCCTTGAACCTGGCATATCAAATTTAAGAAATATAATGTCTGCTTTGAGTCTGGCAGATAATAGTTAATTAATAATGTGATAATGTCTGCCTTGGGCCTGGCAGATAATAGAGAAGCAATAGAGTGATAATATCTGCCTTGAGCATGTCAGATAATAGTAAAGTAATATAGTGATAATGTCTGCATTGAGCCTGGCAGATAATAGTTAAGTAATATAGTTATAATGTCTGTCATTAGCCTCGCAGATAATAGTTAAGTAATATAGTGATTATGTCTGCCTTGAGCCTGGCAGATAATAGTTAAGTAATATAGTGATAATTTCTGCCTTGAGCCTGGCAGATAATACTAAATTAATAAAGTGATAATGTCTTCCATGAGCCTGGCAAATAAAAGTTAAGTATTATAAAGATAATATCTGACTTGAACCTGGCTGATGACAATAAAATAATAAAGTGATAATGTCTGCATTGAGCATGGCAGATAATAGTAAAGCAATATAGTAATAATGTCTGCCTTGAACTTGGCAGATAATAGTTAACTAATATAGTAATAATGTCTGCCTTGACCCTGGCAGATAAAAGATTAGTAATATAGGGATAATATCTGACTTGAGCCTGGCGGATAATAGTTAAGTAATAAATTGATAATGTCTGCTTTGTGCGTTGCCGATAATAGTAAATTAATATAGTGATAAAGTCTGCCTTGAGCCTGGCTTGAGCCTTGCAGATAATAATTAAGTAATCAATTGATAATGTCTCCATTGAACCTGGCAGATAATAGTGAAGCAAAAAAGTGATAATGTCTTCCATGAGAATGGCAGATAATAGTTAAGTAATATAGTGAAAATGTCTACCTTTGGCGTGGCAGATAAAAGTAAATTAATGTAGTGAAAATGTCTGCCTTGAGCCTGGCATATAAAAGTTAAGTAATATAGTGATAATGTCTGCCTTGAGCCTGGCAGAAAATAGTTAAATAATATAGTGATAATGTCTGCCTTTAGTCTGAAATATGATAGTTAAGTAATAAAGTGATAATGTCTGCGTTGAACTTGGCAGAAAATAGTTAAGTAATATAGGGATAATGTATGCCTTGTACCTGACCGATTATTGTTATGTAATATAGTAATAATGTATACAATGAGCCTGGCAGGTCATAATAAAGTAATATAGTGATCTAGTAAAGTAATTGAGTTATAATGTCTACCTTGTGCGTGGCAGATAATAGTAAATCATTGTAGTGATCAGGTCTGACTTTAGCCTGGCAGATAATAGATAAGTAATGAAGTGATAATGTCTGCCTTGAGCCTAGCAGATAATAGTAAATTAATATAGTGATAATGTCTGCCTTGAGCTTGGCATTTAATTGTCAGGGAATATAGGGATAATGTATGCCTTGAGCCTGGCATATAACAGTTAAGTAATATAGTGATATGGTCTGCCTTGAGCCTGGCATTTAATTGTCAGGTAATATAGGGAAAATGTCTACTTTGAACCTGGCAGATAATAGTAAATTAATATAGTGATAATGTTTTCCTTGAGCCTGGCATATAACAGTTAAGTAATATAGGGATAATATCTGCCTTGAGCGTGGCAGATAATAGTATAGTAATATAGTGACTATATCTACCTTGAACCTGGCGGATGATAATAGAATAATAAATTGATAATGTCGGAATTGAGTATGATAGATAATAGTACAGTAATGAAGTGATAATGTCTGCCTTGATCCTGGCAGATAATAGTTAAGTAATATATTGATAATGTCTGCCCTGTGCAGATAATAGAAAATTAATATAGTGATAATCTCTGCCTTGAGCCAGGCATATAATTGTTAAGTAATATAGTGATAATGCCTGCCATGTGTCTATCAGATTATGGTAAAGTAATATAGTGATCTAGTAATGTAATCGAGTGATAATTTCTACCTTGAGCGTAGCAGATAATAGTAAAATAATATAGTGATAATGTCTGCCTTGAGACTGGCATATAATAGTTAGGTAATATAATGATAATGTCTCCCTTGAGACTGGCAGATAATAGTTAAGTAATATAGTGGTAATGTCTGCCTGATAGGTAATTAATATAGTGATAATGTCTTTCTTGAGCCTGGCAGATAATAGTTTAGTAATATAATCATTATATCTGCCTTGAACCTGGCAGGTGATAATAGAATAATAAAGTGATCATTTCTAAATTGAGTATGACTGATAATAGTACAGTTATAAAGTGATAATGTCTGCCTTGAGCCTGGCAGATAACAGTTAAGTAATATAGTGATAATATTCGCCTTGAACCTCGCAAATGATAATAATAGTGATGATATTTGTCTTGAGTCTGGCATATTATTGTTAAGAAATATAGTGATAAGGTCTGCCTTGAACTTGGCAGATCATAGGAAAGTAACTGTGTGTTAATGTCGGTCTTGAACCTGGGAGATAATAGTAAATTAATATAGTTATTATGTCTGCTTTGAACCTCGCAGAATATAGTAAAGTAATATTGTGATCTAGTTAAGTGTTATAGTGATAATGTCTGCT
Organism: Panopea generosa; assembly: GCA_029582155.1. Lineage (NCBI taxonomy): Eukaryota > Metazoa > Mollusca > Bivalvia > Adapedonta > Hiatellidae > Panopea > Panopea generosa. The sequence continues at coordinate 80,239,217 of CM055899.1, forward strand.
TTCAGCCTCGCAGATTATAGTAAAGTAATATAGTGATCTAGTTAAGTAATATTGTGAAAATATCTAACTTGAGCTTGGCAGATAATAGTAAATTAATATAGTGATAATGTCTGCCTTGAGCCTTGCAGATAATAGTTGAGTAATCTGGCAGATCATAGTAAATTAATATTATGATAATGTCTGCCTTCATCTTGGTATATAATAGTTAAGTAATATAGGGATAATGTCTGCCTTGAACCTGGCAGATAATAGGAAAGTAATATAGTGATAATATTTGCCTTGAACCTGGCAGATGATAGTAAAATAATAGAGTGATGATGTCTGCATTGAGCATGTCATATAATAGTAAAGTAATGAAATGATGATGTCTGCTTTGAACCTGCCAGATTATTGTTAAGTAATATAGTGAAAATGACTGCCTTGTACCAGGCAGATCATAGTAAAGTAACAGAGCGTTAATATCTGCCTTGAACCTGGCATATAATAGTAAAATGATAAAGTGATAATTTCTGCTTTAAGCCTCAAAGATTATAGTAAAGTAATATAAAGATCTAGTTAAGTAATATAGTGAAAATGTCTACCTTGAGCGTGGCAGATAATAGTAAAATAATATAGTGATAATGTCTGCCTTGAGTCTGGCATATAATAGTTAAGTAATATAGTGTTAACGTCTGCCTTGAGCGAGCCTGGCAGATAATAGTTAAATAATATGGAGATAATGTCTGGCTTGAGCCTGGAAGATCATAGTAAAGTAACAGAGTGTAAATGTCCTCCTTGAACCTGGCAGATACTAATAAAGTAATATAGTGATAATGTCTGCTTTGAGCCTTAAAAATTATAGTAAAGTAATATAGTGAAAATTTCTACCATGAGCGTGGCAGATAATGGTAAATTATTATAGTGATAATGTCTGCCTTGAGCCTGGCATATAACAGTTAAGTAATATAGGGATAATGTCTGCATTGAACCTGGCAGATAATAGTGAATAAAACATGAATAATGTCTACTTTGAGCCTGGCAGATTATAGTTAAGTAATAAAGTGATCTAGTAAAGTAATAGAGTGATAATGTCTACCTTGATCTATGCAGATAACAGTAAATTAATATAGAGATAATGTCTGCCTTGAACCTGGCAGATAATAGTTAAGTAATATAGTGATTATATATGCCTTGAACCTGGCAGATGATAGTAAAATAATAGAGTTAGAATGTCTGCATTGAGCATGGCAGACAATAGTAAAGTTATAAAGAGATTATATCTGCTTTGAGCCTTGCAGATTATAGTAAAGTAATATTGTGATACTGTCTGTATTGAACCTGGCAGATGATAGTAAAGTAATAGAGTGTTAATGTCTCCCTTGAGCATAGCAGAAAATAGTAAATTGATATAGTGATAATGTCTGCCTTGAGCCTGGCATATAATAGTTTAGTAATATAGTGATAATGTCTGCATTGAGGCTGGCATATAATTGTTAATTAATATAGTGATAATGTCAGACTTGAGCCTGGCATATAATAGTTAAGTAATATAAGGAAAAAGGTCGGCCTGGAATCTGGCCGAAAATATTTAGGTAATATAGTGATTATATCTGCCTGGAACCTCGCAGATGATAATAAAATAATAAAGTGATAATGTCTGCATTGAGCATGGCAGATAATAGTAAAGTAATAAAGTGATAATGTCTCCCTTGAACCTGGCAGATTTTTGTTATGTAATATAGTTATAACGTCAACATTGAGCCTTGCAGATAATAGTCAATTAATATAGTGAAAATGTCTACCTGGAGCCTGGCAGTTAATGGTTAAGTAATATAGTTATAATGTCTACCTTGAACCTGGCAGATGATAGTAAAATCATCAGTAACATATTGTTATGTATGCCTTCAATCTGGCAGATAATAGTAAAGTTATATAATGTTAATATCTGCTTCGAGCCTCGCAGATTATAGAAAAGTAATAAAGTGGAAATGTCTACCTTGATTGTGGACGATAATAGTAAATTAATATAAGGATAATGTCTGCCTGGATCCTGGCAGATAATAGAAGTAATATAGGGATAATGTCTGCCTTGAACCTAACAGATACTAGTTAAGTAATATAGAGATAATGTCTGCCTTGAGCCTGGCAGAAAAAAGTTAGGTAATGTATTAATTATATATCCCTTTAACCTGGCAGATGATAGTAAAATAATAGAGTGATAATGTCTGCATTCAGCATATCAGATAATAGAAAAGTAAAAAAGTGATAATGTCTACCTTGACCCTGGCAGATAATTTTTATGTAATGAAGTGATAATGTCTGCCATGAACTTGACAGATAATAGTAAAGTAATATAGTGATAATTATATGTCATGAGTTTCGCAGATAATAGTAAAGTAATATAGTGATCTAGTAAAGTAATAGTGTGATAATATCCGCATTGTGCCGGGAAGATAACAGTTAATTAATCAATTGATAATGTCTCCCTTGAACCTGTCAGATAATAGTGAAGCAATATAGTGATAATGTCTGCCTTGAGCCTTGCAAATTATAGTTAAGTAATATAGTGATAATGTCTGCATTCAGCCTCGCAGATAATAGTTAAGTAATATAGTGATAATGCCTGATTTGAGCCTTGCAGATTATAGTTAAGTAATATAGTGATAATGTTTGCATTCAGCCTCGCAGATAATAGTTAAGTAATATAGTGATAATGTATGCCTTGAGCCTGGCAGATAATAGTTAAGCGATCAAGCTTTAATGTCTGCCTTGAGCCTGGCATATAATAGTTAAGTATTGTATGGATAATGTCTGCGTTGAACCTGGCATATAATAATTAAGTAATATAGTTATTATATCTGCCTTGAACCTGGCAGATGATAGTAAAATCATAGAGTGCTAATGTCTGCATTGAGCATAGCCTATAATAGTTAAGTTATGTATGGATAATTCTGCGTTGATTGATTGAATATTTAGCGTCATTTTTATGCCATCGAGGACTTACAGACGATCAGTTAACCTAACCACTGTTTCCTGGGATTAACCAGTACTCAGGCACATCCCGTTTCCGCAAGTAACTGATAACTTTCCCACTTCGATCAGTTGTGAGAGACGAATGATGATGAGATACAATGTTGTATATCAATCATCACGGAGAATGTTGCCGGGCGGGGGATTCGAACTCACGACCCCTGGATTGATAGTCAGACTGTCTGCGTTGAACCTGGCATATAATAATTAAGTATTATAGTGATTATATCTGCCGTGAACCTGGCAGATGATAATAAAATCATAGAGTGCTAATGTCCTCATTGAGCATAGCAGTTATAGTAAAGTAATATATGGATAGTGTCTACCTTGAACCCGACAGATAATAGTAAATTAATCAGGTGAAAATGTCTGCCTTGAGCCTGGCAGATAAAAGATAAGTAATATAATGGTTATGTCTGCCTTGAACCTGACAGATAATAATTAAGTAATATAGTGATAATATCTGCCTTGAGCATCGCAGATAATAGTAAAGTAATATAGTGATAATGTCTGCCTTGAACATGGCAGATAATAATTTAGTAATATACTGATATATCTGCCTTGAGCCTGGCAGATAATAGTTAAGTAATCAACTGATTATGTCTGCCTTGAACCTGGCATATAATAGTACAGCAATATAGTGATAATGTCTGAATTAAGTCTAGCAGATAATAGTTATGTAACATTGTGAAAATGACTGCCTTGAGCCTCGCAGATAATAGTTAAATAATATAGAGATAATGTCTGCCTTGAACCTAGCAGATTATAGTTAATACAGTGATAATATCTGCCTTGAGTCTAGCATGTTAAGTAATATAGGGATAATGTCTGACTTGAACCTAGCAGATAATAGTTAAGTAATATTGTGATAATGTCTGCCATGAGCCGGGCAGATAATAATTAAATAATATAGGGATAATTTCAGCCTTGAACCTGGCATATTATAGCTGAAGTAATATAGTGATAATATCTGCGTTGAGCCTGGCATATTTTAATTAAGTAATATAGAGATAGTGTCTGCCTTGAACCTAGCAGATAATAGTTAAGTAATATAGCGATTATATCTGCCTTGAACAAATGATAGCAGATGATAGTAAAATAGTAGAGTGATAATGTCTGTATTGAGCCTGGCAGATAATAGTAAATCAATATAGTTATTATGTCTGCCTTGATCCTGGCATATAATAGTTAAGTAATATAGGGATAATGTCTGCCTAGTGATAATGTGTACCTAGAGCCTCGCAGATTTTAGTTAATTAATATAGTGATCTAGTTAGTAATATAGTGAAAATGTCTACCTTAAGCGTGCCAGATAGTAGTAAATTAATATAGTGATAATGTTTGCATTGAGACCTCGCATATAATAGTTAAGTAATATAGTGATAATGTCTGCCTTGAGTCTGGAAGATAATAGTAAAGTAATATAAAGATAGCACATGACTTGAGCATGGCAGATAATAGATAAATAATATAGGGATAATGTCTGCCTTGAGCTGGCAGATCATAGTAAAGTAACAGAGTGTTAATGTCTGCCTTGAGTCTGGCAAATAATAGTTAAATAATATAGTGAAAATGTCTACCTTGAACGTGGCAAATAATAGTAAAGTAATATAGTGATAATGTCTTCTTTGAGCTTCGTAGATTTGAGTAAAGTAATATAGTGATCTAGTAAAGTAACATAGTGAAAATGTCTACCTTGAGCGCGGCAGATAATAGTAAATTAATATAGTGATAATGTCTGCCTTGAGATCTGGCATAAAATAGTTAAGTATTATAGTGATAATATCTGCCTAGAGCCTGGCAGATTATAGTTAAGTTATATAGGGATAATGTCTGCCTTGAGCCTGGCAGATAATAGAAGTAATATAGGGATAATGTCTGCCTTGAACCTGGAAGATCATAGTAAAGTAACAGAGTGTTAATGTCTGCCTTGAGCCTGGCAGATAATAGTTAAGTAATAAAGAGATAATGTCTGCCTTGAACCTGATAGATAATAGTTAAGTAATATTGTGATTATATCTGCCTTAAACCTGGCAGATGATAGTAAAATAATAGTGTGATAATGTCTGCATCGAGCATGTCAGATAAAAGTAAAGTAATCAAGTGATCAAGTCTGCCTTGTGCCTGGCAGGTTATTGTTCAGTAATATAGGGATAATGTCTGCCTAGTGATAATGTGTACCTAGAGCGTGGCAGAAAAAGTTTGAGTAATATAGTGGTAATGTCTGCGTTGAGCCTTGTAGATTATAGTAAAGTAATAGAGTGATAATGTCTGCCTTGAACCTGGAAGATAATAGTTAATTAATATAGTTATAATGTTTGCTTAGAACCTGGCAGATAAAGTAATATAGCGATACTTTCTGCATTGAGCCTGGCAGATTATAGTTAAATTATATAGTGATAATGTCTGCCTTGAACCTGGCGGATGACTGTAAAGTAATGTAGTGAAAATGTCTACCTTGAGCGTGGCAGATAAAAGTAAATTAATATATTGATATGGTCTGCCTTGAGCCTGGCAAATAATAGTGATATAATAAAGTGATAATGTCTAGCTTGACCTGGCAGATAATAGTTCAGTAATATAGGGATAATGTCTGTCTTGAACCTGGCAGATAATAGTTAAGTTGTATTGTGATAATGTCTGCCTTGAGCCTGGCATGTAATAGTTAAATAATATAGGAATAATATATGCCTTGAACCTGGCAGATAATATATAAGTAATATAGTGTTAATGTCTGCCTTGAGCCTGGCAAGTAATAGTTAAGTAATACAGGGATAATGTATGCCTTGAACCAGGCAGATAATAGTAAAATAATAGAGTGATAATGTCTCAATTGAGCATGTCAGATAAAAGTAAAGTAATAAAGTGATAATGCCGCCTTGAACCTGTCAGATTATTGTAAATTAATATAGTGATAAAGTCTGCCTTGAACCAGGCAGATGATAGTAAAGTAACAGAGTGTTAAAATTGTAATAATATCTTCTTTGAGTCTCGCAGATTAAAGTAAAGTAATAAAGTGATCTAGTAAAGTAATATATTGATAATGGCAGATAACAGTTAAGTGATATAGTGAAAATGTCTGTCTTGAGCCTGGCAGATGACAGTAAAGTAAAAAAGTGATAATGTCTGCCTTGAGCCCGGCAGAAAAATAATTAATATTGTGAAAATGTCTACCTTGAGCCCGGCAAATAATAGTAAATCAATATAGTGGTAATGTCTGCCTTGAGCCTGGCAGATCATAGTTAAGTATTATAGTGATAATGTCTGCCTTCTGCCTCGCAGATTATATTAAGGATATATAGTGATAATGTCCACCTTCTGCCTCGCAGATTATATTAAGTTATATAGTGATAATGTTTGCCTTGAACCTGGCAGATTATAGTAAAATAATATAGTGATAATTTCTACCTTGAGCCTAGCAGATTAAAGTAAAGTAATATAGTGATAATGTCTGCTTTGAATCTGGTAGATATAGTAAAGTAACAGTGATAATGTCTGCCTTGAACCTGGCAGATAATAGTAAAGTAATATAGCGATATTGTCTGCTTTGAACCTCGCAGATTATAGTAAAATAGTAAAGTGATCTAATAAAGTAATAGAATGATAATGGCTGCCTTGAACCCTGCAGATAATAGTAAAGTAACAGAGTGATAATGTTTGCTTAGAACCTGGCAGAAAATAGTAAAGTAATAGTGATGATTTCTGTCTTGAGTCTGGCAGATTATAGTTAAGTAATATAGTGAAAACGTTTACCTTGAGCCTAGCAGATAATAGTTAAATATCATAATAATAATATCTGCCTTGAACCTGGCATATAATAGTTAAGTAATATAGTGATAATGTCTGCCTTGAGCCTTGCAGACTATAGTAAAGTAATAGAGTGATAATGTCTGCTTTGATCCCGGCAGATTATAGTAAAGTAACAGAGTAATAATGTCTGCCTTATACCTGGCAGATAATAGTAAAGTAATATAGTGATTATGTCTGCTTAGAGCCTCGCTGATTAAAGTAAAGTAATATAGAGATCTAGTAGAGTAATAGAGTGATAATGTTTGTCTTGATCCTGGCAGATAACAGTAAAGTAATATAATGATAATGTCTGCTAAGATCCTGGCAGATAATAGTAAAGTAATACAGTGATAATGTCTGTTTTGAGCCTTGCAGATTAAAGTAAAGTTATATAAAGATCTAGTAGAGTAATAAAGATATAATGTCTGGCTTGATCCTAGCAGATAACAGTAAAGTAATATAGTGTTAATGTCTGCTAAGAACCTGGCAGATTATAGTAAAGTAATATAGTGATAATGTCTGCTAAGAACCTGGCAGATTATAGTAAAGTAATATAGTGACAATTCCTGCCTTGAGCCTGGCAGATTATAGTTTAGTAATATAATGATCATGTCTGCCTTGAGCCTTGTAGATGGAGTATGGAAGTGATAATTTCTGCTTAGAGCATGACAGAAAATAGTCAAAAAAAGTTTATGCCTACCATCCTGCATGTCAGTTTGTACAAATATTTCAACCAAAATGTGTCTCGCTCCATCAACCAAAGCATCCAGTTGGAAAGGTCTGTCACACGAAATCTATTCCGTAGTCCCTCGTCTCTGATCACGATCATTGGTTTGATTCTAGATACACCGTCATCAAAGATTGCGACCTGAAATTTTTTATACAAATATCTTATAGTATTTTAAAGGAAGCCACTGTATCGGAACGTTATACTTAACTTTAAAAAACTCTGACCATACTCTAGGTTTGATTAATCTACTCAAACGCAAAAGAATGTGTGCTGATTTATGTTTTTGATTTTCTGAAAATCTAATGGTGGAATACTGGCATGTGTGGTTTCAATTCTTAGCCTATTCAATTTCCTCTCTAACCAATATGTTTATTTTATTGTTTTGAATTAGGATAAAACGTACGACGCGTCTATGTGGATAAGGGTTCAAAATAAAAAAATACACAAATAGCCAAAGGGATGTTTTCTTGCGTAGATTAATCGTAATTTGTTGCACAACTATGTTAATGTTGCATTAGTATATGTTATGACCGCCATTCTCTCTAATAACTTTAAAATATGTCGCCGCATGGAATGCACGTTAAGGCGTCAATACGCTGACGTTCTGATAGGCGTGAATTTTTCGGTGTTATAAATTTTTCTGTTAGGGTTTTTTGCATATGCCATATTGGCCCATTTGCTGTTTTGCATATGCTATATAGGCGAAATATTTTTGGCATATGCCATATCAGGTTATTGATTTTTTCTATATGCTATCCGAAAATTAAATTAAAATTCTAATACATTTTTTCTGTTCTGATTTATTTTTATATATTTTCAAACATCTTTTTTAAGACCCTTTCACGATTTTAGAATCACCATAATGAACTTTAACGCAGTTTAACCATTTCCCTACTCAAAATTAGAGATATACATACAATTAGAGACTCGTAATCTTAAACTTTATTTTCTCCATATAAAAAAAAGTATTTTTTGCATATGCCATATATGATCATTTATATTTTGCATATGCCATACAGGTACCCCCCGTAATAATATCCCCATAATAATATACGTAATAAATAGCCATAGTTTGACTGATTTTTCGTTGTGACCGATGTTCTTACGTTTCATATTTGACAACTTTATACTTTGTAGAATTAAAATAATCAATAAATAAAAAGTGAACACTTTCTTTTGGGTTTGAGTATAGTATTATTAATTGTACATGTTAAGGATCAAAGTACAAACATTTCCAAAATTTCAAGACATAACAATGTAGTATAAACTAAGAACGCAAATGGAAGCGGTGATATGTCAATATTGCAGCTGTCAGAGAGTTTGAATTGACCGACATCACAATCATGTTGACCATTGACATCCTACTTTCTCAAAAAGCTATGAAAGCTTTTAACCTTTGAGCGCCTATCTGAATAGCTGGTTTCGTGTACATGTGTATGTGATCTATTAATTCTTTAATGAGGAAACTATAACAAAAAAATCCTCAGCTATCGTATTCTCTATTAACGGATAGAACGACTTCAGCAATTACCTATTTTCTTAGCTCCTTTCGGTAACTCAAGAAGTTATTCTCCTATTTCACCATTCTCTACAGTGTTCCGTTGGGCCCATCGCGGCATTTTGTTTTTTATAAAATCAAGTCGAAACAACTAAAACAACTAAACTACAATGATAAAAAGTCGAAACAATGAAACTACGATGGTGAAAAGTCGAAACTACAATAGTGACAGGTCGAAATGTCGAAAACTACGATGGTAAAAGTTTCACCATCGTAGTTTCGTTGTTTCAACTTTTCACCATCGTTGTTCCGACTTTTCACCATCGTATATACGTCTCACATAACAATAAATTTTGCACTGTACTACATATAGAGACATGCACTTCTGGAACACTGAACGCATTACTGATGGTTCTAAAAGCACTTTGTTTCCATATATTGTCATCTGTTGTTCCAAATATACATAAAAAAGGGGGTTGACCAGGTTCCTTTTTAACAATATCCATGGTTTGAGGACACCCCTTCATTTTTGACAATTCTGTACAATTTTGGCAGTGTATCACTACGCATCTTCAAACTGTTATATCTTCATCAAATAGCAACCAGTGTCAGCCTAACTTGGCACAACTCATGACAATGTTCCATTCTTCTCATCTATAGAAAAAAAACATAAGTATTTAAAGCATTTTCAAAAATACTATACCAAACCAAATTACACAGCTCTAATTTCTCAGGCGTAATAATCTTGCTACCATCATGTAGGGGAGGTAATTCTTTAGTGAGACCTTGAAGAGCAGAACGGTCAGTCGTGACTCGTTGAAATGTTTGTCACTAAAACTTGCACTATTTCCGTAAATAAAAAACAATACTTGGCTTTTTCTGATCACAATTTTTAAAATTAGGGTTAGAATTAGGAAGGGTATCTCATGCAACTTATGGTGGTTTCTGCAAGCATGAAAACTAAAAAAACTGCACCAACATAGTATCACTAGATCATGAATATTCTTATTTGATGCAGTAAATGCTTTGAAAGTGCTAATATGCCTTCTAAAATGATTATTCTATGATTTACTTCAATAAGTTTCATTTCATATATAATATTATGTAAAGCTGATGTTCAAATAAATGCCCATATATGGAATTACATGTGTTTTTTTAAAATAAATTCTTCTATTATTTTAACAAAACCTTATCTTAGACTTTTTATTTCTGCTTCCAAATGAACTTGTTTGTATATATATTTACCTGGCTGATTAATCTGTATGTACACACACTACAGCTTCCTAGGTGACACTGTCCAAATTTCAAAGTTCTGTACAACTAGCTACTGCCTTTTCCTGTATGGGGATAAGAAGATCAGTTAAACATTAATCAATTGTCAAACGTTTGTGAAAGAGCTAGGAAGTTATATATACTAGCGGAAAAAAAGAAACCATGCATGTGTAAAATGTTCATGTATCGCTCAATTTTATAAATTAAAGCTTGAAACTTTACACAGGTAAGTTGTGTATCCCTTTCGGTCATTTACACTGGTCAGTGCATGAGTTGCACGGGTAGTTTGTCTGTCTGGCCAACGTCTTCGTTTTCACGTTTTTTTCGGCGAACAGTCAATTGCAAACACGTTTGTCGTCTAAACCTGTGTAAAACCATAGTGTTGATACTTATAAGACACAAAACCAGCATAATTTTGAAAAACGTCTTTGATACGCCATGCCAAGGTTAAATGAAACTGACAGATGCCGCGCCGTAGGCATGATTGAAGCTGGTGTACGTCATACTGAGGTTGCCAGACAATTTGGTGTGCACCAAAATACTGTAAACGCCTTGTGGAGACGGTACCAACAGTTTGGGACCACCAGAGACCGGCTTCGGTCAGGACGTCCACGCGTAACGTCTAATCGCCAGGATACGTACATCCGGGTCGTTCATCTCCGTGAACGACTCAGAACTGCTACTTTGACGGCTAGAAGTATTCCTGGCCTTAGAAAAATTATTCCCCGAACGGTACGTAATCGATTGCTTGAACGAAGCTTACGTCCACGACGTCCAGCAACGTCATCATGAAGCACGTTTTGCCTGGTGTAGACGACACATACACTTCACGTAACAGGACTGGGCACGTGTTCTTTTCACGGATGAGTCCAGGTTTCATCTCGACAGCAGCGACGGTCGTTCTAGAGTGTACCGTCGTGTTGGTGAACGTTTCCATGACAGTTGTGTGATTCAACGACGTCATATCGGCGGAGGTAGTGTCATGGTGTGGGGTGGCATCTCATCCCGTGGCAGAACAGCTCTTGTGGTTGTGGACGACACACTTACAGGCATCAGATACCGTGACGAAATCAGACGGCCTTACGTCCTTCCATTTGTGCAGCAACGTAACGCCACGCTGCAACAGGATAACGCTCGCCCGCACGTCGCGCGGGTCGTCACCGACTTCTTGATCCAGAACATTGTGAATGTTGCCCTGGCCTGCAATGTCACAGTATATGTCGCCTATAGAACACGTGTGGGATGAGATGCAGCGTCGCTTACGTCGCCTCCAAAATCAGCCGTTGACGTTACCTGACTTGTCACGTGCGCTTGTGAGAATCTGGAATGGTATTCCCAAGGCATTTATCAGCACACTTGTCGCATCAATGAGGCGTCGTTGCCAAGCATGCATAGATTCCAATAGTGGACATACACGGTATTAATGAAATGAACTTTGTTCAGATAACGTCTCTGAAAACTGATCTCTATCCAAGACGCTGCTGATGCAATAACCATATCAACTGAGCTGGTGTTAAATAGAGGTCAGATAAAACCCTGTTGAATTTTTTTTGCGATTTCTTATATATCTCCTAAGTTATAGCATATTATACCCATGCACAGTTTCTTTTTTCCGCTGGTATATATTGTGGTGAATGAAAATCAGAATATCAGGAAATATGTGAAATACACGATATCATTCAAAAATGCTCAATAAAGGGCGAGTGAGTTTGCAATTCCAAAAAGGAGTTGATCCAAGAAGATTATTAACTTACACAGAAAGATGGTCTGGTATTGATTCCAGCAATCAATCAATCACATTGAAGACAATGACAAAATATGCTTATGATAGTGTTGTCATACAGGAAAAAAGTCAGACATTTTACTGTGTGGAGCAGTTGACAAGAAAGTACCAGCCACAAAGATTTTAAGGCCAGGCAAGCCATCTGTCAGTGCTATAGAAGATGTACTAAAACCATGTAGTAAAGATGAAAGTGAAAAAAAAGGAACTGTGTACCTACCGTATTTTCCATTTGTGAAAGACTACGGATATTTTTTTCGAGAACTATACAGGACACAGATTCTGAGATGACACCTGCGAAGGAAAATTGGAGTTTGACATGGAATTTGACAAGCAGATGGCATTTGGATGGCGCGAGAAAATAAATGTGCTAAATGTGGCTTTACGGGCAAAACATATAACTTATACAGAGAAACTAAGACCGGTCGACGTGGACCGAATCCAGCTGATATCAACCTGTCAGTAGCAGCGATACTGCTAGACACTAAAATTGGTCCAAACGACTTGCGAAAATACTGCCTCCATCTTACAAATCCATGCAAACTCATTGCAATTTTGCAGCAGATAAAGTGACAGAGGTTGCAGAAGCTAGTTTTCACCGAGCCTGGTGCCAAGTCATCGAAAACAATGAAGCCTGTGGATTTGGCAGGAATTGTTCTATTATAGCTGGGGTGGATTCCTAGTATAACAACAGTCTGAGACATACAGGGGCGACAACTCCAATGCAGCAGTACAACATCATTGAGTTGCAAACAAAACATAAAAAGGTGATTGCAATGAATGTTGGAAGTAAACTTTGTTCTCATAGAGATGCTGCAACTTGTAACAAGGTTGGGGGTTCAATTAAAATCTGAAGGATAACCAGTCAATAGGTATAGTGCATTATTTATGTTTCTTTTCAATTATTATTTCTAAGTTGTGTGCTTATAATTTTCTTCTTAAAAAGAGAAAAATAGTAAATGAAAGACGAAAAACGAAAACCAAGAAAAAAATGAAACACTATAACGCGTAATAATATTTCTATAGTACTGATTATAAATATTATTAAGTTTAAAAAAATAATTTAAAGCTGAGCCACTAATGCCGGACATAATTATATCCTTATTATATTCACACACTATATATATATATATATATATATATATATATATATATATATACTAGCGGAAAAAAGAAACTGTACATGGGTATAATATGCCATAACTAAGGAGATATATAAGAAATCGCAAAAAAAATTTCAACAGGGTTTTATCTGACCTTTATTTAACACTAGCTCAATTGATATGGTTATTGCATCAGCAGCGTCTTGGATAGAAATCAAGTTTTCAGAGACGTTCTCTTAACAAAGTTCATCTCATCAATACCGTGTATGTCCACCATATGAATCGATGCATGTTTGGCAACGACGCCTCACTGATGCGACAAGTGTGCTGAAAAATGCCTTTATATGCATTATGGTCAAAGGCTTAATAAGCAAAAATACAATTTACAGCTGTTGAAAAAACAAGTGTAACCAGCCGCTCTGAATGCAAGGATTTAAAACATAAAAATATTACTTACCCCAAATGGAGTCTAAATGTTTGCTTGGATAAATTATCAGTAATTAAAATATTCTCTACAGCAATTATCCTACCGTCAATATACATGTGCAGGCTGAACACCTCTAACCATAATCATCTGTCCGCTCCGAATGACCAAATTTCTTGGCAGAGGACAAAGCACGCTTTAAACGAGTGAATGGTCGGCTGCGTTTGCCCTGTTGATTTTTAAAGCTGTTCAATCAGTGCAAAAATATAGGATAATTCATGTGTAAAATACGCAGTCAATATAGCAGGTTTAAAACAAGAGCATTCATACTTTAAAATTATTCCCGTCCATGGAATAAATGGACATGAGAAAATTGAAATGTCACAATAATCTGTTTGTAAGTATTTTTGTATTGCAAGAGTACATGTATAGTATGAATATCGGTCGTTACGGTTTATAGCCACAACGAAAAATCAGTCAAACTATGGCTAGTTATTACGTAATAACTCGAATTGCGTTTTTGCAGGATTTGCACGTGGAACATGTATACATAAGTACAAGTGGCCAAACTTGTTTTCTCTACATTCTTTCACACATGTGTAGTGCGATTATCACTGTAGATTTTGAAAATTTTATAACAGCGTATTGACGCCTTAATGATGCTGGGCAGAGGTGACTCAGTCGCTGCAGTTTCACTGGCACTTATTTGTTATAGAAACACTATAATCAAGTTACGTGGTAAGGTTATACCAGATATTAATGCAACATTTACATTATTTTGCAACAAATTACAGTGAATCTACGCAAGAAAACATCCCTTTGGCTATTTGTATTTCTGTATTTTAACAACCCCCACCCCCCCAAACCCCAAACAAAAAATAGTTATAGCAGCGTCCGTCCGTCCTCCCGTCCGGTATTTCGTGTCCGGCATGTAACTGTCATGCATTAATTGATTTTATAAAAAAACTTGCTACAAAGGATCAACATAACACCACGACGTGCCGCGAGTAAGACCCACACCTGTACCTCAAAGGTCAAGGTCACACTTTGAGTTTGTTTGACTGTGTGAGATTTCGTGTCCGACCTGTAAATTTGCCATGCATTAATGAATTTTATAAATACTTACTTTTTTAAATAATAAAAACACAAGTACATGTAGTGAATTAGATTAAACATTTACTGTAGAGGAAATTATTAGATCGATTAACTTGTTATATACAAATAACTCAAAAAAACAAAATGTACGTATAGTATAGGACTTGTATAGAAGGATAGGAAACTTGCACCTCCTGCCTAAATGTTGATAAAACAGCTCACGAAGGATACATTATATTGCAAATTAATCATTCATAATTCACAGGCTATTTCTTAAATGTAAGTTGTATGTAATCTTAAATGTTTAAACATGTTTCGATCACGTCAAAAAAATATTGAATTAAAGATATTGAGGTTAGAAGGAAAATTTCTCAAAATTTGTCGTTATTTTAGCTGCAGAATACAATTTTTTTTTTGTCGAAAGTACTTTAACAATTTTAAACACAAAATTCATTTTTGGAATGGTATTGTTTTGTTGAGAATTTTATTGTGCAATGTAAGAATTCTATTTGTGATCCTGAGATGAATGGAAGTTAAGATAATTGAAAACGAGATAATGCGAGATTTCGTGTGAGTACTCGAGCATTCACAAAATCTCAAGAACGTTCATTTAATTATAGAACAGAACAGAACATTTTCTTTATTGAGGAAAAGAGATTACAGAATATATACATGTACATATGCAATAACAAGTGTACAAATAAACAGTTTATATGAATGACATAGGTGTTAACAATGTCGTCATATTTTGCTGTTTGAGGAGAGTGTGGCTGTGTATGTCCATGGACGTTATGTTATTTAAAACTTTTGTTACAAACATAAGATACAATTGTGATTGTATGATGCTGACTTTTAGTATATATATATATATATATATATATATATATATATATATATATATATATATATATATGTATATACCGATGTAAAAAGATGAACTATTTAGTAGATTTGGTCAGTCGCTATGAAAAAAAAATTTACATAGATATGTTGCACTCAAGCAGGGCCAGAACAGCATATGGAAATAACTACTCGATTTGTCACGAGGTTATAGTAAATAGGCACTACATTTACGGGATTTTGTGCATGAAATATTGCGTGAAAGAGTAGTGGATTCCTTGTGATAGTCGGGATTTATATTAACACTAAACAATGTTTACCTCAAATTATAGTCTACATGCCTTGTTAATCCAGTTTATATAAAATGACATAAAATGAGGGATTAAACTTGCCCCGCCCCTTGGCGGCCATGTTTTTTAAGAATCAAGATGGCTTGGACTAACTTGGTAGAGGGTCACCCAAGGAACATTTCTGTAAAGTTATATCAAAATTGGCCCAGTGGTTTCAGAGGAAAAGTTGTTAAAAGCTAAAATTTAACGACGGACGACAGACGACGGACGACGGACACCAAGCGATCACAAAAGCTCACCTGTTAGCTAAAAACAATATATTAAATGGATTGGTGAAGTTGAAATGAATTCCTCATTCTTAAAATAGATTGCGTGCAAATTCTGTTTGATGGTTTTCTCCTCGTTATTTGGACTTGTACTAAGATGAACCAAATTCTACAATATGTAACCAATATAACATAATCGAAACAAAATTACATGACTCATTTTGATATGCTACAAAGTACGTTGCATTTTAAGCCAGAAATCTATTTCAGTTTTACATTGGTGCATAGGCTAATTTAGGAAATCCTTTTTAAATATAGTGATACAGATGCAGTGAGGAATATATAGGCAAGCTATATTGGAGGGTGGGGGTAACAATTATTCAAATTTTGAAGAAATAAAATTTCCTTCAACACGTACCTCACAGAATGATAGGGTTGGAGTTTTCTATTCTTATTTGCCCCTCCTTTTAGTCTACATCTCCCCCACCCACATGTTGCTACCCTCACCCACATCTCCCCTACACACCCATTTCTCCCAAACCCACATATCCGCCACTCACATCTCCCCCTCCCATTACTCCCAAATCTGCGCCCAGCATGCACTTTCCTATTATTGAGATATCATTATTATCACATAATGCTATAAAAAAAATAAGAATGAAGGTGAAGACTGCACATGTGGACTGGTGAGAGGACAATTATAAATACTGCCATAATTATCTAAAATCATATATTACAGATTCGCAGCCACATTTCTTCTTTATAACTCAATAAAAGTAAACTTTATATGATGTACTGTAGGAAACATCAGACATTTCTTTACTTGTATGAAGAATTTTTGAAATACAAGCCATTTTGTTTCACTAATTCACTCATCTGGAAAGTTTTATAAATTCGCTGTTCTGGAAAGTTTCACCAATTTATAACTTTTTATCCAAATTTGTTTGAAAATAAAGTCAGTTAGGGGTGCAATTTCATTTTTTTATTTTTCAGATAATGAAACAGAAGTATCGTTTTAGAGAGAAATTCATTTATAAATCAAAAGGTTTTAAACACAGCCCTGTTTTGGCCAATTACGATTACGGGGGGAAGGGGGGGGAGTGTAAAATTGAACAGAGGCGGACAAGATTGAAAATCTAGGAATTCATTTATTATGGCCATAAAAGTGTGACAGCTATATCATAAACAATGAGAAAGGTCCAAAACTATGCAGTGGCTGGATTTGAACTCACCAATGATACAACTGAACTTTATACTCATACTCCCAGACAAGTTTAGGGGTGTACAAACATACGGGCAGACAGAGCTATATGCTCCCACATCCCCATAAATGGTAGGGCATAAAAAAATTATTGATATCGGTTCAAGGTTTTAAGAGAAGTTGCCAATTTTATGCATTGCCCTATTTAAATCGCCACAACCAGTTAGCTCAGTCGGTAGCATGTCTGACTATCAAACTAGTGGTGTTAAGTTCGAATCCCATCTGCCGAAGTGTACATGTTGATTGATATTGCATTGTCACCTCTGATTCAGTTGGTAACATCATTTACCTGTGGAGAAGATGTTCTCGAGTTCCAGGATCCCGGAAAAGTGGGATTCTTGTCAAATTTAACATTTTGTCACAGAACATCAATGACCATTTTGTTTTTCATCTAACATTTTTGTGATGGGGAACAGAAAAAAAATCAACAAGTAATTGGTTTGACTCCCTCTTCTCAATTCCGTATATGGAAGAATGAAACTAGTCTCTACTAAAAATCTGTGACTTGTGCAGATCGGCATCAATATACCTTAGGCGGCGATTATCACTAAAACATTACTATTTTATATCACAATATAATCCAATAATATAAGTATTCAGCGTGGCACAGGGAGGACAACACGAGCAGATCGTATAACAGCAGTTTATAACCACCAGGCTACACCAACTGTAACTTAATCTATGTAAGTATACTTGTTTACATCAGAGACAAACCTCTTAGCAAATTTCTTACACAGCTGAAGAAAGTTACAGTGTTTTAACCACAATCAAGTGCATATAAACATAACACTTGTACCATACAGCTGTGTTGTTTTAATTCAATTTTAAAAACAATTTTACAATAAAACTGCAACATAAATTTGTAAATATGATCATTAACAGGGGAAGGCAAGGTATGCCCCCAATATAATGTCATTGTCAAACCAGAAATGTGCCAGTAGACACGAATGCACCTACTATTTATCAGAAACCCATGTTTTACTGAAATTAAGTTGACCGTAGGGACGTAGCTCCATTAAAATTTAAATGATACAGTAAAACCTGTGTAAGAGGTCACCTCTATTAAGCAACCACTTTTCTTAAGCAGTCACATTTGCTATTTCCTATTTATATGCTTTCAGAGCAAATTAACCTGTACTAAGCAACAACCTGTCTTCAAACGCCACTTTAGCGTCTTACCGTGACTGGCTGCTTAAGACAGGTTTGACATTTTTTTTATTAAGAAAACACATCATTTTCAACACATTTCAGGTTATATTATGGTATATCCAGTTTTTATTTGTGGAGAAGACCTCAGAATGGATCTCAATAGACCATCCTTCCGCAAGTAACTGGTAAACTTTCTCACATAGTTTCTGGAGCGAGCGGGACTCTAAACTACAACCTTAGCGGTGAGAGGTAAGTGATCTTGATGAGACGGCGCCTTACCGCTCAGCCGCGGAGAACCCTCTGATGTTGACATATATCAAACTTTGTTATACAGGTATACATGAATAATTAAGTACCACTGCAGAAGATATTGGTCAGAAACCAGTTTTTTACCATGAGCACACACCCATTAATGAAAAGGCAGAAATAACACTTAACACCTCTTCATTAGTCGTCCAATGGCGGGGCATAAAAAATTGTACACATAAATGTGAGGAAAATAGGGATGGTGGGTTCCTTAAGCCAACAAAAAACAAGAATAGTGGTAGAATGGATGGATACTCACCAACACAGAGGTTGGCTACATGTATAAGGTATTTTCTTGTATAAGTTGTAGAATTAGTATAAGAGGTAATATTTAAAGAGACGGTACGATCAAATAAATGCATCAATGTGTGTATAAAATATGGGGATTAACGCCATTTTCAACACATTTCATATATGGCATATCCAGTTTAACTGGTTGAGGAAGATCTCAGACTGAGTGGAACCACTGTCCTTCCGCAAGTTACTGGAAACTTTCTCTCATAAAGTTTTTGGAGAAAGCGGGACTCGAACCTATGACCTAAGTGTTGGGAGGTAAGTGATCTTGAGACGGCGCCTTAAAACACTCTGCAACGGAAAACCCTATCTCAAAAGATAAATACAAGAAACCACACTAGGACTGTACAATACTATGCAAGTTAACAAATACTGATAAGGTATAAGTTCAGAGAAACTAGCTTAGTGGTTTAAGTTGAGAGTAACTAACCTAGTGGTTTAAGTTGATAGTAACTAGCCTAGTGGTTTAAAAACAAGAGTTGTCAGAAGACAACAAAGCTCGCAGATGGGGTAAAACTCATCAACCATGCAAAGATTGAGATTGGAGGTAAACACCAAAACTAAACGCAAAAGTTTAACCTCGGTGTCTACAGACGAAATATTAAGTCCAAAAGGGCCATCCAGAGTTACGGTTCTTGTCTCTGTGTGTTCCATTGATGTAGGTGAACACACATGCGAATTTTCTTTCATATCCAATGAGTTGTTGCATTGATATCTTACCTGATAAAAAACTTTAACCTGAAAAATTAAGTAAAAAAAGGGTCATAACTGTGCCAAAATGCAACCCAGAGTTATAGTTCTTCTCTGTGTGTGTTCCATTGATGATGGAGAACACACGTGTGAAGATTCATTCACTTCCAATGAGTGGTTGCATAGATATCTTAAACTTAAACGCAACTAAATGCAAAGTTTAAGACTTTAAAAATGGTACTAGAAGCTTCCTCGCCTGACGCTCAGCATTTAAAGGAGAGTTCTAGGTCTGGTCGGCCCGGTGTCAGTATAATGTGACTGGGTGGGGTATCATACCATGTGTCTGCGGCATGATACTCCAGTGTGACAGCGCTAAGAATACTGTCTCAAGTAGACACCGTCGCGATATGACTGAAAAATTGTTGAAAGCGACGCTAAACACCATACAACAACAACAACTAAGTCCAAAAAGGGCCATATCTGTGCCAAAATGCAATCCAGAGTTATGGTTCGTAGCTCGGTGTGTTCTATTGATGATGGTAAACACACATGCAAAGTTTCATTGACATCCAATGAGTGGTTGCATAGATAACTGAAACTTAAACACAAAAGTTTAACCTTGGTGTCCGCAGACGACGCCGACGCCAACGCTGGGGGTCATGACAATAGCTCTCCTTGCACTTCGTCCCGGCGAACTAAAAAGCACCATTAAAAGAACACAGCAGACAACGAACAATGCACCATCATAATTATAAGCTCTGGCCAAATGCCAGTCTTAGCTAAAAATGGATGCAATAGATTTTTATTAATTTATATTTCTACCAAATATGACTGAATAAAATGTAGAAACAGATAACTTTTTTCTGCAATGTTTGCACCCAGAACCATTCTGGATGAACCTTCTCACGAACATCCGAAACATTTCCAAGGATGTATTCCCTCCTTTTGTCAACAACAATGATCAGAAATATGTTACAGGATATTTTAGTGCTTCTTTGCACGTAAATGAAATGACGTAAAGAAGGGCATTAGTTTCACACGAAGATACACAGTGATGCACAGACAATAAATATTGAATCTCAAACTGATCTGATAAATGGCACCATCATGGCAGATTTACAAAATCAAATCAGGATATTATCTGACGAAGATTCTAGAATGAGCGAGTTCTGTATCATGTATGTGTTTGGAATTATATTGACTTGCATCAGGAAGAGTTTATCCTTCTTGTTACAAAGGGTTGTATCGGTCTATTCAATATTATGTAAACACCACCTCATAGAAATGTTTTGCGTCAGAAATATGTCTCTTTATCATCCCGCTATCAATCCACACTGGAAGATTGACTAGTCTTTTATTGCATTCATTTAAACTAAAAGTTCTATTCACTTAAATTTTAAAACACTATTATGTAAATAATATTAATTTCAGGCAGAGTTCTTACAAATTTATTGTTCCCTTACTAGAGCATGCTTCAGTCATACATGTCTCAACCCTTTACTTCATATATACGTGTTTTCCCACACCAATAAGATAAGGCCATTGAAAACAGAGCAATAAAAACGTGCAGGAAGTGTTCTGATTGCTCGTTGTTAGCATTCTGAACACTTCCTGCACTGTTTTCCACTATGTCAGATAATATAAACATAATTCACCCAATAATTCAAAAGCCTTCTAG
The DNA here is from genome assembly GCA_029582155.1 of Panopea generosa. Classification (NCBI taxonomy): domain Eukaryota; kingdom Metazoa; phylum Mollusca; class Bivalvia; order Adapedonta; family Hiatellidae; genus Panopea; species Panopea generosa. The sequence continues at coordinate 80,260,691 of CM055899.1, forward strand.
ATTAGGTGTCCAAAGTATATGAAGTAAAGGGTTAACTTATTAATACAATTTTAGTGTTATATGTGTGCACTGAACAAAAAGAAAAAACCTGTATAATGAACTAATCCTCTATGTATAATCAGTCTTGACCAAATGTATCCAATCAATGTCCAAATTGCCAGTTATGTAACCATCAATAGGTACAGTGTGAATCCAAACTTGGACACAGGGGTCAGGTAAATTTGATTTTCTCAACAATTACAATGCCAAACATTACACTAAAGAATCTAAATATTTAAGGGAATGCGTCATTGGTATGCTCAATGCAGGCATATCAACAGAATACATTGCAAGAAGCTGTAGGTGCCTCTTACTGTGCTGTAAGACGTCTGTGGACTCGTTTTCAGCAAACAAGAAGTATTGAAGACCTGCCACATAGTGGACGTGTACTGAAGACCTGCCACGTAGTGGACGTGTACTGAAAACCTGCCACGTAGTGGACATGTATTGAAGACCTGCCACGTAGTGTACTGAAGACCGGCCATGTAGTGTACTGAAGACCTGTCATGTAGTGTACTGAAGACCTGCCATGCAATGGACGTGTACTGAAGACCTGCCACGTAGTGGATGTGTACTGAAGACCTGACATGTAGTGTACTGAGACCTGACATGCAGTGTACTGAAGCCCTGCCATGTAGTGTACTGAAGACCTGCCATGCAATGGACGTGTACTGAAGACTGCCACGTAGTGGATGTGTACTGAAGACCTGACATGAAGTGTACTGAAGACCTGACATGAAGTGTACTGAATATCTGCCATGTAGTGTACTGAAGACCTGTCACGCAGTGGATGTGTAGTGAAGACATGCAACGTAGTGGACGTGTACTGAAAACAAATCTACCATGTAATGTACTGAAGACATGCCATGTAGTGTACTGAAGACCTGCCATGTAGTGTACTGAAGACATGCCACATAGTGTACTGAAGACCTGCAATGTAGCGGATGTGTACTGAAGACATGCCACGTAGTGTACTGAAGACCTGCCACATAGTGGAAATGTACTAAGACATGCCACATAGTGTTCTGAAGACCTGCCATGTAATGGACGTGTACTGAAGACATGCCACGTAGTGTACTGAAGACATGCCACATAGTGGACGTGTACTGAAGACCTGTAATGTAGTGGACGTCCATGTGTCACTGTTGTCTAATGCCCACTTACCCCTCATCACCGAGTTTGTTAGTTCAAGCCTTAGTCCATATTTAACCTGACATGCCACATAGTGTATTGAAGACCTGCCATGTAGTGGACGTGTACTGAAAACATGCCACATAGTGTACTGAAGACCTGCCACGTAGTGTATTGAAGACCTGTCACAGAGTGGACGTGTACTGAAGGCATGCCACATAGTGTACTGAAGACATGCCATGTAGTGGATGTGTACTGAAGACATGCCACCTAGTGTACTGAAGACCGGCCACATATTGGATGTGTACTGAAGACCTGTCATGTAGTGGACGTCCATGTGTCACTGTCGCTAATGCCCACTTACCCCTCATCACCGAGTTTGTTGGTTCAAGCCTTAGTCCAAAAGTTTGCCAGTTTTCTACTCAGTTTTCTCAACCAATAACACTGGATATGTCATATTTAACCTGTCATGTGTTTAAAATGGCTATAACCTAATTAAAAAAAATTAAAAGCACACTATTATCAAAATCATCTTATGTGGTATACTTTAAGAAGTATTCAATCAATTTTGAAAAATTAGATATCCTCATTTACCATTCAAAATGTGTAACTGATACATAATTTAATATTTAAACTCCATTGTGTTCACTATGAAAAATAAGCATTTTCCTGACTAATGGGTACATGTGATTTGCAATTTTGTACATATCATTTTGTGTGTCCTTTTAAAAAATAAAAGACAAGAAATAAGACAAAACTTTCTTAGCTTGTTTTTCAATACATGTATTCCAACGATTTTATCACTTTAAAACTCAAATTTAACCAATAAATTGTGATCGACCCATGTGGATAACAAGAGGCCAAAGAGGGAATGAGGATGCTCTACTGACTCATAGTGGCCATAGCACTTTTTGAAATTCTACTATGCAATAGTAATATTGGGGCGGGGTCAACCCTAGGGACACCATTTGAACAAATCTAACACAACTATAGCTGGTCATTATAACTACATGAACATTTTGAAAATCTGTTATGCCGTTCGTGAGAAGATTTTTTAAGTTTTGGACTATTTTTAGTAACGGCGGCCATCTTGAAGTTCAGATAGAAAAAAAACACTTCTGTATAGTCTCCTATGCAACAGAAACATCCATACGAAACTTCAGTTTTACTGACCTAGTGGTTTCAGAATAGAAAAAAGAAAAAGAGAGTTTTCTGTTTTCCCATAGTATCCCTATGTAAAGTTCTAAGTCCCCCTACAGAGCCCCTATAAATTTTAACTCCTTAATTCTTATCAGCAATGAAACCCCCCACACAGGGATAATTCATGCCAAATTTGAACAAATCTTATATACCGGTTCTTAAGAAAACAATTTTAGTAATTCCCAATTTGTACCCTTTGGAACCCCTCCTGACCCCTTAAGACATAGGAACCCATTCACTGTTACAAATCTGAACCTCATTCACCAAACAATGCTTCTGTGAAGATATAGGCGAAATCATTTCCATTTAAAAAAAAAAATAAAATACTATTATGACGTGTCCCCTAATTGAACTCTTGGGGCGGGGTCGTATTTAACCCCTAGGACACCATTGAACAAATCTAACAAAATTATAGTTGGTTATCATTACTACATAAACAATTTAAAAATCTGTTGGGCCGTTCATGAGAAGAAGGTTTTTTAAGTTTTTTTAGTAAGGGGGGCCATCTTAAATTTCAGATCGAAAAAAAAATTCTGTATAGTCTCCTATGCAACAGAAATATGCATGTGAACTATCAGATTTATTGGCCTAGTGGTTTCAGAGAAAATGTTGCTAACAGACGACAGACGACAGACGACGGACAACGCGCCATCGCATAAGAACTTCTGGCCTTTGACAAGTAGAGCTAAAATGATAGAAGATCTGAGATGAAAATATATACTCAATATTCAAAAACTTGTGTTTTAAAGGCGTTAAGTAATTATTATATGAAAATGTCAATTGGAAATGTCACAGTGACATATTTAACATTTCACTATGGCAACATAACAGCCAACATACTTTGTCAACATAGCAAAATATCAACATAAAAAGGATACACATCTTTCATCTCATCCAGGGAATTAGATGTTATTATATCTTGTATATTGATAATCTGCAAAGAGAAATAAAACATAACTTCATTGTACATCACATAAGACACACAACAACTACAAACAAAGTATACCAGTAGTTTAGCCTTCCTTGCCAGCAGTCACCTCACTCCGCGCTTTAAGTCGAGAGACGAAGTGGTCAGAGTTGGAAAAACTGTTAATCTAGAAGTCTGTCTGTCAACACGAATGCCCCCCGCTATTGATCAGAAACCAATTTTTTTACCAAAATTAAGTTGTACAGGGGCCATTACTCCTGTCAATATTCACCGAATACCAAACTGGACCTATATTTAATAATTATACTACAATAATCATGAAATATTATTAAATATGTAGACCCCTTCAGAAGTTATCGATCACAAAACAAATTTCCGGACGGACGGACAGGAATAACACTTGGTGCCCTTTCACGATTCTCGGAATAAGTTGAATAAGTGATTTTTATTGAATGAAGTACCGCAAACAATTTGTATTTGTAACATATATGCAATGAAGGTTTTCTACTTGTAGCACTGAAATTCTTTCTACATGCAACATTCATATATTTTGGGCTTGAAAATAATTTAAAGAAAGAAATTATAAAAAGGGACTTCTTTTCTGAGTTGGACAAGTCAAACTCATCAAACTATGCCTGGGCATGTACAAACGGACGGACGAATGAAAACTAACGAAAAGTGTTTTTTTTCTTCTAAAAAGTATGATGCAGGGGTTGTACATATACAAGTAAATATAGACTGCTTGTATTCATCAGCAATATAAGGCATGTCAAATGTTAAAAACCTGCGTTAGGGGTCAATCCTCGTTCCTTGTGACTTGTTGTGATGTGTTTGGCTGTATTAAATTCAGCTACAAATTTGCCAATTTCTATTTACCTCCAGAACGAGACTGAGTTTGACAGTGAAGCCTTCCAATCAGAGGAACTGTAGTGGGAACAATCACGGGATATATCGGCACCACCAGCAAACGCTCCGGTGACATCTGCAATTAATGTAAATACAATTATGTAACACATCAAAGTATAGTTTCGGTCATCTATTGATTTAAAAAAGATTTGGTGTACCTTTAATAGGTGCCAAATATAAGCAATACCCCATAGTTTAAACCTGTTGGAGTAGATTTCAATTATATAAGAACGTTTGCTATATTTGGAAGCAAATTGATACGAAATTTTCAACAATTTTGTTAAGGAAAACCTTAGGATGAATCTATCTAAGTAGAACCACCGTCGTTCCGCAAGTAACTGGCAAACTTTCTCACAAAGTTTTCAGAGCGAGCGGGACTAAAACTTGTGACCTTAGCGGTAATTGGTAAGTGATATTGAGACGGCGCCTTATACCACTCGGTCACGGAGGATCCCTCTGATTTGTAAATATATATCATTAAAATTGTACTTGAAGAAATGGCGTCATAAATAACATTACTCACGTGAACCCCAATCTAAAATCACGAATCCACCCCTGATGGGAGAAGAGATCATATAACTTGGAAGAGATCTTGATAAGAAAGAAAAACGAGGCGGTTTAAAATAAGAGGAAGTGTGACGATCCATTTTTTATCAAAATATGACTGAAATCAAAGACTTATACAGAAGGATAGGAAACTTGCATCTCTCTACCAAGGACTTATATAAAAGGATAGGAAAGTAGCATATCTCTACCAAGGACTTATATAAAAAGATAGGAAACGTGCACCTCTCTGCCAAGAACCTGAATAGAAGGATAGGAATTTTGCATCTCTTTGCCAAGGACTTATATAGAAGGATAGGAACTTGCATCTCTCTGCCATTGACCTATATAGAAGGATATGAAACTTGTATCTCTCTGCCATTAACTTATATAGAAGGATAGGAAACTTGCATCACTCCGCCATTGACTTATATATAAGGATAGTAACTTGCATCTTTCTACCAAGGACTTATATAGAAGAATAGGATACTCGCATCTCTGTTCCAAGGACTTGTATAGAAGGATTGGAAGCTTGCATCTTTCTACAAAGGACTTATATAGAAGGCCTGGAAACTTGCATCTGTCTGCCAAGGACTTGTATGAAAGGATATGAAACTTACGTATCTCTCCCACGGACTTATATAGAAAGATAGACAACTTGCATCTCTCTACCAGTGGCTTATATAGAAGGATATGAAACTTAAATATCTCTACCAAGGACTTATATAAATGGATAGGAAACTTGCATCTCTCTACCAATGGCTTATATAGAAGGATTGGAAACTTGCATCTCTTTACCAAGGACTTAAATAGAAGAATAAAAATCTGTTATCTCTCTACCAAGGACTTATATAGAAGGATAGGAAATTTATATATCTCTACTTAGGACTTATATAGAAGGTTAGGAAACATGCATCTCTCTACCAAGAACCTATATAGAAGGATAGGTAAATTGTATCTCTCTATCAAAGCCCTATATAGAAAGATTTGAAACAGGCATCTTTCTACCAAAGACTTATATACAAGGATAGGAAACCTATATCTCTCTACCAAGGACTTATATAGAAGGATAGGAAACATGCATCTCTCTACCAAGCACCTATATAGAACGATTGGAAACAGACATCTCTTTTCCAAAGACTTATATAGAAAGATAGGAAACTTCCATCTCACTACCAAGGACTTGTCTCTATATAAGTGCTGAAATGAATGAACGACTAAGGGGACTCCGTGGCCGAGTGGATTGATTTCAAATGTTTTACATCTTGGTTATACTTCATTGGTCTTAATTTTTGTTCTTTTTAAATGTGGGTTGTGATTGACCAGTATATAATTTCACAGCATTGTGATAAACGTGTCAGTTATATGTGTATCAAATATGTTCTCTGAGCATGTTAAGGAAATGTAGAAATATATAATTTTATGATATGAATAATAGGACATGATACACAAATATATGCATGTGTGTATCCTTCAAAAATCTCCGTGGAAGTCCTCTGTGCCGTGGTCAAGTGGTCCATGTTGCTGTACTAAGATCACTCACCTCTCACAACTGAGGTTGTGAGTTTAAGTCTCAATATTTACAAAGTAGTTCTACGCAGTCGTTCATGCATATGACTTGTGAGATGTTTTACACCAAAAGTACAGGTTGTCAAATACGTTGTATGACCTGATATGCATAACATCATTGGCCTTTATTCCAATTTATGAAAACCTCTTTGATCAATATTTATTACCATAAGCGTAAAACTCGTTTGTGGTTGGGATCCACCCAACCACTTCAATGTTAAGATGGGGGGGGGGGGGGGGGGGGGGGCACCATATAGATTGCTCCTACCCCTAATATTTTAATAAAACAAGAGGCCCATTGGCCTTAACGGCCACCTGATTATCAAAACAAACATTCATATAAGTATTCAGTCATAAGAAACAACGTTTTTTGTCATTTTTCCTTATATAGATTTAGTAACGTAGGCCCCACCACCGGGGCCAAATATTGAGACTCAGTGTCATGAAATTCATAACCTATACGAAGGACCCATAGGTGTTAATTATCATGCTTACATTTTGTTTCTGATTGCTTCCTATAATAAGAAGAAGATTTTAAAGGTAACCTTTAATGTTTTAGGCCCCACCCCCAGGGCCAGACCGTGTGACCCAGGGAAATGCAGTTCAAAATTAATATAAAAATCCCATATGTGTCCATAATCATGCTCACAATGTGTTTCCCAGTCCTTCCGATAGTAAGAAAAAGATTTTTCAAAGTTTACCATAAATTTGACTCTTTTGGTCCCACCCCCGGGGCTACAGGGGGGACCATGTTTTCACAATTTTGGTTCACCCTTGGGTACCAAAGCTGCATACATTTGCTTACGATTTCTTTAAAAGAATTCGAAAATGTCAGTTGTTTACGGATGCACTAAATTGTTTAGGCCCCACCCAAGGGCCAAACCGTGAGACCAAGGGACATGAATTCATAATTTGTATAAAGGACCCCCATATGTGCCCATAATCATGGTCACCATTTGTTTACTTTGAATTTGACTGTTTTGGCTCCATCCCAAGGCCCCAGAGGGATGAGGACAATGTAATTCACCATTTTGATTCACCTTTAGGTGCCAAAAGTGCATGCAACATTTCATTAAGATTGAGCTTACGGTTTTTGAGAAGAAGTCGAAAATATCAATTGTTTACGGACGAACGACGACGGACAAAAGGCGATCTCAAATGTCCATTGACATAAAGTCTCAGGTGACCTAAAATATATAAAGGTCACACAAATACCAAACACCTTATTTGCATCCATACTTTGTCCTAAAACCTCGCTTAAATACAGCATCGTCAGCGGAGGGAATGCCACATTCTCCCCTACGTCTTTGTTTCCAGTGCATAAGATCCCGAGTTTAACACCAGTAGGAGACTCATTTTGTGTGTGTATATGTGTGTTGCATGTGTGTGACGTATGTGCGTGCGTGTTTTAAATACAAAACGAAAATAACACGCATATTTCCTCTTAAACCTACTAAAACCTACTAAAAAGCAGCATATGTTGTTTTTTTTAAGTTTCCGCCAGCACTCTCCAGTGGCCCCCAGTGCTTGAGATACTGAGATACCGGTGTTAAAACCCCGTGAAAGTATAAAGTTTGTTATTTTATAAAAAAAGTTTCACAAAATATTATGAGTAATCAATCATAATTTATCATAAACACTCACTAAGACGCACACTTTGATGTTCAATATATCGACATTTTCCGGGGGAGGCTAATTACTCCACCATTAATTGAAACGATACTACGCCTATAAATACAGGTCAAATGAACTGTCTTATATTATTTCAAACATGCACTTGAAAGTTTATTTTCTACCTGCCTGCCTACCTGCTTGCCTGCCTGCCTGACTTGAAATACATACGTCTGTACCACCGTCCACATGAAATAACGGCACCCATCTGTCCGTCCGTCCAATACGAAGCACGCCCGTCATTCTGTCAATCCACCAAACATCCATCCATCCATCCAGTTAACAACGTTTTCCTTTGGAGGTTAATCAGTACTCAAGCACACCCACCACCGCAAGTAACTAATGGATTTCCCAAATTAATCACCACGGACACTGTGGCCGGGCGGCGATTCGAACTCACGACCCCTAGATTGATAGTCAGACGTGCCCCCGATTCAGCTTACCGGGACCCGGCTCTCGGGTAATGTAATATTGTAACTGATAATAATACTGATACAAAAAATGATTTGAACATGTTTTAACTCACCTCAGGAGCAGTTCTGCGTGGCGTTACCAGGACACCACAACGTCAACAAGACGATGAAAACAACCCATCAAACGTCCCATATGAAGACAGCAGCAGCAATAGCAGTAGCAGTATCAGTAGCAGCCACACCCTTCACCACATGCACAATTAACCGAGCAACAGACAGCACCATGGTGATTCTATTCGTAGAGATTTAGCAAAAGTATAATATGTCTAAGCAATTTAAAGATCCGACAACTGATGATTACGGGTGTTTCGAAAATTTGACAACAGCTCACCCTGGTCATATCGTTCGGATTTGTATTTTGTTCGTATGCTTACAAAAAGGCGCGAGAGAAATTAAATGCAGGTGTTATAATAGAGCAACGTAAACAAGTACACATTTCAAAACATTAATAAGAATATGTGATTATAATGTACCGTTATTGCTCGCCAAAATAACCTGTTCAAAGCCCAAGGGTAAACACAAACTTGACATGTACCGTTTGATCTATGAAAACGGGTATGTGCCAATCGTCCAGTGAACGGATGTGGGGTTTTACGGCGTATTAATACAAAACTATGTTGTATAACCCAAACAGTAAACGATTTTTCTCGGTATGAGTATGAATGATTATTCTGTGGTACTGTTTACGAACTACAACGTTCTGTGGTATGTTGTCCCATTCCTCCAGTAAGGTAACACGAAGCTCTGCCACGGGTTCTGGTGGATTCATACGGACATGGAGGGATCCACCGCCCCATCGATTATACTCAATTGTGCACGCATCTGTATACCGTTCATTACGTCAACACCACACTCTCTTCCGCCCGTCGACATGACTAAGTTGAATCCTAGATTCGTCCGAGAAGAGCACGCTGCCTCACTGTCATGGCGTGAACCGCAAATGTACTCGGGTCCATCGTAACCGATCTCTTTTGTGGTCTGCAGTTAGTCTTGTTGCCTTAAATGGACGTCTGGCCTTCAATCCGGCACTTCGTAGTCGACCCCTGACTGTGTTGGGATGTATTCTGCGCCTTAAAGGAAAGCATCACATGAGAGTATGATCTAAAACTCATAATTATTTAATTTTCGATTGACAAGCAATAAGAAGAATCACATAAATGACTATAACACTGACCCATGGGTACCTGTGGTTCTTCTGGCAGTATCTGTAGCTGTGAGGAACCGGTTCCAAAGGTGGGATACCCGCAGGTAGACGTCCTGTCTTTGGGTAGTTACACGTGGTCTACCAGGTCTGGGTCGGTCACGATCAACACCTGTCTCTTGGTAGCGTGCCATTAGACGAGATACGGTAGAATGATGGCACCCAAGTCGCCTAGCTATCTCTCGTGTCGCAATTCCAGATACAAATATTTTGATTGCTTGATTTCGGACATCTTGGCCGAGTGTAGGCATGTTGATTAGTGGACATAGTGGAACTTGTTTTTGTTTTTATAGCGTATCGGTCGACTAACGTCAGTGTACCATGTACACGAAGTCGAACTACCCTTGTTTTGACAAATCCACGTGCAAAATGTGTTTTCAGGGTTGAGAGCGGAACAGGGGTAACGCTTTATTTTATCAGCGCAATATGAATTGCACAATAAAGATAATTGTGTATTTAGCTAAAATACAAAATAGATTGAAATTTAATTGAAGAAAATTAACTAAAAAAATCGGGTCAAAAATGATGCGTTTTTAAATGTACTAAGTGTACATATGGCATGCCTGAAACTAAATATGGTTATATTTTTTCAGCTAAATAATTTGTTAAGTGAAACAAATATATTGTTGTTCATATTTATCCTCTCTCTCTCTCTCTCTCTCTCTCTCTCTCTCTCTCTCTCTCTCTCTCTGTAAAGTGTTATGGTCGAAGAGAGGTTAAGAACTTAGATGATATTATCGGTGAAATATACTAGTATATAAAAAGTGGTCTGTTTTAAACTTCTGTCTCATTAATCGACATCAGTCCGTGATACCGATGTTTGGTACGGTGTCCCGTTGAGGCCATCGCGGTATATTTATTAAATTAAGTTAAGTCGAAATAACAAAACTACTTTGGTGAACTGTCGAAACAACGAAACAACGAAACAACGATGGTGAAAAGTTGCAATTACGATGGTGAAAAGTCGAAACAACGAAGGTGAAAACACGAAACAACAATAGTGAAAAGTCGAATCTACGATGGTGAAAACGCGAAACTACGATGGTGAAAACGCGAAACTACGATGGTGAAAAGTCGAAACAACGTCTTTTCGTTGTTTCGATGTTTCGACTTTTCGTCATCATAGTTGCGACTTTTCACCATCGTTGTTTCGACTTTTCACCGTTTCGTTGTTTCGTTGTTTCGACTTTACATAATTTAATAAATATGCCGCGATGGCCCCATCGATAAAGAAAGTACAAAGTTTAACATATTATACATGTCCGTCAGTATAGAAGCCTATAGTGTTGGAAAGACGAACACATAAAACGGAATAAAATGTCAGTTCCCAGGAAGAAAGCTGGATATATCGGAGCATCTAAAGCTCTTGATGATTCCGAGGAAATGGGAGAATTAATCTGTCAGCCATGTACCGAGGAAGGAAGCGATTTACCTGCCGCGGGATTCTGTGTAGATTGTTGTGGAAACATATGTGACACGTGCTTTACGCATCACCGTCAGGCCCGGCAAGTTAGACAACATTTCCTACAAGACAAGAAGTCAATGCCACGACGTAAACCCCTAACAAAAACATCAAATGTAGCCGACGACGAATGTACCGAACATCAAGGTGAGACAGTTAAATTTTACTGCAGGTCACATGACCACCTTGGCTGCGGCACATGTGTGACTATTGATCATCGAAGTTGTGACGGTGTAATTTATGTTGAAACACAATATGAACATTTAAATAGGTCACTGGGCTAATTAAACAGGAATAAGACAGTCTTGGAAAGAGAGCCGACGTTGAGAAATATCACTCGAATGCTATACAAGAAATAAGACAGTTTAGAAAAGAAATAAACAACGTTTGAGACAAACTTAAAAATGATGCTATCATTGAAATAAACATGATTAAAGAAGAAGATAAAGTAATGGTGACGTCATTATCTTCCAAAATGGACGGAATGAAAGTTGAAACGCATTCTACGATCACGGAACTAGATGCTTTACACAAATTGGAGCAAACAGAGACGAACAGAAGTGGTCAACAAACACCAACGGAGCCTCCACTGGACAGTGAAATAAAACAAACAGCAGTGCCCAGTGACAGTCTTTTGATGCAAAGAAAGGATTAACAAACAAGAACTGACGAACTCCGAGTTGCGACGCACATTTCCGACATCAATGTTCAATCACCAGGTGATACTACATGTTGCATCACGGGATCAGTACTGTTGCCTGGCAACCAACTCGTCATTACGGATTTCAAACGTAAGAAGATTAAACTCGTAAACACGAAACAAAATAAAATTAATCTCTGAAATATGACTGTCATCAGCACCATGGGACGTTACAAATACCAACAACAGTAAAGTTGCCGTGACAGTGCCAGGGGTGCATATAATACAGTTATTTACACACTTGGTCCCCAGTTACTCGGGGAATACTAATACGGTGTATATGTCTCCGGTTGCCAGAGTGTAAACGGTGTGTTACCCCGTTTAAATTGTCTCGTACACTTTTACACACTTGGTCCACGGTTTCTCGGTAAATACTGACACGGTGTGTATGTCCCCGGTTGCCAGAGTGTGTAAACTGTTAGAGCCTAGAACGTTTTAAGGGGTGCTAAACTTGATAATAAACGTTAAAATTTTAGATCTAGCTCTATTATTAAAGATGATTAAAAAAGTCCCCAGTTGCCATGAATACATCGGACGTTCCCGGTTGACACCTTTTGGTGTGTGTGTGTGTGTGTGTGTGTGTGTGTGTGCGTGCGTGCGTTTGTGCGTGCGTTTGTGAGTGCGTGCGTGCGTGCGTGTGTGTCTCTCTCTCAAATGAGCTCTCAAATGAGTTTCTAATTCTCTTAAATCTGATTTAAGTATATTGCTAATGTACTCGTCATCATGTCAATAAAAATACTAGTGCATCTTATGATTTTATTAACACGATCTTGTTGTGTATTGTGTATTAGGTAAGTTATGTTATTGTTTTATGTGGATCTCACTGCACGTAAATTCAATGGTTTAATGGGCTATCCATGACATTATTTTCTTTAAAAGCACTTTCTTAAATTTAAAAAATGAGTTCTTAAAAATCTGTTACATATATTGATGTTTTGTCAGTATATGAAATAAAACCAGATTGAAAATCCTGAAATAATTTAAAATTAGATATAATAAAGCAATTAGAATTCTCACTACGCAAACGTATCCACAGTTGTTTGAACATTTAACCATGCTTTTGAAAGTCTTTGCATGCAGTCATCTCTTTATCAAGTACGTATGTGTTGCTTTCTATAAGCTACTGCATGTATCTAGTCTCAATTTATTTTCTCTCTCTCTATTGATCTATCTTTATATATGTACGTATACCTAATATCACAACGATTGTGTATTAATCAACACTTACATATTCTATCTCACAGAATGACAATTGTCTTCTGATCAAGTTCGTGAAAGTTTCTCATAGTTTGACATTTACAATAAATCATGCTTATTTGATGGTTTCAATTGATATGGCTTTACGAGTTACCAGTATTGTATGGTATTGTTCGTGTTAGATTATATAAATAAAACGACACCAACGTATAAAACTCATTCATATATAATATAATTGAAAACAATAATGTATAGTTTTGATTATTTACAATATAACCATACATGTCAGTGTCTCAATTACTTATTTTCTGTTTCGTCTTATATTACAATGTTAGTTAGTTTTAAGCTCGACTATTCGGAGAATAAAGAAAGCTGTTCTACTCTCCCAAGCGTCGGCGACGGCGTCACACCTTGGTTAAAGTTTTGCATGCAAGTCCCTATCTCAGTAACCTTTGCATGTATTGACTTGAAACTTTACACAAGCCTTCCCAGTCATCAGCCATACTACAATAACTTAGTTAGATTACTCTTACCTGAATATAATGCAAATTATTGCCCTTGTTTGACTAAGAAATTCTGGTAAAGTTTTGCGTGCAAGTACTATGAAGACCGTATCTCAACAAAAACTCAATGTATTTGATTGAAACTTTACACAAGCCTTCCCAGACATCAGCTCTACTACAATAATTAAGTTAGATAACTCTTGCGTGAATATTATGCAAATTATTGCCCTTGTTTGACTAAGAAATTCTGGTAAAGTTTTGCGTGCAAGTACTATCAAGACCGTATCTCAACAAAAACTCAATGTATTTGATTGAAACTTTACACAAGACTTCCCAGTCATCAGCTCTACTACAATAATTAAGTTAGATAACTCTTGCGTGAATATTATGCAATTTATTGCCCTTGTTTGACTTAGAAATTCTAGTTGAAATTTTGCGTGCAAGTACCATCAAGACCATATCTCACCAACCACTCAATTCATGTAATCATGAAACCGACTAAATAAATCAAGTGGGATAACTTTTTCCAGATAATTTTGCAAATTAAGCCCTTCGTTTAACATATAAATAATATAACTCAGCAGCCACTGCATGTATTGGATTGAAACTTCATACAAGGTGTTGCAATTATAAGACCTACTCAATGTTGTTGGTTTTGTAAGTTAGATAACTCTTATTTGTTTAGATGTGTCATCAGTCTCTGTCAAATTTGTAATTTTGTGACAAATATTCGAATAGTCGAGCGCGCTGTCCCTCCGACAGCTCTTGTAAGTATTGCCGCTTGAAATTATTAAAATTTTAATCAATATAGTGGTAAATGGATGAAACTTTAAATGTTCAGTTACTGTTGAAACGCAAACGTTTAAATCAATACGATAGAAATTATATGAAGAGTATGAAGAAGAATTGACACGTTCATGTATTGAAATAAATCTTTGTTTCTGAGGAATAGAAATATAACTGCCATTGACAGTCGATGTAAATGTTCTTAGCAATGGGTATGTTGTATTTTTAGACCTGCTGGCGAAAAATAGCACTCATCATATATGACCACTTTACATCTCATTAAAATGCGGGCAATTATTCACATACATACATGCAAATGTTAATATTATATTTCCCAATTTACTAACATCTTCATTGATCCATTGATACTCGATTAAACTATTTTAAATTTAATAGATAATTATTCTATAAAACATTCTGTAATTCTTGTATCATCCATATCTACCAGTCTATTCAATTATCTATCCCGGAGCTCCATTTTCTGAGGACGTTGAACTGAGTCGAGGAGGAGCATCTCTCAGGGCTAACAATAATTGGAAATGTCCACACTTCCAATCAAAATATATATGTAGGTAATAGTAGGCATTTTGTGTTTTGAATTTAAAAACAAATTTAATAAATTTCATATAACGTCAGCATGAATATAAACAGTAAACATAAGCTACATTAACTCGTTTAAAGTTATTGAAAACAAAAAGAATGAAGTAATTATTTTTAATTTACGCCATTTATGTGTATATCTATTGAATAATTTAAAACAATATCGTCAGATTATATTATATTATTCACCATTTTACTACATTTCGTCAAAATCCCTGCCCAGCCAATGCACTGAAGGGTTCACGTCTTCACAAGACTCGTTGACGGCTTTCTAATTGAGCAACAGTTAAACACTTTGTCCCTAATCAGCGGAATACATGTAAAGATACAAGTTGTGCGATTAAATGCACGTATTTTCCAAGCGCTGAAAGGGATGCAATTTTACTACATTTCGTCAAAATTGGTGCACAGCCAAAGCACTGACGTGTGCACATCTTCACAAGACTCGTTTACGGCCTTCTAATTGAGTAAGAGTAAACAATTTTGTGTATCTGAGCAGCGAAAAGCATATACAAGATACATAACTTATGTAATAAAAACCCAATTATTTTCCAAGGCCTGACATTTTAGTCCGAAATTGAAAGCAATTTTACTACATTTCGTCAAAACTGGTGCCCAGCCAATGCACTTAACGTGTGCATATCTTCAAAAGTCTCGTTGACGGCCTTATAATTGAGCTAGAGTAAAATCTTGATGTCTCTGAGAAGCGGAAAGCATGAACAAGGTACATGAGTTGTGCAACGAACCCAAGTATTTTCCAAGGGCTGACATTTGGGCAGAAATGGGAGGCAATTTTATACATTTCGTCAAATTCGCTGTTCAGCCAATGCACTTAACGTGTTCTCATCTTCACTATTCTAGTTGACGGCCTTCTAATTAAGCCAGAGTAACAAGTTTGGTGTCTCTGAGCAGCGAAAACCACAGAACGTTTGCACATCTTCACACGACTCGTTGGCGACCTTTTCATTGAACTGCAGTAAAAATCTTGGTATGTCTTAGCAGCGGAAAACATGTACAAGAAACACGAGTTGTGCAATGAAAACATGTATTTTCCAAGGGTTGACATTTGGGCCGGAATGGAAAGCCATTTTACTACATTTCGTCAAAATCGCTGCCCTGCCAATGCACTGAATGTGTGCACATCTTCACAAGTTAAGTTGACGGACTTCTAATTGAAAAAAAAACTTGCTGTCTCTGATCAGCGGGAAGCATGTGCAAGATACATGAACTGTGCAATGAAACCCAAGTATTTTCCAAGGGCTGTCTCTCTCTCTCTTCCTCCCTCCCTCCCTCCCTCCCTCCCCTCTATCTCTCTCTCTCTCTCTCTCTCTCTCTCTCTCTCGTTTTACTCTCACTATCATTGACAATATTCAACCTACTTGTGGCTATTATCAAGAATAAAACCTACATTGCATTAAATTACAAAATTATTTTCTATAAAACTTATATTCAACCCCATCTAGATTATTGTAACGAAATTTGGGGGTAATATTAAAAAGAATAAACCGTCTCGTGATATTGCAAAACAGAGCATGTCGTATTATCTTAGGTAACTATAATCTCTAATTCCTTGTCTTTGGTGATCAGTACTCAACACTTGTAGTCGCTATAAAGTTAATAAAATGCACTTTCCATAGTTTGTTCAAAAAGCAAATTTATGTACAGTTTCAAAAACCAATGCACCTTCTATACAACAAATACTGAATTAAACTTCATCACCCAACAGGGAAATATCTAGAGGTAGTTTGTCCTACTTCCTACTCTGGAACCTTTGAATAATATACCGGTTAATATAAAAAAAACTGTACTACAGTCAAAACTTTAACAACAAATTGTGTTAAATGGCTACAAACAGGATGAACTACTTCATATATCCCGAATATAATATTTAGCGCTAATTAAGTAAGTATTATCGCAAATGCTACACAAAAGCAACACCTCCAATGTACATACATATATCATTAACGGTACATAATTATACTTGTATTGTTTTTGTTTTTTTGTTGTTGTAACAGATGCAGTGATACTCAATTTCTTGATTATTTTTATATATATTTTAATCAAAAATACATTCAACGAATTGCTTCAAAAATCTCATTCTGCTTATGCTTTTGTTACATTTCTGCTACTGCTTCTCATGCTGCTGTTACATTTTTGCTACTGCTTTTCATGCTGCTGTTACATTTCTGCTACTGCTACTCATGCTGTTGTTACATGTCTGTTACTGCTACTCATGCTGCTGTTACATTTCTGATTCTGCTACCCATGCTGTTGTTACATTTCTGCTACAGCTACTCATGCTGCAGTTACTTTTCTGCCACTGCTACTGATGCTGTTGTTACATGTCTGTTACTGCTACTTATGCTGTTGTTACATTTCTGATTCTGCTACCCATGCTGTTGTTACATTTCTGCTACTGCTTCTCATGCTGCTGTTACATTTCTGCTACTGCTACTCATGCTGTTGTTACATGTCTGTTACTGCTACCCATGCTGCTGGTATATTTATGCTACTGCTACTCATGCTGTTGTTACATTTCTGCTACTGCTTCTCATGCTGCTGTTACATTTCTGCTACTGCTACTCATGCTGTTGTTACATGTCTGTTACTTATGCTGTTGTTACATGTCTGCTACTGTTACTTATGCTGTTGTTACATTTCTGCTACAGCTACTTATGCTGTTGTTACATTTCTGATTCTGCTACCCATGCTGTTGTTACATTTCTGCTACTGCTACTCATGCTTTTGTAACATGTCTGCTTCTGCTACTTATGATGTTGTTACATTTCTGCTACTGCTACTCATGCTGTGGTTACATTTCTGCTACAGCTAGTTGTGCTGTTGTTCCATTTTTGATACTGATACTCATGCTGTTGTTACATTTCTGCTACAGCTACTTGTGCTGTTGTTACATTTCTGATACTGATACTCATGCTGTTGTTACATTTCTGCTTGCTACTGTTACTTATGTTGTTGTTACATGTCTGCTACTGCTATTTATGCTGTTGTTACATTTCTGATACTGATACTCATGCTGTTGTTACATTTCTGCTACTATTACTTATGTTGTTGTTACATGTCTGCTACTGCTACTTATGTTGTTGTTACATTTCTGCTACTGCTACTTATGCTGTTGTTACATGTCTGCTACTGTTACTTATGCTGTTGTTACATGTCTGCTACTGCTACTTATGCTGTTGTTACATGTCTGCTACTGCTACTTATGCTGTTGTTACATGTCTGCTACTGTTACTTATGCTGTTGTTACATGTCTGCTACTGCTACTTATGCTGTTATTACATGTCTGCTACTGATACTCATGTTGTTGTTACATTTCTGATACTGATACTCATGCTGTTGTTATATTTCTGCTACAGCTACTTGTGCTGTTGTTACATTTCTGATACTGATACTCATGCTATTGCTACTTATGGTGTTGTTACATATCTGCTTCTGTTATCTATACTGTTGTTACATTTCTGTTACTGCTACCTATGATGTTGTTACATTTCTGCAACTGCTGCTTATGTTGTTGTTACATTACTGCTACTGTTACTTATGATGTTGTTACATTTCTGCTACTGCTACTCATGCAGTTGTTATATATCTGCTACTGATACTTATGCTGTTGTCACATGTCTGCTACTGCTACTTATGCTGTTGTTACATGTCTGTTAATGCTAATTATGCTGTTGTTACATGTCTGTTACTGCTACTCATGCAGTTGTTACATGTCTGCTACTGCTACTCATGATGTTGTTACATTTCTGCAACTGCTGCTTATGTTGTTGTTACATATCTGCAACTGTTACTTATTATGTTGTTACATGTCTGCTACTGCTACTCATGATGTTGTTACATTTCTGCAACTGCTGCTTATGTTGTTGTTACATATCTGCAACTGTTACTTATGATGTTGTTACATTTCTGCTACTGCTACTCATGCAGTTGTTACATGTCTGCTACTACTACTTATGCTGTTGTTACATGTCTGCTACTGCTACTTATGCTGTTGTTACATGTCTGTTACTGCTACTCATGCAGTTGTTACATGTCTGCTACTGCTACTTATGCTGTTGTTTCATGTCTGTTACTGCTACTCATGCAGTTGTTACATTTCTGCTACTGCTACTTATGCTGTTGGTATATTTATGCTTATGCTACTCATGCTGTTGTAACATTTCTGCTATTGCTACTGATGATGTTGTTACATATCTGCTTCTGTTATCTATACTGTTGTTACATTTCTGTTACTGCTACCTATGATGTTGTTACATTTCTGCAACTGCTGCTTATGTTGTTGTTACATTTCTGCTACTGTTACGTATGATGTTGTTACATTTATGCTACTGCTGCTTATGTTGTTGTTACGTTTCTGCTACTGCTACTTTTGCTGTTGTTACATTTCTGCTAAGGCTACTGCTCCTTAAGCTGTTGTAAGCTGATGATTGCTTCGGTTACTTGTGTTGTTGTTACATTTCTGCTACTGCTACTTATACTGTTATTACGTTTCTCTGTGCTACTCATGCTGTTGTTACATGTCTGTTACTGCTACTTATGCTGTTGTTACATTTCTGATTCTGCTACCCATGCTGTTGTTACATTTCTGCTACTGCTTCTCATGCTGCTGTTACATTTCTGCTACTGCTACTCATGCTGTTGTTACATGTAGATGGCTGTTACTGCTACCCATGCTGCTGTTATATTTATGCTACTGCTACTCATGCTGTTGTTACATTTCTGCTACTGCTTCTCATCCTGCTGTTACATTTCTGTTCCTTCTACTCATGCTGTTGTTACATGTCTGTTACTGCTACTTACGCTGTTGTTACATGTCTGATTCTGCTACTTATGATGATGTTACATTTCTGCTATTGCTACTCATGCTTTTGTTACATGTCTGCTTCTGCTACTTATGATGATGTTACATTTCTGCTATTGCTACTCATGCTGTTGTTACATTTCTGCTACAGCTAGTTGTGCTGTTGTTACATTTCTGATACTGATACTCATGCTGTTGTTACATTTCTGCTACAGCTACTTGTGCTGTTGTTACATTTCTGATGCTGATACTCATGCTGTTGTTACATTTCTGCTTGCTACTGTTACTTATGTTGTTGTTACATGTCTGCTACCTCTATTTATGCTGTTGTTACATGTCTGCTACTGATACTCATGTTGTTGTTACATTTCTGATACCGATACTCGTGCTGTTGTTACATTTCTGCTACAGCTACTTGTGCTGTTGTTACATTTCTGATACTGATAACTCATGCTGTTGTTACATTTCTGCTACTATTACTTATGTTGTTGTTACATGTCTGCTACTGCTACTTATGCTGTTGTTACATTTCTGCTACAGCTACTTGTGCTGTTGTTACATTTCTGATACTGATACTCATGCTGTTGTTACATTTCTGCTACTATTATTTATGTTGTTGTTACATGTCTGCTACTGCTACTTATGTTGTTGTTACATTTCTGCTACAGCTACTTGTGCTGTTGTTACATTTCTGATACTGATACTCATGCTGTTGCTACTTATGGTGTTGTTACATATCTGCTTCTGTTATCTATACTGTTGTTACATTTCTGTTACTGCTACTCATGATGTTGTTACATTTCTGCAACTGCTGCTTATGTTGTTGTTACATTACTGCTACTGTTACTTATGATGTTGTTACATTTCTGCTACTGCTACTCATGCAGTTGTTACATATCTGCTACTGCTACTTATGCTGTTGTTACATGTCTGCTACTGATAGTTATGCTGTTGTTACATGTCTGCTACTGTAACTTATGCTGTTGTTACATGTCTGCTACTGCTACTTATGCTGTTATTACATGACTGCTACTGCTACTTATGCTGTTGTTACATGTCTGTTACTGCTACTCATGCAGTTGTTACATTTCTGCTACTGCTACTTATGCTGTTGTTACATGTCTGCTACTGCTACTTAAGCTGTTGTTACATTTATGTTACTGCTACTTATGCTGTTGGTATATTTATGCTTATGATACTCATGCTGTTGTAACATTTCTTCTATTGCTACTTATGGTGTTGTTACATATCTGCTTCTGTTATCTATACTGTTGTTACATTTCTGTTACTGCTACCTATGATGTTGTTACATTTCTGCAACTGCTGATTATGTTGTTGTTACATTACTGCTACTGTTACTTATGATGTTGTTACATTTCTGCTACTGCTACTCATGCAGTTGTTACATATCTGCTACTGCTACTTATGCTGTTGTCACATGTCTGCTACTGCTACTTATGCTGTTGTTACATGTCTGTTAATGCTACTAATGCTGTTGTTACATGTTTGTTACTGCTACTCATGCATTTGTTACATGTCTGCTACTGCTACTCATGATGTTGTTATATTTCTGCAACTGCTGCTTATGTTGTTGTTACATATCTGCAACTGTTACTTATGATGTTGTTACATTTCTGCTACTGCCACTCATGCAGTTGTTACATGTCTGCTACTGATAGTTATGCTGTTGTTACATGTCTGCTACTGTTACTTATGCTGTTGTTACATGTCTGCTACTGCTACTTATGCTGTTATTACATATCTGCTTCTGTTATCTATACTGTTGTTACATTTCTGTTACTGCTACTCATGATGTTGTTACATTTCTGCAACGGCTGCTTATGTTGTTGTTACATTACTGCTACTATTACTTATGATGTTGTTACATTTCTGCTACTGCTACTCATGCAGTTGTTACATATCTGCTACTGCTACTTATGCTGTAGTTACATGTCTGCTACTGATAGTTATGCTGTTGTTACATGTCTGCTACTGTTACTTATGCTGTTGTTACATGTCTGCTACTGCTACTTATGCTGTTATTACATGACTGCTACTGCTACTTATGCTGTTGTTACATGTCTGTTACTGCTACTCATGCAATTGTTACATTTCTGCTACTGCTACTTATGCTGTTGTTACATGTCTGCTACTGCTACTTAAGCTGTTGTTACATTTATGTTACTGCTACTTATGCTGTTGGTATATTTATGCTTATGATACTCATGCTGTTGTAACATTTCTTCTTTTGCTACTTATGGTGTTGTTACATATCTGCTTCTGTTATCTATACTGTTGTTACATTTCTGTTACTGCTACCTATGATGTTGTTACATTTCTGCAACTGCTGCTTATGTTGTTGTTACATTACTGCTACTGTTACTTATGATGTTGTTACATTTCTGCTACTGCTACTCATGCAGTTGTTACATATCTGCTACTGCTACTTATGCTGTTGTCACATGTCTGCTACTGCTACTTATGCTGTTGTTACATGTCTGTTAATGCTACTAATGCTGTTGTTACATGTTTGTTACTGCTACTCATGCAGTTGTTACATGTCTGCTACTGCTACTCATGATGTTGTTATATTTCTGCAACTGCTGCTTATGTTGTTGTTACATATCTGCAACTGTTACTTATGATGTTGTTACATTTCTGCTACTGCCACTCATGCAGTTGTTACATGTCTGCTACTGCTACTTATGCTGTTGTTACATGTCTGCTACTGCTACTTATGCTGTTGTTACATGTTTGTTACTGCTACTCATGCAGTTGTTACATGTCTGCTACTGCTACTTATGCTGTTGTTACATGTCTGTTACTGCTACTCATGCAGTTGTTATATTTCTGCTTCTGCTACTTATGTTGTTGGTATATTTATGCTTATGCTACTCATGCTGTTGTAACATTTCTGCTATTGCTACTGATGATGTTGTTACATATCTGCTTCTGTTATCTATACTGTTGTTACATTTCTGTTACTGCTACCTATGATGTTGTTACATTTCTGCAACTGCTGCTTATGTTGTTGTTACATTTCTGCTACTGTTACTTATGATGTTGTTACATTTCTGCTACTGCTGCTTATGCTGTTGTTGCATGCACGCACATGCTACGTTCCCGACATATTTCACATTGGTATTCTTATAACATTAACATCAATATTATAACCTAAACAGTTAGTTGACAGGTATATAGTGCACACATAAAACGGATGACGTGGCAGAAATGCCTTAGGAATACAAACATTGATCTGCAGGGCACAATGTATCTACCTGAGTGCTATGCAACCCTTGAGATTTCTCAACAGATTAAGGAAGTTGTTTTATATAGTCAAAAACGCATAATTGGTTGGAACGTTAAAACATTGCCATCACCATGACTGGCTCAAACGTTAACACATAGCCACTCGTAGCCTTAATACATTGCTACTCGCATGATTGGTTCTAATGATAATACATTGCTACTCGCATGATTGTTTCAAACATTAATACATTGCGGCTCGCATGACTGGCCCAAACGTTAACAAATTGCCACTAGCACGATTGGTTCTAACGTCAATAAATTGCAACTCGCACAACTGGTTCTAACGTTAATACATTACCGATTGCATGATTGGTTGAAACGTTAATATGTTGCCACTCACATGATTGGTTAAAACGTTAATACATTGTCACTCATATGATTGGTTCTAACGTTAATACAGTGCCACTCGCATAATTGATTCAAACCATTAACACATTTCCACTCACAAGATTGGTTCTTATGTTAATCCAAAGCACTCACACGATTGGCTCAAACATTAATACATTGCCACTCACATGATCGGTTCAAACATTAACGCATTGCCACTCGCACGATTGGTTCTAACGTTCATACATTGTCACTCGCATGGTTGGTTCCAACGTTAATACATTGCCACTCACATGATTGGTTCAAACATTAACACATTGCCACTTGCATGATTGGTTCAAATATTAACACATTGCAACTTGCACCATTGGTTCTTACGTTAATACATTGCCACTTGCATGATTAGTTCAAACATTAACACATTGCCACTTGCACCATTGGTTCTAACGTTAATACATTGCCACTTGCATCATTGGTTGAAACGTTGACACATTGCCACACGCACGATTGCTTCTATTGTTAATACATTGCCACTCGCATCAAAGGTTCAAACTTTAATACATTGCCACGCACATGATTGGCTCAAACGTTAATACATTGTAACTCACATGATTGGTTCAAACGTTAATACATTGCCACTCACATGATTGCCTCAAACGTTAATACATTGAAACTCGCATGATTAGTTCAAACGTTAATACATTGTAACTCACATGATTGGTTCTAACGTTAAAACATTGCCATTCGCACGATTGGTTCAAACGTTAATACATTTCCACTAATATGATTGGTTCTAACGTTAATACATTGCCACTGGCACGACTGATTCTAACGTTAATACACTGCCACTAGCACGACTGATTTAACGTTAATACATTGCCACTCGTACGATTGCTTCAAACGTTAATACATTGCCACTGGCACGATTGATTCAAACATTAATACATTGCCACTTGCACGATTGGTTCTAACGTTAATACATTGCCACTTGCATGATTGGTTCAAACGTTAATACATTGCCACTTGCATTACTGGTTCTAATGTTTATACATTGCCACTTGCATGATTGGTTCTAACGTTAATACATTGTCACTTGCATGATTGGTTCAAACGTTAATACATTGCCATGCGTATCGCCTATATAATTTCATGAAAGATATAAAAATAGTATGACAACGAAGTTATTGTGTTCCATCATTGTCCAATTACGTGTTTAAAATCAACAGAAAAAGCCGTATATGTGACGTAAACGTTTTAAGGGGCATCGGTCAACAAAGCTCAATGCATTAATATTTCACATAAATCATTTTTTTTAGATAAAAATATCGTTAGTAACTACATGCACTTAATTGACACTAAGTTGGTTAAATCAGTTGCCGTGAACATAAACATAAACAATGCATGAAGGCATAAGAGAGTGATGTTTGGCTAAATCACTTTTCCTATATTGTGTACAGTTAAAGCTGAAATAGTGACTTATAATAGACTAAAACATATGAAATTGTTTGTTAATAAACAATGAATATACTGTGAAAATTTTCTGCAAAAAAAGGATTTTGTGATTATAACGATACACAGACTTTTGTATTTTGAAACATATCTGAAGTACATGGTAGAAATAGATTTTTTACCTGGATATTTTTAACAATGAGAATATCCCCCATTGTGCTGTGCAGATTGGTAGATTATTGGATTACCAGCAAGTGAGATAATGAGCACAGGTGAAATGAAATCAGGTTCAAAAAAGCTAGGTAAAGCCTCGGGGCACACTGCTCCAGCCAAGACGAAGAGACCTTTCACTGAGGTGGCAGAATCAAGTGCAGAAGAACTTGTATTATTAAGTCACCAAGTAGAGGAACTTAACTGTGATGTGAAAAAGAATGGGGACGATCTCAGCATTATGACTGCTGGAAAAATTGACTCCATGATGTCAAAACAAAATATGGAATCTTTTATCAAAGTTACGTTTGAAAAGATAATGCAGGAAATAAATAAAAATATTGAAACAACAATTGACATTCAAATCAGTGACAAGACCAAAATTCTTAGTACAGATATAGAGTAACTCAAAGAAGAAAAAAACGTTAGAAAATCAAAGTGCTAAAATAGAGTCCTTTGAGAAGCTGGCTAGAGAAGCATTAATGAAGCAAACTATAATGAACAGTATTCTAGGAAGAATAATGTTAAAGTGATGAATGTGAAAGAAAGGAAGTTAGCAGTCTGCTTGCCAAACAAAATGTAACCCTCAACCCGGACAATATAAAAGCGATACATCGCATTCCGGGTAAGACAGGCAGTGCTCGACCGATACTTCTTAAACTAAAAATCAACATCGAGAAGTCCAAGATAATGAAGGTACGATCGGGTATGAAAACAGAAGGACAACGACTCGTTGACGATGTCACCAGACTGAACATAAACCTCACATCCAGAATAAGTGACCACAACAGGATGGACTCCTCTTGGTACTTCAATGGATCTGTTTATGGCAAAACAACTTCATATGGACGAAGATACAAGTTTGACCTTTATGACAATATTGACTCTGTGATATCAAAATGATTTTATCAACAACTTTGACATTGACATTATAAACTGTGAAATTGTAATACGCTTTTGCTTTTTCTCAATGGATTATTTCTTTTTTTGCTACATAATTATATTCTTATATTCTAGATAACAAATTACACAATGAACAATTAGAACCACTGGATTAATTACATATAAATGTGTGTGTGTGTGTGTGTGTGTGTGTGTGTGTGAGAGAGAGAGAGTACAAGTGACACAGGACCATCTTATTGCACAAACAGACAGTTCCAGAGGAAAAACAAATAGTTTCTGCAAACAAAACCATTCTGGTGAATTAAACATTTATTAACTAATTTAAATATTAATAGGATTATATTTCATTTTAGTGCTTTTATAGTGTAACTTACAGGTGTTGTTTTTTTGTTTGTGTGTTGTTTTTTTGTTGTTTTTTTTTTCTTTTGTTTTTTTTCTTTACTAAATAGGTACTCTAAGTAGTTACCAGAAAAATATGTGGTAAGAAATCGATCATTGATTTAAAATTTTATTTTTTCTAAATCATTATTAGTTAAAAATAGTAAATAAACAGAAGTAAACCATTGGCTAAATTAACACTCAAAGATGTTAACTTCAGACAGATGGTAACATATATATAATTTAGTTTTTGCAGAACAAGGGAAACAACTAATGACAACATATTTTAAAATCCAAGATATTTATACCGAAAATTATCTGACACAAACTATCCATAATTCCAGTGATTCCAGATTTTCAGTTAAAAAACAAAACAACATGAGTAAATCAATTTCTACCCGTCTGGATCAATTATAGATATATTTAAAATGTGTCAAAAAGCTTTTTGTACAAATACTTCCATTATGTATTGCATATTGATGATGCAATGTAGTTGTTCCCACATCGACTTGTTTATAAGTCTGATGTTATCCCCCCACCCCCTTCACCCCCACATTATATTTTCTCTTTCTCTCTTTAGCATGGATGTGACTGTGATCTTCTCTCAATATACTATGTGTCTTTATAAATTCTACTTTTATGACTCTAAATAGTTACCATGAGTGAAATAAAGATAATGTTCCTAAATTGTCAGGGGCTAGGCCAAATATCAAAGCGTACAGACATATTTCATTACTTAAAAGTTAAAAAATGTGATATATATTGTCTGCAAGATACCCATTTTAGTCCAGGAAATTATGAAAAGTTTGTTCGTACTAGGTAAGGAAATGATTGTTATTTTAGCTCTCTTAAATCTAATGCTAGGGGAGTAGCTATAATGAACAATACCAATTTTGATTATAAAGTTCCCAAATCCAAGTCTGACCCTAATGGCAATTATTTGATATTAGATATAACAGTAGATTCTAATAGGTTTACTATAGTTTCTATATATGGGCCAAATACTGATGGAAATATACAAAAAAGCATTTGAGGACATTTGTAGTAAACGTATTGTATGGTGCAAAGACTTTAATCTTGTTATAAATCCTGAGCTCGACTAGCACAATTATAAATTTGTCCATTATAAAAAAGCTAGAGAAAAAATGTTAGAAATGATACAGGACAAATATTTGATAGACCCCTTTAGTGAAACCTATCCTTTAATTAAAAGATACTCATGGAGAAGACGTCAACCATTCCAGCAAGCTAGACAAGATTTCTTTCTAATCTCTGAATATTTTTTACATTGTATAGAAAGCTGTACTATAGAAAATAGCTATAGATCCGATCATTCAGCTGTAATACTTGTTTTATGTTTTAATAAATTTGTAAAGGGCAAACCCCTGTGGAAATATAACAATTCTCTACTCAAAGATTTGATATATTTAGAGACCATAAAAGAAAAAAATTAAAGAGGTCAAACAATATGCTCTACCAGTTTATGACATAGATAATATTGAGACTATCCCAAACAATAAAATTTAGTTTACGGTTAATGACCAGCTGTTTCTAGAAACACTTATGACGGAAATAAGAGGGAAATCTATTTCGTATTCAAGCTATGTAAAAAAAGACAAGATAAAACAAGAGATAAAAATTTTACAACAAATTACCGACCTTGAAACAAATCTAGATTCAGATAAAGTAAAAAAATTAGAAACATTTCAGTGTCAATTAAAAGAAATAAGAAAAAAAATTAAATGGATCGGTTATTAGATCAAGAGCAATAAATATTACTGATGGCAAAAAGCCAACAAAATACTTTTGTGCTTTAGAATCACATAACTATTTCAACAAGATAATACCTAAATTGCAAAAACCTGATGGATCAGTCTCAACTCATCAACATGATACATTAAAAGAAACAGAGATCTTTTATAAAACACTCTATAGCAGTAGGCAGTAGAGATAACCAGTTAATAGATATTGATCTAAGTGAAACTTTAAAACATTTTAATATACCAAAGCTTGAAAAGCTGGATTTAAATAAATTAGAAGGTCAACTTTCATATTCAGAATTGTCTGCCTCATTAAAAAATATGGTTAACAACCGCAGCCCAGAAAATAAAGAAAGACACTTTCTAAAAAACTATCGCCCAGTAACCCTATTAAATACTGTGTACAAAATGGCCATAGAATAAAAACTGTACTATGTAACCTTATAAATAGAGATCAAACTGGATTTTTAACAGGTAGTTATATAGGTGAAAATACAAGATTAACGTATGGCATAATGCATTGTTTAGAGGAAAATCTTATACCAGGATTACTGCTCCTTGTTGACTTTGAAAAAGCTTTTGATTCCTTATCTTGGTCATTTATACAAAAGTTTTTCAATTTTGGTTCTTCAATACAGTCTTGGATCAATCTTTTTTATAAAAACTCAGAATCAGCAATTAATCAAGGAGGCACTCTGTCGTCCTTCATCAACATTGAACGCGGTTGTAGGCCATGTCCCCCTATATATTTATACTCTATGCGGAAATATTAGCTATTAGATTCAGAAATAATAAAAACATAAAGGGATTAAATAGATAGTACATAATACAAACTAACATAATTTGCAGATGATACAACTTCCTTTTAAGATGGGTCTGAAACATCACTTAATGAAACACTGAGTGAGCTGGATTATTTTTGCAAACATTTCAGGATTACAAACATTTCAGGATTACAAGCAAATTTTGAAAAAAACACAAGTAGTTTGGTTTAGGGCAAAAAAGTATAGCACTCAATCAATAAAAACAAAATAGAAATTAACCTGGGGCAAAAAATTAAATTTATTAAAAATCTATTAAAAATGAATGATTTAAATTACCAGGATAAAATAATTGCTATGAAAAATAAAATAATGGGTTGGCAACGTAGGTACTTGACTCCTATTGGTAGAATTATAGTTATTAAGTATCTACTATTACCTGCCTTTAATCACCGCCTCTTCTCATTACCAAATCCAAAGGGTAAAGTTATTAAAGAAATTAGCGACATTTGTTACAATTTCTTTTGGCACGGAAAACCCAGAATCAAACATACTGTATTGTGTAAAGATTATGTAGATGGTGGTCTGAAAATGACTAATATGTTTGCATATATAACATTATTAAAAGCAACATGGCTTAGGAGACTTATTTTAGAAAAAAAGCAATTATGCTAGCCTAGCTAAAAACATTTTAGATTTAACGAAAGTTTCTGTCAATGGAAGTATGTATGTAAAAGAAATCTTATCAAGTGTAACGAACACTTTTTGGAAAGATGTTTTAAAATCGTATATTGAAATTTTAAAGGCTTACCCACCTATTAACGATAAAACATTCTTATCAGCACCAATATTTTACAATGAAGATATAAAAATAGGAAACCAAGCTTATTTTGCAAAGAAACTGGTAAGAAAAGGGAATACATTTGATCAACGACATAACAAAAGATGACGGACATTTATATTCTCTTCAAGAATTAAAAACTATATACAGTATTAATATAAACTTTCTACAATACCACAGTATCATTACTGCAATTCAAAATGAAAAAAAAAATGAAAACAAATTATAAAAGCAAATAATAAGCTTCAAAGTCCGATCATATCTAACCCTATCATAATATTAATGAAACAGAAAAAAGGTATTCAAGATATATATCTTATATTGATTCATAACAATGAAATTCCTAGTGGAAAAAACATCATGGAATAAAACATAATTTTGACGAAGCAATTTGGAAAACAGTGTTTTCATGGCCATACTTGATAATAAAAGATACAACATTACAGTGGTTTCAATCACGGATCAATCATAATATACTAAATGAATGAATGAATAGGGTTTTACGGCGTACCAACACATTATAGGTTATTTGACGCCAGCAGGAAGGAAGATTCCAGGTTCACTCTATATGTACATAAACAACAAATTAACATACAGATTTAAAAAAAATTACACCAACAAATGAATATGCAGAATGAACCTAGAACCTTGATACCTGCAGAACTGCAGAGTTTCAGCAAATTCTATCGTATTGCTCAAATTGTCGCTTCTTACGACATGTATGAGCCACAGTGGTCCTGGTCTTGCCATCACTCATATGGCTTCCTGATAATTTAACCACAATAGTAAACATGACAAAAAATGATAAAATGAACATGACACCCATTCTGAGGATTCTTACCCCTCTGTAGAGATCGGCAGTGATTCTATTCTTAGCCGAAACCACACGGGCTCATAATATACTGGCAACAAACAATTTTCTACATAAGATAAAACTACTGGATAGTCCACTGTGTTCATTTTGCTCATCTACCACCGAGGCAATCTATCATTTATTGTGGGAATGTAAAGAAACACAAAAAATACTACACATTTTGCAAGACTGGATGTCCATAAAAAAACATTTCCATTAGAATAAAAATCATTTATTTTTGGAATGTATGATAAGAATTATGTAAAAAAATCCAGCTCATTCAGTTAGAGACAAAATATTACATATGCTATTGTAGATGCTCGAAAAATAATTTAAATTTTAAAACACTCTAGCTCAGACTTCAACTTTCATATAAAACATACAAAGAAATATCTATCACTGAAAACAAACTCAATATGTTTTTGAAAACTTGGGAATTGTTTCATAACATACTTACTTAGTTTTGTAAATAAAGACACTTTTGATGTATGTGCATGTTTGAAAACAAAAGTTTCAAGCCAGAGAACCCCCTCCCTTATTCCCCCAACCCTTTTTTAAGTTATCTCCCAGCTACAGTATTGTATAAAGGATAGTAATTACAATATAGCATTTACTAGGTTTAACTACCAGTTTAAACAGTGCATGAAAACAATGTGTGAATATTGAATCAAAGTAAGAATATATACAATTTCAATCATTATTATTTCTCTTTTATATGTGCACTTATTGTAAGCTGTATGAAGGGGATGTTCCCCCTCGACCCCTCATACAGCATGTGACGTGGAGAATAAATGGGACTCCACTTTGGAGTCTGAAACTGAAAAAAAACTATATAAACATAAACGTATGGTCATGACTCGTACAAATAAAACAATTTCATTTTGATACATTCAAATGCAAAAGTTTGACATTTTCAGAGTAAAGTTTGTTGTTCACTTTAATAGGACATAACAAATCATTGCCAGTTGTCAGAAATAAATTATAACAAAAACAAATCTAAGAGTTAAATAGTGAATGAAAGGCGACTGAATGAGATTTTGAGAATGCTCTTGAAAGCATTCTCGCAAAATCTCATTTTCAATTATTTTAACCCTTTACTTCATATAGACGCCTTTGTACACCTCTAATGTAGAAGGCTTTTGAATTATTTGGTGAATTATGATTATATTAACTGACAGAGTGAAAAACAGTGCAGGAAGTGTTCAGATTGCTCGTCACGAGCAATATGAACTCTTCCTGCACTGTTTTCAAAGGTCTTCTGTGATTGGTGAGGGGAAAATGCGTATATATATGAAGTAAAGGGTTAACTTCCATTCATCTCAGGAATGAGCAATAAATTCGCTATTATACATACATATATATGTATATATATATAAAGGACACAATAAACAGGACAACGTAAAACAAAATGTTATACAATTCAAACATATCTTTATTACACAAAATAATGAATACAGGCCAGTAAACTTAACATTCGTATTGCAGTACGTTTTATTACGTGTTCACAGACACACATGACTGGCAAATAACCGCATGGCTACTTACATACGCCTTTAAAGACATACACACATGGGCAAAGTCATGAATATGTAGAAACATATACCTTAGACAGACAGACAGACAGACAGACATATTGAGAATTATGTTAAACCTTACACATGTGACCGTTAAGACGTGAAGAATTTGTACATGTCCATTTACACAGCTGACACTGAAATCTTTCACCAGTATGTACACGCACGTGACGTTTTAGATTTGACGACTGTGTAAACTTCTTATGACACGATGTACATTCAAATGGTTTATCACCAGTATGTATGCGAACATGATTTTTTAGCTGTGCTGCCGATGTAAACTTTTTATTACACATCTGACAATCAAACAGTGAATCACCAGTATGTAACCGCATGTGAATGTTCAAAAGACTCATCATTGTAAATGTCTTATTACACACCTGACACTCAAATGGTCTATCACCACTATGCATCCGCATATGAACCTTTAGATATGCAGACCTTGTAAACTTCTTATTAGACAACCCACATTCGTATAGTTTGTCACCAGTATGTAAAAGCTTGTGCTTTTTCAGAGATGACGACAATGTAAATGTCTTATTACACACCAGACACTCAAATGGTTTCTCACCAGTATGTATCCGCAAGTGATTGTTTAGATTACAATACACTGCAAATGTCTTATTACACACCTGACATTTAAATGGTCTATCTATAGCATGTCTTTGCAGCATGTGACTGCTTACATGTGACGACTTTATAAACTTCATATTACATACATAACACTCAAATGGTTTGTAATCAGTATGTACCTCCATGTGCTTCTTTAGAGTATACGACACTGTAAACGTCTTATTACATATCTGGCATTCAAATGGTCTATCTCCAGTATGTTTCCGCATGTGTATGTTTAGACAATAAAAATGTTTAAACGTTTTATTACACAACTGACACACAAATGGCCTATCCCCAGTATGTATCTGCACGTGCTTGTTTAGATTTGTTGACAGTGTAAACTTCTTATCACACATCTTGCACTCAAATAGTTTATTATCAGTGTTCACCATATTAGAAAGTTTTAGATTCCATGTCTCGGACATGTTGACTTTATTTTCAATTTTCAGGAAGTACGATATTGAGTTTTCTTATTAATATTCTATTTTGAAGACAATCTTTTATCATTTTCTTGTGTTATTCATGTTAACAATCTGAAATAGAAAATTAAAATATCAAAGTTATTAAAGCTTATTTTATATATTTGAATAAATAAATCAAATATTTTAATAGAAAATATTGATATTAATTGACACATGTAGAATAATTAACACACATCAAGTATATTTTACAGTTAATGCCCTAGACCACAATAAGAAACATAACAACAATGATTATGATGTGCATTTAAACCCATATGGAGGATTCCTGCCCCACTGTGTAGATAGATAGTGATCCTGTTTTTACATGAAACCACAAGGACTGTGCCGGACAAACGTAGATCTATGACATTGGACCGGTCAACACTCCACCGTCTAATATCTAACAAAAAAGTATTTCTCACTGCGGGCAGTGGTAATTGCCAATAGGGGTGGTAACTTTTTCTTTTAATACTGGTCATTTTGGCCCTATTCCAGTTCAGGCTCAGAATAAAGTGCAAAACTTTGAAATATATTTATTATTATGATAGCGTTATTCTTTATGAATTGTTCTGAAGTTGAACAAATAGTTTAAAGCCTTAAACAGAGTATTTTATTCGAGTTGACTTAAACCACATGTAAGTCGTCATTAAATAATATCAATATGTAGATATAAAGTATGTGCACAAATGCGATTTTTTTTTAATTTATGTTTTTTTTTGTTTTAAAATGTCAAACCTTTTGATATATATACATCATTATAATTAATGAGTTGGGATGTATCGTTAACTATCTATTTTCATACCAACACTATTCTCTATTGTGCTGAATCGAGTCTAAGTAGGTGAAATCAGTTGGCGGTCAGCTACCAACACTGAGACAAGGTTCTGATTGGTTGATCAAAAAAATGTTCAGGGCATACATTTTGATCGTAAGGTTATTTCTGGTTGGATGAAAATGTTAATTAGCAAATGATCGCAATAAAATATATTACTTATTATAATAGTGTTATCTTACATATGTTAAACGATATAATTTCTGTAATTTTCACATCTTTTTTTAATTCAAGACATAGAAAACTATGTATATCAATTTCATTGGATTAAAAAATACTGAACCACTAAATAAATACCACAGTTTTTCTATCTTGGTATGCGATTTTCCAAACGGCTCTCTTGCTATTGGAAAGTATGTAATTTGAATGAAATTCTTTAACCAAAGCGGCAATGAATTTTGCGAAATGGTCTAATTTATCATTTGGTTGTTAATTTTATTCGATCAAATGCATTCGCAACATCTTTATAAAAAGATCAAAACATTTATCATGAAATTAGAGCAAATGGTCAAATTAGCCTTTTTTCACCTAATTTTAGTGGGTGGGGTATGAAATTATCATGTGAACACACTTTAAAGAAAAGGAATCTTAAAAGTTAATATGCAAAGCAATGATTACATGTTAATATACTTGTTTCCAAAATTAAATATAAAAAAGAATGATTAGTTCAGATATTGTAGGTCAAGTGTCCAAATAAATTTGAATTGATGTACAGTTTTGTCATTGGAAATTTGGTGAAAATATGTCAAGGAATTATATAGAGGCTCTATACAAGTCTTTGAAATATGAATACTTTTTTTGCATGGAAAAGGCCACAATTTGATCAAATTATGTAGCAGAAGCATAAAAGTGGTATCATATTATTGAGAAATATTTATTAGATATGAATTTGCATCTGTGGAATAATAAAAAAGACAAAAGAAAATGCCCCTTTTAGCTTTAGGTCTTCTACCACCATTGAGAGGAGCTCCCTGATTGACTGAAAGAAGTATAGGTATGTTCAGGCATATATTTCTATAGTAAGCTTATTTCTAGTTGGATGAAAATGTCAAACTGGCAAATGATCACAATAAACTATAAGTTTATTATGTTAGTGTCAATAAAAAATTAAAATTATGTTTCTGTGACTGATTAAATACATTTTATTAAGGAAACTGTATGAAAAGTAAAATTAGTGAAATTTAGTGTTTTTTTCATGTTGAAAGTGTGGGTACCCAACTTTCAGGGGGCAAAATGTTGTAAAACGTGATATTTTTTACCCAATTTTGGGGACATTTTAATTTGAGTGTTTAATAGTACTTTAATATGATGTAGGACTTTTTAGTCGGCAAATAGAAGAAATAGTAAAAAAAAGGTCAAACGTTATAATGTAAGTTTATGGAAAACGCAATGGTGGTAGCTGACCTATATGTAAACATTCCGAGTATCATCCATTAAATTGTGCAATGTTGCAGTTAAGTTAAAAGACACCATATACATTGTAATATCCTACATAGCATAGTGGTTAGAGCTACAGATTGTCACTATGGCGGTCCAGTGTGCATCCCCTGTCAATAAATTTTTTTGTTCATTTCCATAGCAGCACAATTTTTTTCCTGCAGTACTCCATATTAATATCATGTCCAAATAAAAATAGGTTCCAACAAAATAATAATGTGTCCATGTTATGAATCTATATTGAGCAAATGTTTTATTAATGGAGGATGACGGAATTGTCCTAGTATAGATGATTGAATTGAAAATTTTATGATAAATTCTGTCAGCAAAGCAGCTTTTTTGCATATTAGATTTACTGATCAGTAAATGTAGTTGTTGTCGTATGGTGTTTAGCATCGCTTTCAACAATTTTTCAGTCATATCGCGACGGTGTCTACTTGAGACAGTATTTTAAGCGCTGTCACACTGGAGTATCATGCCACGGACACATGGTATGATACCCCACCCAGTCACATTATACTGACACCAGGCCGACCAGACCTAGAACTCTCCTATAAATGCTGAGCGTCAAGCGAGGAAGCTTCTAGTACCATTTTTAAAGTCTTTGGTATGACGCAGCTGGGGATTGAACCCACAACCTTCCGTTGACAAGTATTTATTTACAATCAATAGCGTTAGTAAATAGATCTAAAGGTTTATTCATTTAAATTGAACATAAATCATCCTTCTTCAATTCAACACTATTCTTTAATGCGCTAAATCGACTCGCAGGTGTAACCAGTTGCGTGTAAACCGTTAAGTTACAGTCTGATAATGACTCGTACAAAAACTTTGTTTTAACTTGTTAAAACCTTCAAATGCACATGTAAAAATGTGCAGAGACTAAATTTCTATTTTCATAAGACAGGTAAAGCATTACTGTTTGTTAGAAATACTTAATCAGAACAGAACAATATGAAAACAAAAACTATACGTATTTGGTAGACCGAAGTAGTATTACACTCCGACTCAATTTATATCTTATAAAGAATTGTTCTCAATAAAATATTTACTGCTGGCAAGGACTATCGTCGATTATCGTTATTAACATCAAAATAAAGTGTCAGCTCTAGGAATAGTCGATAACTAAAAGAAATCGTTGATAATTGTTTTAAAAATAAATGGCGATATCTTTTATAAGGGAGATAACTTTTTATTGTAATAATGGTCGTTCGTTCTTAACCCCGTTCGGTCTCAAAGATTAGCGGATGAAAATTAGTTTTTACCTGGATAATCCGCCCCACTTCAAAACGGCCATGGAGAATCTGGCCCCAAGATTATTGGGGCCATGGAGAATCCGGCCCCATTTAGCATGGTCCATTCGGCCCCACTTTTTATTTCTATTTTCTATAGCAATATTAGTGTTATTTATTACAATAATACATACATAACAGTTATTATATACATACACTATATAATGCAGTTATTAATCATTAAAATATTTATGAAATAAACATGGTAGCGGTAAACATGACAATTTGTGTCATCCTTTATATCACCAAATATTTTTGGTCTTAATTAAAATCTGTATGAAGCGTCGTATATTTGTAATGATGAAAACTGTATTAGTCTGTCTGTCTGTCTGTCTGTCTGTCTCTGTCTCTGTCTGTTTATTTTAATTTATAAATATTGTTTTAAGAGAGAGAGAGAGAGAGAGAGAGAGAGAGAGAGAGAGATAAAACATAAGTGTGTTTTGTCCAA
This sequence comes from Panopea generosa, assembly GCA_029582155.1. Classification (NCBI taxonomy): domain Eukaryota; kingdom Metazoa; phylum Mollusca; class Bivalvia; order Adapedonta; family Hiatellidae; genus Panopea; species Panopea generosa. Next base: position 80,297,872 of record CM055899.1, read on the forward strand.
ATTAATCCCCCAAAACCGTTACTCTCGTTAACGATCATTGATTATGATATGTACTAAGTAATACCCGTTATGAGTCATTTTCAATAACAATACCGCAGTAATTAATTTCAAATTATATAATAACTTTTCAATATTTTATTTTTTCATTAGGAATACCAAATGAAATCATTTATAAAACAAATGGGGGAGTGGGGGGGGGGGGGGGGGGGCGGCGGATTTACCATGCTAAACAGGGCTGGATATTTCAAGGACGTTTCATCCAGGGGTCGGATTAGCTTCGTTCAGATGTAGATAATGCATATTCATGAGACACTATCAAGAAAGGTGCGGAGCATAACGGTGCAGAGCATAACGATTGCAATTATATTAATGTTTTACATAAATTGTATGAATATGTGTTAGCAGCTATTTTGATATCTTATAATCAATAGTAAAGCAATAAGAATGACACTGAAGGATATTGTATGTGTGTATGATAAGACTTCCATGATATTGTTTCACAAAGAAAAATAGTACGAGGTGTCATTTCATTCTGTTTTGAACTATCATGCGTTTGTTAATTTGCAAAATTAATAATAAAATCACACTAAATTTTAGTTCAATATCACTTTGTATGTTTAAGGAAGGAGTAGTGTTGTGATTGTATCTACATTGATATAAATGATTACTATTTTAACCCTTTACTCCATAAATACGCTCTTTCCCGCACCAAACACAGTAGGCCTTTGAAAACAGTGCAGGAAGAGTTCAGACTGCAATCTGAACACTTCCTGCACTGTTTTCCACTCTGTCAGTTAATATAAACATAATTCACCCATTGCTGGTGAATTAATGCTTTCAACTGTAAGAGTCCCAAAAAAAATGCTTATGGGGCAAAGGGTTAACACAACATATGTTAATTCTTCTGTTGGTATGAAAGAGAACCATCAGCGTTTATAATTAAATTCATGAATATTCTTGTCTATGATTTGGTGGTAATTCTGTATACACACTTGTGTTTAGCTGATGCTGTTTTAATATCAGTGCCTATGTGTATGCACAGATGTATTTGTGTTAACATTTATGTGTAAATATTAACACTTTTATGATCCAGGAAAACGTAACAGTAGGTAAGCATTTATCCAAACCCAACTCCTAACTCACTCACCCAACATAGAACAACTGTTGGTTTATTTGTATAACCAAGAATGTACATTATATTTCGTTAGTAAACGATTGTGTGTGTGTGTGTGTGTGTGTGTGTGTGTGTGTGTAAATACAGATTTGTTGCGGTAGGCAAACTATCAAAATCTAGGTGGTGAATATACCTGAACAGTTATGTTCTAAATGCGTTAACAATAACTTCAATCACAGAAAGTGTTAAAATAAACATTAACGATAGGCAATCAATTCAAAAGTTCCATAATGACTGCAATTCTTGTTTGGCGTATGTTTGAACGTCTAACACACCAATTAATTTTGTACTGTTCTCTGGACCTGGATCTGGATAAGAATCAAGATGAAAGCCATTAACTGTATTCGCGCACACAACAATATCTTCCAGTGTTCTAGTTTAGAATATGTTTTGGAAAGTAAGAGTTCTGAAATGAGATGCTTTTGCACTGCACTAATTTAAAGCATTTGCTGTTATTTAATGAGCGTTTTTCAATAATATTATCTGATTTGCAGTCTATGAATTTTCTGGCTTGAATTTGGAGTTTGCCACAGACAGGCGTTAAATAGTGAAGACATTGCATAGCTGGCACCAGCCCCTCGATCACCTTATAGAAGGTTAACCTCTGTGCTTTCCTTCGGTCTTGAAGGGGTGAAAGTTGTAGGTCGTTCATCATACGTGTGACGCTACCTGGGTCCCGTGACTTGTAGTATCCTGTGATGAAGCGGACGGCTTGGCGCTGTACTTTCTCAAGTATAATGATGTCCTTTTGTTAATAATAACCCCAGACAGTATTCTAGGGTTGATTTGACTAGTGAAAGGTATGCCATTTTCCAGCATGATGGTGGACAATGTTTCAGGTTCCTTCTAAGAAAGCCAATGGTCGAGTTTGCTTTTTAGAGATCTTGGTGATGTCGGCGCTCCACTTAAGGTCTTCAGATATTGTCACTCCAAGATAAGGGTTTTCTGGTACTTTTTGTAGTATGGTTTTGTCAAGTTCATAGAAATGGGACGATTAGCTGTTCATGCTCATCAAGAGGGATTTCTTTGCATTAAAACGCATACCCCTTGTATCAGCCCATGTCTCTAGTTGTTGTAAGTCTTGTTGGAGGGTGGTGTGGTCTTCTGGGCTTTTGATGACTCGGTCAAGTAGGCAGTCGTCAGCAAAAGACGAACTGATGACTACATTGCGTCTGGGAGGTCGTTGGTATGGCGTAAGAAAAGCAAGGGTCTAATTACTGTGCCCTAGGGTACTCCAGAGTCCACGGATATTGCTTCTGATGTTTCACCATCGACCACAACCTGCATTATCCTATTAGTAAGGAAGACTGTCAAGCAGGCATCTACTCCAAATAGTTCCAGCTTGTGAAGTAGCCTTTTGTGGGAGACTGTATCAAATGCCTTGGAAAAATCAAGAAAATTACCGTGTCGATCTGTGCCTCTTCGTCCGAGTTTCGCAGAAGGTCGTAAACTGTTGTCATGAGTTGTGTTTTACAAGAAAAACCTGATCTAAAGCCATGATTTAATGTTGTAAGGATATTTTTTCAAGATCATCGATAATATGTTTGCAGATTATGTATTCTAGTAGTTTACATGAAACACATGTCAGGGAAACGGGTATGTATTTTCAGGGAGGTGAACTTCGCCTTTCTTGTATATTGGTGCCACATTTGCGTTGAGCCAGTCTGATGGAAGTGTACCACTGTTGGTGGAGAGTTGGAATATGATCCAAAGGGCAAATGTTAGTTGATAGGCGTATATCTTTAACATTGTGTTAGCAATCTTGTCTTGTCCCTATGCTTTTGAAGTTTTAATCTTCAGGAGAATCTTCTCGACACCCTTGGTTGTAACTGTGAGTGGATATATTGGGTGTTTGACTCTCTTCTTTGTGTCAGGCGGTATGGAGCCGCCAGTTTCTTTCGTGAAAACGGACTTGAATTGAACAACCAGGATCTGGGCTTTGTCCTTGTTTCCATTCAGTAGGCTTCAAAGCTTCTTTAGTTAAACAACGTCTATGCTGTTTTGCCTCCAAGCCTTAACATACCTAAAAAAAGGCTTTATGTTTTGCTCATCGAGACCCTTCTGAACGGTGTTGTTGGTGTGGTTTATCTCTTCTTTCTTGAATGCAGCCTTGCACTTTCTTTTGAAGGTCTTGTACGCATTCAACAGGTTGAACTGTTTGGCGTGTTTGTACAGCCATGATTTTCGTCTCACCATCCTTTAGTGTCTGTGTTGAACCAGTGTACTGATTTCCTTTTATTGCTGGCCTAATATGTAGCGTATTCAATACGAGGTGCCGTATTACGATATATAGGGCCTACTCAAACAAAACTTTGATGTCACGCGCACCTTTTACAGAAATCAAGGAAATTTGCTCACCGCGAACAATATATAACGAAGTGGATTTGGTGTAAACACGGTTGGAGAGCGAAATACACACAACAACTTATATTTTGTAAGTTGAAATTCAAACGCGGTGATCAGTCTCAACTTTTCTTATAATAGTTTACTTTTATATATATATATATAAATATGAACATATAATTACCCCAGACAACATTGTCATATTAGTATAAGTTGAAAATATAGCTTAAATACGAATTGTAAGAGCGACCAAGGACACTGTTTTTAACTTGTTGCTGTTTTTGTTTCGTAAAATATTTGATTATTCATAAATATTTTTAAAGAAGAAGAAACAAGGATTATTTATAACCGCCATTATCTCACGGAAGCACATCCTGTTTCCATGGTGGTTATTACTTCTTTTTTACTAAGTACTATCAATTTGCAGTAATACTGCCAATTTTCAGACATTAAATACTAAAACTTTTGTCAAAATATGTCTGATCCACTTTCTACATTGTCATTATATACAGGCGCAAGATGTCGACCGGCATGCAACTTTGATGTGCTTGACTATTTTATCCAAAATAATTTCTTTTAACCTAATTCAATTAAAAATTTTACACCGAAATAATCTCATTACACATTGAAGACATTATATTACCAAAACCATTACTCAATAATATGCAAATGCTAGAAAATTGCACATTACTATCATTCAAAATAAAAATATCTTAAAAATTTTGAGATTTTTCATGAAATTTCAATGTAAATATGCACATGTATGCTTTATTGGAGGCATAAACACGACAAAATGTTTTTTTATAAAGGGAATATCTCGATTTTGTCATTTAAGACCATGAGAGTGTAAAGAAGATGTTATTTTACCTACAATTATCATTTGGGAAAATCACCCACATACAAGAAGAAACTTTATTTTGTGTCGGATATACAAATATAAAACACTAGCAGTAAAGCTATTTGCCGACAGGCATCTCACTGAAGTATATCTATAAAAACTGTAACAAAGTGGGGAATCCAATATAGATTTATAAGAGTAGATTGGATTTCTATAATAAACTAAAACTTACACAAATTAAAAACTCGCATAAAATACCAAACACGGGACGGTACGCCGCTTCACCATGACCCATTTATCAAACGTCTCATTAACAACAAGGTAGGCGAATTTGAACATAAGCGACCGTCGTAACAATTAATAAAACAAACAAACTGTCACCACTAATGGCTGATAACGGTTGGGCAATACGCGTAGTTATTGCTTAAACAAAGTAGATATCGTCCTTACTAGTAAACCATGGGAGCATCTAGCATATATTTGGAGATCATTTGTTAAGATAGGTATTAGCCAGAGTAAGGCTAAATCTATTCCTATGGAAGTTTTATTAAGTGACGGTACTACGTCTACATGCATAGATGATGTACTTGCTAAGTGGAAATCTGATTTTAGTGATTTATTTAAAAATGTAAATTCAACAGACGTTTCACTAGAAACTAATTATACTTACACTGATAATAATAACCCATATTTGTCATTCAATAATAATATTTCTATTTTGGAGGTTCAAAAAGTAATTAACGAGGCTAAAAGTGGAAAAGCAAGTGGAGTAGATGATATACCGAGCGAAGTATTAAGGAACAATACCTCTGCTTTATTTCTTCATAGTTTATTTAATGTTTGCTTTTCTAATGGAACTGTTCCAACTATTTGGGGAAGGTGCATCATAAACCCGATACCCAAATCTGCAACATCTGATCCACGAGATCCATTGTCTTATAGGGGTATTTCTTTAGCTTCTGCTATGTATAAGATAAATTGCAGAATTTTAAATGATAGATTGAGTTCATGGGCTGAACAAAATAATATGATTGCAGAAGAACAAAATGGTTTTAGGAAAAAACGAAGCACCATTGACCATATTACTTCTATAACAAGTATAGTTGATTCTAGGGGGGGAAAAAATCTACTTTTTGTGCTTTTATTGATTTCCGCAAAGCTTATGATTTTATTAATAGAGATAAGTTATGGATACGCCTTAAAGAAACTGGTATATCCGGGGAAATGTTATGTGCAATAAAATCGCTTTATTCGTCTGTATCTTCTTGTGTTAGAGTAAATTCGTTAACAACTGAGTGGTTCGATGTTCAGTGTGGTTTAAGACAAGGCTGTATCTTATCGCCTTTATTATTTAATCTTTATATTAACGATTTAGCTATATATCTTAAGTCCATGAACATTAGAGTTCAAATAAATGGTGAATGTTTATGTATGCTCATGTATGCTGATGATATTGTTTTGTTGGCAGAAAGCCATGGTGATTTACAAATTTTATTACATGCATTAAATGACTGGTGTAGTTTAAATGATATGCATATTAACAGTACAAAAAGCAATATCATTCATTTTCGACCTAATTCAGTAGCAAGGTCAAATCAACAGTTCACGTGTGGAGAGTATGCATTAAATATTGTAGATAAATATATATATCTAGGAATGTATTTGCACGAACATTTAGATTTTAACGTTACAGTTAAACATGTTTTTCAAAGTGCTAACCGGGCATTAGGTCTTCTTATTGCTAAGTGTTAGTTAATGGGCGGAGTTCCGTACAATGTTTTTACAAAATTATTTGATTTCATTGTTTGGCCAGTTGTTAGTTATAGTTCTGCCATTTGGGGCCATAAAAGTTATTCCCCCGTAACTGCTATTCAAAACCGAGCCATGCGTTTTTTTCTTGGAGTGGGAAAGTATACACCAAACTCTGCAATCATTGGAAAAATGGGTTGGAAACCTGCAATAGTTCGTCAGCGTGTTAATATTTCGTCTTACTGGCACAGACTGTCAGCAATGGGTAGTACTCGACTTAACAAACAAATTGCACAATGGGCAAACAGTAAAGCAAACAGTTCTTGTTAAACTGTTTTTTTTCATGTTAAAAAATTGTTAGACTCACTTGGTCTTCAACAATTTAAAACTATAGATACATGTATAAATAAGCAAAGTTTTGTCAGTATTTTGAGGGAACGATGTTCAAATCAGTTTTTAATGGAATGGCAATATTCTATTCAGAGAGATAGTAGTGCTTCTGGAAAGGGTCGAAATAAGTTAAGAACATATCGTCTTTTTAAACATGAATTAAAAACCGAATTGTATTGCACTTTGATTTTACCAATAAGACATTGTTCAGCTTTCAGTAAATTCAGATGTGGAGAAGCTCCAATACGCATTGAAACTGGTAGGTATGAACATCTTAAAGAAGATGATCGTAAATGCCCGTTTTGTAATGTTGTGGAGGATGAAAATCATGTTATTTTAGAATGTAACAAGTATGATGATTTAAGACAACTTTTATTTGAAAAAGCCCATGAAATCTGTGATAACTTTTTAACAATGCCAAAACCTGATAAACTAGTCACTTTATTTACTCATCCAGCATTGATTCGAGTATATGTCAAAACCTGTCTTAAAATATTGCAACGTCGTACCTTTTACCTATGTAAATAATGCTCTCTTTATCTTAGTTATTTGCCATATTTTGTTCCATCTATGAAAATATTGCTAATCAGTTCTCAATTGATCTGATCAAAGGAGATAATCGTTTTTTTAAGATATTTTTTTTATATGCGCAATAGTGCTCTTTTTCTTCTTCAGCTTTTTAATTAAAAATTTGGTTTATTGCAGTTTTTAGTATAAAGATTAGCAATATTTTACATAGTTTATCATGTCAAATAATTGTACTTTGTATTGGTATGCATATTTTATGTTTAAAATGTCTCTTATAATTCTTTTAGAATGGCTATGTATAATTTTAAATGTTCATGTATATGTTTTATTATTATGTGATAAGTACATAGATGAGACGAAAATAAAGATAATACTATAACAATTAATAAAAGTTGCTAATGATAAAAACAACTTTGACAGCCGTGAAAAGAAACCCGTATATAAGAGACCGGTTTGTAGCTATAAAGGGAGTCGATTTTCGAATACGTTTAGGCCTTGATAATAGATTACGTCGCTGTGATCAAATAAGTTAGAAATTGAACTTGTGATAACTTTAGAAATTGTGACAACTTTAGAAATTGAATTTGTAATAACTTTAGAAATAGTGATAACTTTGAAATTGAAATTATAGTAACTTTAGGAATTGGACTTGTTATAGCTTTGAATTCGACGTGTGATGATTTTAGATTGAACTTATAATAAACATCGATAATCTCAGTTAACTTGTGAAATTGTGTTTTATTATTATTACGCTACAAAACCTTCAATTTTTTACTTTTTTTAATTACCCCTGTTTCCTAAGTACTATCAATTTGCAGTAATAATTTTCAGGCATTAAATGCTTAAACTTTTGTCAGAATACCACTTTCTACATTGTCATTATATACAGACGCGAGATGACGACCGACATGCAATTTTGATGTGATTGCCGGACTATTTTTAACCTAGAAAAAAATCTTAATCTTTTAACGTTATTCAATAAAAAGAAATACACCAAAATAGTTTCACTACACATTGAAGACATTATCTTACCAAAATACATTATTACTATGCACATGCTAAAAATATTGCACATTTCAATCATTCAAAATAAAAAATCCTCAAAATTTTGTAATTTTTTATGAAAATAAAAACTGCATCAGTGGTGGAACGTTGTCGGTTAATCCAAATTGACTATCATATCTTAAAAAAAAATTTTTACATGTAGCTATTGTGTTATCTATAGTTATACCTTTATAATTAGAGGGGTTTGATATATCCCCCTTTTTATGAATAGGAACAAGTCCGTTACACCAAGAGTCAGGATAAGTACCTAAATCGTATATTTGCTTAACAATGGGCTTATAAAGAAATCCGCTGCATTATTGCAATAATTCGGTCTTTTGTACCTTTTCATGGATAGTTTTCATTCAATAGATTTACTTATTTCTTCTTAACAACGTCATTCGTGGTCAAAATGAGTTGAAAGGTGATATCGGTACTTAAATATTTGGCTTATTGTTTACTGTGAAATCATTCATTTTTGTTATTTTTGGTTAAAGGACATATTTCTTGTGGAACTTAACTTCGTTAAAAACGAATTTTAGAACAAAAAAATATCTTTGAATTCGAGTATTTCTATTACATAACGCGTTTTAATTACTGACCTGTACGAGCATTAAGTATTATATGATTCCTGTGTATGGCCAATTATTATATGTGGCGCTGCCATTTAGGGTTTTATGTCATTTTTTTGTATCAATACAATTCATAATAGAGAAATGCGTTTTTTTTGCTTGGTGTAAGCAAATATACACAAACAGCAGTAGAGGATGATGGAATGCGATAGATCCACGATGATGTTAAGCAATGGGAAACAGTATGTTCATATTTGTAGCGTATTGTACAAATGGAATGACAGAGTTAAGAATTAATAAACGTATAGTTGTTTGTACTTTGAAAGTGGGTGTATAGTGTTACTGAAAAGCTTAAAAGTTTACAATGTAATAATTATTGATATATAGATTTAAGATTTTCAAAGAAAAGAATAAAGAAAGGTGTTATGAGAGCTCTGACAGATAACTATATACTAAGTTGTGTAAATACTGATATGAACAATTAGAAGTTAATGATCGTAAGTGTCCTTTTTGTTAACAAGAAGATGAAACAGAATTACATGCATTGTGAAAATGTAAAGAATATGTTGACATCAGACAAAAATGTGTGAAAAGGCTTCCTTTATAACGAATAAAATAAGCGATATGACAGTTATAGAAAAAGTGAAGTTTGTGTTTTCCAATTAGAAAATGATACGGATAAGCGCCAAAACCTGTTTTAGTTTATAAATAATGCATTGTTTCTTGTTGATACTGCTGTTGTTGTTGCTGATGTTGTCGTTGTTTTTTATTTGTTAGGAGAGGTAGAATTACAATTTGAAAATTATGACAATTTATTGTTACAAACGAGCTCTTTACGTTAAACAAACGATCACTTTACGTTAAACAAACGATACGTTAAACAAACGATCACTTTATGTTAAACAAAAGATCACTTAACGTTAACCAAACGATCACATTACGTTAAACAAACGATCACTTTACGTTAAACAAACGATCACTTAACGTTAACCAAACGATCACATTACGTTAAACAAACGATCACTTTACGTTAAACAAACGATCACTTAACGTTAAACAAAAGATCACATAACGTTAAACAAACGATCACTTTACGTTAAACAAAAGATCACTTTACGTTAAACAAACGATCAATTTACGTTAAACAAACGATCACTTTACGTTAAGCAAACGATCACTTTACGTTACAAGTGACAAGATCAACCATAAATTAACAACAATGACTGCCAATAAATATACATAAAAAGCGAGTCGGTCTAACAGTATAGACACATCTTTCCATGTTATAATTTCTTCAAATACGTTTTCTTTTTCAACATTAGACACCAAATCATTTGCGGTTTCCTTGTTATTCTTAGGGAGTTGTGCCTTTTCTGTACCGTATTCAATATCGTCGACGAATACATCAGTCCGTTCTTCAAAGCTTCGAACTTTGTTACGTTCAAAACATTGGAGGTAAATAACCGGCTTCAGCTTTACGTATACAATCTGATAAAAATAAAAACGACATATACTCTACGACATGTACTTGACGACATATACTTTACGACATATACTTTACGACATTGACTTGACGACATATACTTTACGATATATACTTAACAATAAATAATATGTGCCAGGATATTCAGTTTGAATACACATAAGCAAGTGTGTGAATAAACAGGTTTACATGAATGTGACGTAGTACAACATACCCCGGATATTGCCTCACACGTACGTGATATTGCCAAAAGTGATTTTTATTAATATGCTTTTAATAGCATCGTATTTGTCCATGTCATGAAAATTCTGAATCGTGCAATTTTATTAGTTATATACAACGAAAAATTGTACACATATTGTATACATAGATATACGGTTGAGAAAAAATGAAACGAAAATCAGATGTGTACCGCGTGTGTATTGAAGTTGTTACCAGAGTAGTAATGTGTATTATATTTTGTTGTAAGGAGTATTGTAATAGAAATACAACCAAATTCTTTTGCTGAGTAGGCCATCTCTTTGAATTTCTACAGATTCTCTAACCCTTTATCCTATATCAGTTCAAGTTATCACCAAATATTTGATTACACAACATGTAAAAAAGCAGAATTTGTCACCTTCTTAACGATAGATAAATATAATATTCGTTCAATTTCAAATATATATTGTTCTGTACATTCACCAACATACTTCTCAGTCAAAGTAAGATAGGAACTTGAACAAGTTACTCATATCTTTCTGTTATATAGAGTATCTATAAATATAGCCTTTGGAAAGCTTTGACACTTACCGTTAAAATCTTTGGTGGGGTTCCTTCCATAAAGTAACATTTAACGTTTAGACCAACATTACAGACCGCCGCTGAGCATAACACTAGAATTATCAGCAGGTAGGTGGCTGCAAATTCGAAAGAAATAATATGAAATAATTCCAACAAAAGCGGCCCTGATTACCTTAGGAAATGTAAACAGTTATACAAATACTGGATTAATTAAGTTAAGTGATGTTTTCTTGTACATGTATTACAGTATAAATACTCCACAAAAACATTTTAATATCTAAGGATATATGGTACTGCCGATTTTTATTAACTGTTTTATAAGATAAGATGGTTTATTGTTACAGTATGTGTTTCGAAATGCATGGATGACAGTCACGAATAAGGAATCCGAGGTTCGAATTGACGGTTATTACTTCCCTTTGCATTAAAAGAAAACCGTATTTTAAAATGGAGTAACAACGGAGTTTATCTCGTAACATTTATTTTTCAATAATTTCTTTTCTTTGCAGACTCATATTTAGTTTTAAGTGTAGACGATCGAGGTTTACATGATAATATAGGTACCCACAGGGCTTTGGCTGTCCCCAATGTAGGTTAACATGTATTGACCTTGCTAAACTTATTTCTTTGCAGCTTGTTGTCTCTTAAATGCCCAAGTTTTAAAGTGAAAACGTTGTCCCTGTCGTGCGACGATATATACCAACCAAGTATACAGTGCTCAAAATAACAATGAGATAGCAGGGTTTTAGTACCGAGCTGAAATAGGATAATCGGTGATAAAGAACTCAACTGTAGAATATTATGAACATCCTTCGGTTTGTGAAAGGTGTTACTATTTATAGAACACATGTCCTTATAAGTTTCGATTGATTGATTGATTGATTGAATATTTAGCGTCATTTTATGCCATCGAGGGCTAACAGACGATCAGTTAACCTAACCACTGTTTCCTGGGATTAACCAGTACTCGAGTACACCCCATCTCCACAAGTAAACGATAACTTTCCCACTTGAATTGGTGAGAGACGAATGATAAAGAGACACAATGTCATATATCAATCATCACGGAGACTGTTCCCGGGCAGGGGATTCGAACTCACGACCCCTGGATTGATAGTCAGACGTGTAACCGACTGAGCTAATCGGGCCCAGTATATATAAGTTTAAAAACACGACTACTAAACCTAAGGTAATTTGCCAAGGTAAAAATTGACACATAGTCTCATGTTTACCTATATAAGGCACGTTCAACGATGTTGTGGGAAGCAACTCCGAGGTAATGGTCAGCAACACCGTGTACGACAATAGAATGGTCAGTGTGTAGCCTAGACGCTCTCCACAGTCTGTAATAGAAGACATGATGAACAGTTATCAGTACACTTAGTTGGGTGTGATAAATCATCGTGAACCTTGACCTCAAATTTTACATTAGTTCCACTTTGGACATAATGAATGTTAAAAACTAAGCTCCAATAATCCATTGTTTACCTTTTTGACAATATTCATTGGGGTTTAATGTCACTTCAACAGATAGCAGGGATTAAAATGATTTACCGATTTTTTGTTGGTGGAGTAAACATCATAATGGATCGGACTAGAACCATCGTCCTTCCGTAAGTAGCTGGCAAACTTTTTTACATACAGTTGGAAGTTCGAGCTGGGTTCGTATCCTTCAAATTTGTAAAAATGTTGTGTTTTTTTATGTGAAATAGGTGGAAACATCAAAGATTGTTTAACTCCCTTGAGTAATGCTTTCACTGGAAACTGCCATGTTGTAAACACAATATTTTAAATGGTTGCCAGTTTTCATTTACTCAGCATTCTTTGAGGCGAAGCTATTTAACACAGCAGAGTGTTTACATGGCCAATATATTTCTCTTAAATCTTGATATTAATCACAACATAGAACCAAATTGTATTCATCCTCTAAAACATTTTCAATACACAGATATTTTTCAACATGTAAGTTTGTATTGAAGATAGAAATACCTGTTGGAATCAAGAACGCCCAAATCATACATAACGACAACAGCATCGACGGCAACAGAAGGTTGATAACGTAAAATGGGCGGAGTCTTTTAAAGCGCATGTATATTTGTAGGAGATAGTTAGTGGTTGCTGGGCAACATAATACGGCCGTTGCTTTCTGTATTTTAGATGACTTGATATCCCATTCTCCATTTTGTAACATATAGGTCGTGTCAACCTGTTGGGAAGATTCATAATAGAAAAAGAGAACAATTAATAAATAGTACGCAACGTTTCTTTCCTTCAAACAAATCATACATTAAAAACTTTTATTCTATTTGTTATTATTCTTCAATATTGTAATTCATTCTTGTTCTTATATATTGTAGTAAATTGTTGTTCTTATATATTGTAGTACAGTGGTGTTCGTCAATATTGTAGTACAGTGTTGTTCGTAAATATTGTAGTACAGTGTTGTTATTATATATTGTAGAACAGTGTTGTTACTAAATAGTGTAGTACAGTGTTGTTCTTATATATTGAAGTAAGTTGTTATTCTTGTGTATTGTAGTACAGTGTTGTTCATATATATTGTAGTACAGAGCTGTTCTTGTCAATTGTAGTACAGTTTTTTTCTTAAATATTGTAGTACATTGTTGCTCTTATATATTGTAGTACAGTGTTGTTACAAAATAGTGAAGTACAGTGTTGTTCTTATTTATTGAAGTACATTGCTGTTCTTGTGTATTGTAGTACAGTACAGTGTTTTTCTTATATAATGTAGTACATTGTTGTTCTTATATATTGTAGTACATTGTTGTTCTTATATATTGTAGTACAGTGTTGTTGTTATATATTCTAGTACATTGGTGTTCTTATATATTGTAGTTCATTGTTCTTATATACTGTAGTACATTATTGTTCTAATATATTGTAGTACATTGTTGTTCTTGTATAGTGAAGTAGATTGTTGTTTTTATATATTGTAGTACATTGTTGTTCTTCTATAGTGAAGTACAGTGTTGTTCTTATATATTGTAGTACATTGTTGTTCTAATATATTGTTGAACATTGCTGTTCTTATATATTGTAGTACATTGTTGTTCGTGTATATTGCAGTACAGTGTTGTTCTTATATATTGTAGTACAGTGTTGTTTTACATATTGTAGTACATTGTTTTTCTTATATAGTGTAGTACAGTGTTGATCTTATATATTATAGTACAGTGTTGTTCTCATATATTGTAGTACAGTGTCGTTCTTTTATATTGTAGTACATTGTTGTTTTTGTATATTGTAGAACATTGTTGTTCTTATATAGTGTAGTACAGTGTTGTTCTTATATATTAGAGTACAGTGTTGTTCTCATATATTGTAGTACAGTGTGGTTCTTATATATTGTAGTACAGTGTTGTTCTTATATATTGTAGTACATTGTTATTCATATATATTGTAGTGCAATGTTATTCTTATTTATTGTAGTACATTGTTGTTCTTAAAAAGTGTAACAAATTGTTGTTTTATATATTGTAGTACATTGGTGTTCTTATATATTGAAGTACAGTGTTGTTTTTATTTATTGCAGTACAGTTTTGTTTTTATATATTGTAGTACAGTGTTGTTTTATATATTGTAGTGCATTGTTGTTCTTATATATTGTAGTACAGTGTTGTTCTTATAATTATATTGTAGTACAGTGTTGTTCTTATATATTGTATACAGTGTTGTTCTTATATATTATAGTACATTGTTGTTCTTATATATTGTAGTACAGTGTTGATCTTATATATTGTAGTACATTGTTGTTCTTATATATTGTAGTACAGTGTTGATCTTATATATTGTAGTACAGTGTTGTTCTTATATATTGTAGTACAGTGTTGATCTTATATATTGTAGTACAGTGTTGATCTTATATATTGTAGTACAGTGTTGTTCTTACATATTGTAGTACAGTGTTGTTCTTACATATTGTAGTACAGTGTTGTTCTTCTATATTGTAGTACATTGTTGTTCTTATATATTCTAGTACATTGTTGTTCTTATATATTCTAGTACATTGTTCTTATATATTGTAGTACATTATTGTTCTAATATATTGTAGTACAGTGTTGTTCTTCTATAGTGAAGTACAGTGTTGTTCTTATATATTGAAGTACATTGTTGTTCATCAATATTTTTGAACATTGCTGTTCTTATATATTGTATTACATTATTGTTCGTGTATATTGCAGTACAGTGTTGTTCTAATATATTGTAGTACAGTGTTGTTTTTTATTTTGATATAAATTGTTGTTCTTATATATTGTAGTACAGTGTTGTTCTTATATATTGTAGTACAGTTTTGTTTGTATATATTGTAGTACATTGTTGTTCTTATATATTGTAGTACAGTGTTGTTCTTATATATTGTAGTACATTGTTGTTCTTATATATTGTAGTACAGTGTTGATCTTATATATTGCAGTACAGTGTTGTTCTTATATATTGTAGTACAGTGTTGTTCTTCTATATTGTAGTACATTGTTGTTCTTGTATATTCTAGTACATTATTGTCCTGATATATTCTAGTACATTGTTCTTATATAGTGTAGTACATTATTGTTCTAATATATTGTAGTACATTGTTGTTCTTTTATAGTGAAGTACAGTGTTGTTCTGATATATTGAAGTACATTGTTGTTAATCAATATTGTTGAACATTGCTGTTCTTATATATTGTAGTACATTATTGTTCCTGTATATTGCAGTACAGTGTTGTTATAATATATTGTAGTACAGTGTTGTTTTATATATTGTAGTACATTGTTGTTCTTATATAGTGTAGTACAGTGTTGCTCTTATTTATTATAGTACAGTGTTGTTCTTATATATTGTAGTATAGTGTTGCTCTTTTATATTGTAGTACAGTGTTGTTCTTGTATATTGTAGAACATTGTTGTTCTTATATATTGTAGTACAGTGTTGTTCTTATATATTGTAGTACATTGTTATTCATATATATTGTAGTTCATTGTTATTCTTATTTATTGTAGTACAGTGTTGTTCTTATATATTGTAGTACAGTGTTGTTTTTATATATTGTAGTACAGTGTTGTTTTTTTATATTGAAGTACAGTGTTGTTTTATATATTGTAGTGCAGTGTTTTACTTATATATTGTAGTAAAGTGTTGTTCTTATATATTGTCGTACATTGTTGTTCTTATATATTGCAGTACAGCGTTGTTCTTATATATTGTAATACAGTGTTGTTCTTATATATTGTAGTGCATTGTTATTCTTATATATTGTAGTACATTGTTGTTCTTCAATATTGCAGTAAAGTGTTGCTCTTATATATTGTAGTACAGTGATGTTTTTATATATTGTAGTACATTGTTGTTCTTATATATTGCAATATAGTGTTGTTCTTATATATTTTAGTACATTGTTGTTCTTATATATTGCAATACAGTGTTGTTCTTATATATTTTAGTACATTGTTGTTCTTATATATTGCAGTACATTGTTGTTCATATATATTGCAGTACAGTGTTGTTCTTATATATTGTAGTACATTGTTGTTCTTATATTATGAAGTACACTGTTGTTTTTATATATTGTAGTACAGTGTTATTATTATATATTGTAGTACATTGTTGTTCTTATATATTGTAGTACAGTGTTGTTCTTATATATTGTAGTACAGTGTTGTTCTTATATATTGTAGTACATTGTTGTTCTTATATTATGAAGTACACTGTTGTTTTTATATATTGTAGTACAGTGTTATTATTATATATTGTAGTACATTGTTGTTCTTATATATTGTAGTACAGTGTTGTTCTTATATATTGTAGTACATTGTTGTTCTTCAATATTGTCGTACAGTGTTGTTTTTATATATTGTAGTACACTGTTGTTCTTATATATTGCAGTACAGTGTTGCTCTTATATATTGTAGTACAGAACATTATTGTTCTAATATATTGTAGTACAGTGTTGTTCTTATATATTGTTGTACATTGTTGTTCTTATATATTGTAGTACATTGTTGTTCTTATTTAGTCCAGTACAGTATTGTTCTTATATATTGTAGTACATTGTTGTTCTTATATTTTACAGAACAGTGTTGCTCTTATATATTGTAGTACAGTGTTGTTCCTATATATTGTAGTACATTGTTGTTCTTATATATTGCAGTACAGTGTTGTTCTTATATATTCTAGTACATTGCTGTTCTTATATATTGCAGTACAGTGTTGTTCTTATATATTGAAGTACAGTGTTGTTCTTATATATTGTAGTACAGTGTTGTTCTTATATATTGTAGTAAAGTGTTGTTCTTATATATTGTAATACATTGTTGTTCTTATATAGTGTAGTCAATTGTTGTTTTATATATTGTAGTACATTGTTGTTCTTATATAGTGTAGTCAATTGTTGTTTTATATATTGTAGTACAGTGTTGTTCTTATATAGTGTAGTCAATTGTTGTTTTATATTTTGTAGTACATTGCTGTTCTTATATATTGTAGTACAGTGTTGTTTTTATATATTGTAGTACAGTATTGTTTTTATATATTGTAGTACAGTGTTGTTTTATATATTGTAGTGCAGTGTTGTTCTTATATATTGTAGTACAGTGTTGTTCTTATATATTGCAATACATTGTTGCTCTTATATATTGCAGTACATTGTTGGTCTTATATATTGCAGTACAGTGTTGTTCTTATATATTATAGTACATTGTCGTTCTTATATATTGCAGTACAGTGTTGCTCTTATATATTGTAGTACAGTGTTGTTCTTATATATTGCAGTACATTGTTGTTCTTATATATTGCAGTACAGAGTTGCTCTTATATATTGTAGTACAGTGTTGTTCTTATATATTGCAGTACATTGTTGTTTTTATATATTGCAGTACAGTGTTGCTCTTATATATTGTAGTACAGTGTTGTTCTTATATATTGAAGTACAGTGTTGTTCTTACATATTTAAGTACAGTGTTGTTCTTATATATTGTAGTACAGTGATGTTCCTATATATTGTAGTACAGTGTTGTTCTTATATTTTGTAGTACAGTGTTGTTCTTATATATTGTAGTACATTATTGTTCTTATATATTGTAGTACATTGTTGTTCTTATATATTTTAGTACAGTGTTGTTCTTATATATTGTAGTACATTGTTGTTATTATATATTGTAGTACATTGTTGTTCTTATATATTGTAATACCTTGTTGTTCTTATATATTATAGTACCTTGTTGTTTTTATAAATTGCAGTACAGTGTTGTTCTTATATATTGTAATATATTGTTTTCTTATATATTGCAGTACATTGTTGCTCTTATAAATTGTAGTACAATGTTGTTCTTATATATTGTAATACATTGTTGTTCTTATATATTGTAGTACAGTGTTGTTCTTTTATATTGTAGTACAATGTTGCTCTTATATATTGTAGTACAGTGTTGCTCTTATATATTTAAGTACATTGTTGCTCTTATATACTGTAGTACATTGTTGTTCTTATATATTGTAGTACATTGTTGTTCTTATATATTGCAGTACATTGTTGTTCTTATATATTGCAGTACAGTGTTGTTCTTATATATTGAAGTACAGTGTTGTACTTATATATTGCAGTACAGTGTAGTTCTTATATATTGTAGTAAATTGTTGTTCTTATATATTGAAGTACAGTGTTGTTCTTATATATTGCAGCACAGTGTTGCTCTTATATATTGTAGTACAGTGTTGTTCTTATATATTGTAGTACAGTGTTGTTCTTATATATTGTAGTACAGTGTTGCTCTTATATATTGTAGTACAGTGTTGTTTTTATATATTGTAGTACATTGTTGTTCTTATATATTGTAGTACATTGTTGTTCTTCAATATTGTAGTACAGTGTTGGTCTTATATATTGTAGTACACTGTTGTTCTTATATATTGCAGTACAGTGTTGCTCTTATATATTGTAGTACAGTACATTGTTGTTTTAATATATTGTAGTACAGTGTTGTTCTTATACATTGTAGTACATTGTTGTTCTTATATATTGTAGTACATGGTTGTTCTTATATATTGCAGTACAGTGTTGTTTTTATATATTGTAGTACATTGTTGTTCTTATATATTGCAGAACAGTGTTGCTCTTATATATTGTAGTACAGTGTTGTTCCTTTATATTGTAGTACATTGTTGTTCTTATATATTGCAGTACAGTGTTGTTCTTATATATTGTAGTACACTGCTGTTCTTATATATTGCAGTACAGTGTTGTTCTTATATTGAAGTACAGTGTTGTTCTTATATATTGTAGTACAGTGTTGTTATTATATATTGTAGTAAATTGTTGTTCTTATATATTGTAGTACATTGTTGTTCTTATATAGTTTAGTCAATTGTTGTTTTATATATTGTAGTACATTGTTGTTCTTATATAGTGTAGTCAATTGTTGTTTTATATATTGTTGTACAGTTTTGTTTTTATATAGTGTAGTCAATTGTTGTTTTATATTTTGTAGTACATTGTTGTTCTGATATATTGTAGTACAGTGTTGTTTTTATATATTGTAGTACAGTGTTGTTTTTATATATTGTAGTACAGTGTTGTTTTATATATTGTAGTGCAGTGTTGTTCTTATATATTGTAGTACAGTGTTGTTCTTATATATTACAATACATTGTTACTTTTATATATTGTAGTACATTGTTGTTCTTATATATTGTAGTACATTGTTGTTCTTATATATTGCAGTACAGTGTTGTTCTTATATATTGTAGTACATTGTTGTTCTTATATATTGCAGTACAGTGTTGTTCTTATATATTATAGTACATTGTTGTTCTTATATATTGCAGTACAGTGTTGTTCTTATATATTGAAGTACAGTGTTGTTCTTATATATTGTAGTAAATTGTTGTTCTTATATATTGTAGTACATTGTTGTTCTTATATATTGCAGTACAGTGTTGCTCTTATATATTGTAGTACAGTGTTTTTCTTATATATTACAGTACATTGTTGTTCTTATATACTGCAGTACAATGTTTGCTTATATATTGCAGTACAGAGTTGCTCTTATATATTGTAGTACAGTGTTGTTCTTATGTATTGCAGTACATTGTTGTTTTTATATATTGCAGTACAGTGTTGCTCTTATATATTGTAGTACAGTGTTGTTCTTGTATATTGAAGTACAGTGGTGTTCTTACATATTTCAGTACAGTGTTGTTCTTATATATTGTAGTACAGTGTTGTTCTTATATATTGCAGTACAGTGTTGTTCCTATATATTGTAGTACAGTGGTGTTCTTATATATTGTACATGTAGTACAGTGTTGTTCTTAAATATTGTAGTACATTGTTGTTCTTATATATTGTAGTACATTGTTGTTCTTATATATTTTAGTATAGTGTTGTTCTTATATGTTGTAGTACATTGATGTTCTTATATATTGTAGTAAAGTGTTGTTATTATCTATTGTAGTACATTGTTGTTCTTATATATTGTAGTACATTGTTTTTCTTATATATTGTAGTACATTGTTGTTCTTATATATTGTAGTACAGTGTTGTTCTTATATATTGCAGTACATTGTTGTTCTTATTTATTGCAGTACAGTGTTGTTCTTATATATTGAAGTACAGTGTTGTTCTTATATATTGTAGTACAGTGTTGTTCTTGTTCATTGCAGTACAGTGTTGTTCTTATATTTTGTAGTACAGTGTTTTTCTTATATTTTGTAGTAAATTGTTGTTTTATATATTGTAGTACATTGTTGTTCTTGTATATTGAAGAACATTGTTTTTCTTATATATTATAGTACATTGATGTTCTTGTATATTATAGTGCTTTGTTATTCTTATATATTTTTGTACAGTGTTGCTCTTATATATTTTAGTACATTGTTGTTCTTACATATTGTAGTGCATTGTTGTTCATATATATTGTAGTACATTGTTGTTCTTATATATTTTAGTACAGTGTTGTTCTTATATAGTGTAGTACATTGTTGTTCTTATATAGTGAAGTACAGTGTTGTTCATAAATATTGTTGAACATTGCTGTTCTTATAAATTTTAGTACATTGTTGTTCTTGTATATTGCAGTACAGTGTTATTCTTATATATTGTAGTACATTGTTGCTCTTGTATATTGCAGTACAGTGTTATTCTTATATATTGCAGTACAGTGTTGATCTTATATATTGTAGTAAATTGTTGTTCTTATATATTGTAGTCCAGTGTTGTTATTATATATTGTAGTACATTGTTGTTCTTATATACTGTAGTACATTGTTGTTCTTATACATTGCAGTGCATTGTTTTTCATATATATTATAGTACATTGTTGTTCTTATATACTGTAGTACATTGTTTTTCTTATATATTGTAGTACATTGTTGTTTTTGTATATTGTAGTACGTTGCTGGTCTTCAATATTGTAGTTCATTGTTGTTCTTATATATTGTAGTACAATTTTTTTCTTATATATTGTAGTACGTTGCTTGTCTTATATATTGTAGTTCATTGTTGTTCTTATATATTGTAGTACAGTTTTGTTCTTGTATATTGTAGAACATGGCTGGTCTTATATATTGTAGTACAATGTTGCTCTTATATATTGTAGTACAGTGTTGTTCTTATATATTGTTGTACAGTGTTGTTCTTATATATTGTAGTGCATTGTTGCTATTATCTATTGCAGTACAGTGTTGTTTTCATATATTGTAGTGCATTGTTGTTATTATATATTGTAGTGCATTGTTGTTCTTATATATTGTAGTGCATTGTTGCTATTATCTATTGCAGTACAGTGTCGTTTTTATATATTGTAGTGCATTGTTGTTCTTATCTTATGTAGTATGGTGTTGTTCTTGCATAGTGTAATACGTTGCTGGTCTTCAATATTGCTGTGCATTTTTGTTCTTTTAAATTGTAGTACAGTGTTGTTGCTATATATTTTAGTATATTGTTGTTCTTATATATTTCAGTACAGTGTTGTTCTTATCTATTGTAGTACACCGTTGTTCTTATATATTGCAGTAAAGTGTAGTTCTTATAAATTGTAGTACAGTGTTATTCTTATATAGTGTAGTACATTGTTGTTGTTATATATTGTAGTACAGTGTTGTTGTTATATAGTGCAGTACAGTGTTGTTCTAATATATTGCAGTACATTGTTGTTCTTATATATTGCAGTAAAATGTTGTTCTTATTTATTGTAGTACAGTGTTGTTGTTATATATTGTCGTACAGTGTTGTTCTTATATTTTGTAGTACAGTGTTGTTCTTCAATATTGTAGTACAGTGTTGTTCTTATAAATTGTAGTACGTGGTTGTTGTTATATATTGTAATACGTTGTTGTTGTTATATATTGTAGTACAGTGTTGTATTTATATATTTTAGTACGTTGCTGTTCTTCAATATTGTAGTACATTGTTGTTCTATATATTGTAGTACATTGTTGTTCTTATATACTGTGATACATTGATGTTCTTCAATACTGTACTTCACTGTGTTTTATATTTATTTCTATAAAATGATTGAACGCATGTTTTTAAAGATTATCTACAGAATTTTATATTAGATATCAAGTTAATATGGCTGGAATTATGTGTGTGTGTGTGTGTGTGTGTGTGTGTGTGTGTGTGTAGGTAGGTAGGTAGGTAAGTATGCGCCTTGTAACAATGCAAATCTAAGACACTTCAATAACCACAACTTATATACAATAACAAACTATAACTGAAAAAAAATCACCTGAGTAAAGTTCAATGTTATTTCTAAATTTTTCCAGTAATTATGACTCCAAAATCCAAAATCTATTCGACACTCTTGTTCGTCAAACGGAAACTTAGAAACTTCAACTTCGCAGGAGCTGTAGATGATTTGAAAGAGTACCCAGCGTACACTTCCGTCGCTGAATATCATCAGGCGGGTATCGTCATCGTCATAACCAAGTGTGCCAATCTCCGACACGCTGAAATGCAATGTTATGTTTGATGTTTAAAGAGTCATCACCTGTGTACAAGCTAACTGTACATAATGAATGAGATATATTTGTATATATATATGTTTATGTATATGGAAGAAGATGATAAATAAATAAATTAATTGATTAATACACCCAAACAATACTGAATTCTTTGAAATTATTTAATATATATATATATATATGTGTGTGTGTGTGTGTGACAGACAGACAGACGGACGGACGGACGGACGGACGGACAGACAAGACAGACATACAGACAGACAGACAGACAGACAGACAGGCAGGCAGGCAGGCAGGCAGGCAGGCAGGCAGACAGACAGACAGACAGACAGACAGACAGACAAACTTAATATGAATATGTTTTACTAGAAATGCTTACAAAAATACAAAAATAATAGAAGACTGGTCTTACATACACACCTATTTGAAATAACTAATTCTGGGCGCCATACCCAATTTACGTCAATTTCCGTGATGTTCGAATACGAGGACGGCGTCCAAGTCAAACGTGGGTCATGCCATCTCTGAAAAAATAAAATGTTTTTATCCCCCCCCGCCGATGGCGACGGGGTACATGGTAATAGTCTCCGTTTGTCTGCCTGTCCGTCTGTAATGGCGTGCGTCCGTCCGTCCCTCCGTCCGTCTGTAACACTTTAGTCCGGAGCATAACTACGAAGCTATTCAAGCGATTATGTTGAATCTTCACACAATGACAAAAGACTTCAAAAGGAAGTGCAGTGTAAAAGAACTATAACACTACATTGTTTATTTTTTTAATATCCCCCCCCCCCCCCCCACCCCTTAATTAAATTTATACTTTTGTCTGGAGAATAACTAAAAAACTATTTAATCGATTATGTTGAATCTTCACACAATGACAAAAGACATTGAGAGGAAGTGCAGTATATAAGAATAATAACTCTACATTGCTTACGTAACAAAATAGTTAGGTTGTTTTGGCTTATTTAGTAGTGTCAGCTAGTACGTGTCTATTGGAATGATATAGGATATATTTAGAACAGGTAGCGTGGAATTGTTAAAACGTATCGATAGCTCGATAGGAGTAACGTGTTTGCGATATTTTAGATATTCATTCTTTGATTAAAGAATAAATCATTTTAATGTTTATTTCATGAAATTCCATTAAGTATTCATATAGTTAGAACATTTAAACGGGTTTATTATTTATAAAACTAATTTAAATTTACATGGGCCTAATAGCGTAAATTCCGCATCGTATTATATCGCACGATATATTGAAAGTTTGTTGTTTCATAATTTGCACAAAATTCACTAAGGGATGTGGGGTGTTTTACTATATATATCTGGCTGTATTATGGAAACTCCGTCCAGTCTAGCAGAAACATCTTTCGGAACCGTTGTGACGAGAAGGATTAACAATCTTACTTTTCCATTACATTACGGCAGACGGGTATGTGAATTTTATATTATTTTGTATATGGTTGAGTTATTTAAATGTCTGATAAATATATTTTGATGTAATCAGATATAAGTAAAGTTGTATAAATTGTTCATATCCATTCCGACGAGAATGTCTGTAAATTAATTTCGCATCCACGGTATTGGGAGTTGTTTTGTTTGAATATGTTTGAGAATGTATTTTGAGCTGTTGATATCGTGATTACGATAAAGTATTGAAATTCATCATGTTAGAATTGATTGATATGTTTAATTAAATTTTGTGGATGCTTATTCTGATATTCACAAAGTGATTAGATACAGAATTGATCCGTGATTATTTATATCATAAATTGGATATTAGGTTAGATATAATTGCTACTTTGGGATTGACGGAGGTCATATATGAGATGTTGTTAAAACTACCATGAAACTGCAGATAGTAAGAATTGAATGAACTGTTATCATTTATTGATAAATCTACCATGAAACTGTTAGATGGTAAGAATTGAATGCAATGTTATCATATATTGATAAAAATGTCATGACATTGATAAATGGTAAGTAATAGACGCAATGTCATAACGTATTGAGGAATTTGTTAATCTGAATCTTTATTTATATATATATATATATATATATATATATATATATATATATATATTGTAGCCGTTTTTAGACGTACGCGAGATATGTGTCCGCTACGTTAACGACGTGTAGACGTAAAAAGAAGTCAGCTGGTAGTAGAACCGTCATACGGACACCAACCCACATACTCGTTAGTTGTATGAACGTCTTGGCGATCCTGGTGTCGGAGTACAGTCGAAGAAAGTCGGTCCGAGGCAGCATAAAGCCAGATAACTTGGTACAGAGTTCCAGAGAAGATAACCTTGTTTATATAGCATAACCACGAGGGACGATTGACGCTAAATCTACGATAATCCAGACGCGGTAGTAGTATTTTTGATACAATATAAGTGTATTTGAAAAACAGTTATAGCATTCATATGATGTAAGCAGTTTGGATCGCGGCGATATAGATATACGGAACGTGTAGGAAAAAGAACCTGTGATTTAAAAAGTGTTAATTCCGTCTTAGGACATATTTAAACTAGCTTGTGTTTTTTTTTTGTTGTTGAGTTATTAGCCTTAAATTGTATATATTGTATAATTGTATATTCGTAATTATATTTATGTAAAATTAAAATTGTAAATTTTTTTCGAGTATACTAGTATTCTGACCTCGTGAGTAGTCGGCCCTTGGTCATTTTGCTACATCTGATTTTTTAATTATCTCCCTTTATCAAATTTACACTTTTGTCCGGAGCAAAACTCCAAAACTATTCAAGCGATCATGTCGAATCTTCACACAATGACAAAAGACATTGAGAGAAAGTGCAGTGTAATAGAAGCATATCTCTACATTGCTTTTTTTTTCTTTAAATAATATCCCCTTATCAGATTTCAACTTTTGTCTGGAGCATAACTCCAAAACTATTCAAGCGATTATGTAAAATCTTCACACAGTGACTGAGGACGTTTGGTTGAAGTGCAGAGTATAGGAAACACAACTCTACCTTGCTTTTTTAAATTATCTTCCTTTATTATATTTACATGTCCGGAGCATAACTCCAAAACTATTCAAGGGATTTTATTGAATTCTCACACAATGACAAAGAAAATTTAGAGAAAATGCAGTGTATAAGAACCATAACTCTACCTTGTTAACCTTTTGAATATGTTCCTTTATTAAATTTTCACTTTTACTTTTTTCCGGAGCAGAACTCCACAAAACTATTTAAACGATTTTGTTGACTCTTCACACAATCACTGAGTACATTAAGAGTGCAGTGTACAAGAACCATAGTTCTACCTTGCTTAACTTTTCTTAATTGTCTCCCTTTCTTTAATTTACTTGTCCTTGTCATAACTCTTAAAGTGCTGAATAAAATTTATTTAAACTGCATACAAAGACAGAGAACGAGGACATTAAAGGGAAGTTCAGTGTCTCAGAACAACAACTCTACCATTTTTCAATTATCCCAATTGATCACTTTTAGTATATTTGTCATAAAGATTAATCGATAACTATTCAAAAGATTTGATTCATATTTCACACAATGATAGAGGACATTGACAGGAAGTACTTTATGAAGTATGGCTCTACCATGCCCATTTTTAAATATATTTTATTATGCTTGTCCGGAACATAACTCAAAATCTGTTGAAGGGATTTAGTTGATATTTCAAAGAATTACAGAGGACATTGCGAGGAAGTGCAGCGTGAAAGAACCATAACTCTTTCCTCTGTCTTTGGCTAAATATTACCTTTGTTTTTATATTGTATTATGCTAGTCTTGAACATAACTCAAAAAGTGTTCAAGGGATTTAGTGGATATTTCACACAGCTATAGAGGTCATTGCGAGGCAGTGCAGAGTGTAGGAAGCATAACTATATTCGCAGAATTATTCCCCTTTGTTATTTTTCTTGATTTGGAACATACCTTGAAAATGATAAAGAGCATTGACATGTTGTGGACATTTCAAGAATTTGCTTCGGCGGTGGGATTGGCAATGTCCAACATGGCTCTTACTTATTCAGTAAATCAAAAAGCATGACTAGCCATTATGCTGGTTAACTATACAATAAAACTAGTTTGTAAATTTCATTTTTATTAGACTTGATATTTATTATATTTATTCATTTATTTTTAAAATGTGCGCGTATTATTCATTCTATCTTATTGTTTGTTTGTATAAGACTAGATCTACAGCAGCTGCAAGTCATTATCGATGGTATTAAGACGGTGTAAAGATGCTGCCGGGATTTCGAGAAACCGGAGATTTCCGTAGTTTACTTTACAACGCCGAGATAGAGATTCGAACCCAGAGCCGCCTCTAGTAACTGCAACATTTGCAAATTATCATATTTACCCTAAACATTGTCATTTTTCTCAAATGTATTTACAGTTCGGTGTTAGTGCAACCAGCCTTGGTTGTATTATATTAGATTCCAATAACCACAAAGAAAATGACTCACCATAACAAACCAGCCGTTGTGGACCATTGTTTGGGTTGTAATGTCCTGAAATCAAATTAATCGTATTTATCTATCTAACAATGTATTTATCTATTCAGCCAGCCAGACAGACAGCCAATCCATCCATCCATCCATCCATCCATCCATCCATCCATGTATTCATGTATTCATTGTCTGTCTGTCTGTCTGTCTGTCTGTCTGTCTGTCTGTCTGTCTGTCTGTCTGTCTGTCTGTCTGTCTGTCTGTCTGTCTGTCTGTCTGTTTGTCTGTCTATCGATCGATCTTTATGTCGATATTTATAGTCGTATCGGTCCATGCACAAATAAAGTAATAGTTCCATACCTAAATACATGTATCGGACATTTGGCTTAAATGTACTGTGGGTTATAATTCATCAATATTATATTTTTTCAAATGCTTAAAAAATTACTTAGTTATGGCATTAGTGTAAAGGAAGTAGGTAGTTGGCAGTTGGTAGTTTGGGAATTGGAATAACCAACTACTAAACAGTTTCCAGTTGGGGAATCGGATTCCTTATTATATCACTTTTTAATTTACATATTTTAATCGTGTTTATATAAAAATATAATCAATTATATCGGATGTGTATTAATATAAAATCTGAATTCCCAGCTGGCAGCTTGTAGTTGGCGATTCGCGGCAAATCCCCAAACTGGAAATTTTGAATCGCCTCCTGATGAATATACTCATGGTATTGAAGGAACAACGCGGGAATGGTGTACTTATCATTATAAACTTTTTTCTATAGAATTAAATTGTTGTTTTTTTTATTAAACAAATATCGATTTTAAAAAAGTCCAAAACCCAAACAGGCAGCTGTTTGGTAGTTGGCTATTCGCGGCGACTCCCAAACTGGACATTTCACATGCATAATTTAGAGTTGAACTTACAAATGCACCAAATAGCTCACAAATAGTTTTTATTTTTATGAATAACTTAATTTTCAATAATTATGAAGCAAAATCATTGTATTAAATTTGATTGAAATTCGGAAATAAATATATAAATTTTCATAAATCCAAACAAGCTCGTATTTTGAGGCTTTGGTCATTATGGGTTGACCTGGGTTACCTGTCAATTCATTGTGTAAAATAATTAATATTTTACAGTGAATTTATGTTGATAGGTCTGATGTTATAATAATAATAATAATAATAATAATGATAATAAAACAAATGATAATGAAAATAATAATAATACAATATAATGTTTTTTAAAGGAAACCGCGCAATGATAAAATTATCCAGTTCTGTTTATTTTAAAGAAATCCGCGCAATGATAAAATTATCCAACTCTGTTTATTTTAAAGGAACCCGCGCAATGATAAAATTATCCAACATAATAAAATCGAATGTCACTCATGTTCACGCGTTTGTATCTGTGAATGTATGGTCATATTTATATTTTAGAAATTATTAACATTTTTATAAACTAGTGGCGTCACACGCGTTTTGAAAGTATGAGGAAAATATCTAAAAACAATTTTATAAAATATTTTTTTTTTAACCTTTTTCCAGCATACCGATGAAAATTAAAATTTTGTATATTTATATTTCATCATACTGTTGAATCAAAAAACAAACATTTAATTAATTTCAAAGCAAAACAATAAGAAAAAATCAGTTCTTTTTTCCATCACATGAATAAACTTAGTCAATAATGAAATAATTTCAAAAACCAAAATGTATGCTTTCTTTTTTCTTTCATTGTATATATATATGAATGTATGTTACAACTTGACTGATATATATATATTTGTACGGTTTGTTGAGGGATTGCCCACCCCGACCCTCACAGACCTATTACGGGGTGATTAAATGGATCACTTTTCAGTGATTGAAATTAAAAAAAAAAATATGTGTTTTACATTTTTGTCACGAAATGGAATGAGTTATATATTTGTCTGTAAGGCAATTAAAAAATACAGTTAAATTAGGGATTATCATTTTGATAACGAACTGTATATAGAGAATACCATGTTAGTGTTTGAAAATCAAAAAATTATATGGTGATGTCGATATTAAAGAAACACAAAACTGGGCGAGTGCTTTTTTTAACAATTCGAGACTCACCAATGCTTCCAGTGCCCGGATGTTGTAATATAAAGCTATTTCCGTCGGATTGTGTGGTCGGGTGAATCTGTTGTAACCACTCTGTAACGTGGTTCGTAGTGATGTCTCGTCGGCGTATGTGGCAGTCGCGAAACTAAAAAATTGCGACGCTGAAACAAAATTAAATTATTACTGGTTAAATTTGAAGGACGTGTTTGGCTGAAACAATGACATATTGATTAAATGATTGATAAAAAAAAGTCTGAAAATATTTCATTTAACACATATGTGTCCGTCCGTGCGTATTCATTAATAATTTCAAACTATAAATTATCAACTATTAATGGGTTTAAATATATATTATCAAATGATAAACACGGATAAATTTAATTAAGTAATCAAGTATATGAAACAACTGATCAATTTTAACACGTTATCAAGATAGTCACTTACCATTGTGAATAAAGCCAAAAATAAACACGTATGCGATATTCATTTTTATGTATTTTCTGATAATTCAAAGCCGTTAATCGTAAGAATTAAACATATATCTGTTTAAAATCATTAGATTTATTGAACTATAAATTTGTTATAATATAATATATACAATGCGTGCCTTGCAACTAAGAATAACTTAAAATGACACAGCAGCCCTTTCCCCTTGTAATTTGAAACTATACTAAACTATTCTCTCTGATTTATTGAATAAATATACTATCAACAACAAAGTTCAGCAAATCACACGTGTTACAAAATACGTCAATCCGTTTAAAAAGCTTTCACAGTCCTTAAGCTGGTTATTGTCCAGTGCCCTGACTAAATATCCATTAAATGTAATTAACTCTTGCTATTACGTGGCATGATCACGTCCAGTGTACATGGCGGAGTACGTGAACGTTCCATTTATTACCCCGGTAATCTCTCTTATTATATATGACTGTGGAAGACGTAGATCGGAAGAACAATCTCGGTGGTTTTGATTCAGTATTACAGAACAGAGCATATATTTTATTAGACTTATACATACAGTATCTCGTCGAAACATATACATATATACAAATTCAATATACACGTGAAAGGGTTCTCACACACCAACACGAACACACGCACACACGCATACATACAATTATTTTTTTTATTCAGATATATATTTAATATTGAACCTGATAACATAAAACAGATATATTTGATGATGTAACACACTATTACTTAGATATTTTTGAGGATAAAACTTTAGTTGTAATTTACACTGTTTATTATTGTAAATGCTTCTTTCAAGTAAATAGCTAAATTTTATCACTTCTTTTTTCGATTCTACTTGCATTAATTCAATAAATTTAAATACACTTGGATTTCTATAGTTATACTTTTTATATATAATTTACGAATATGTTCTAACACTGGACAAATTAGAATAAAATGAAATTCAACGTCATGTCTCTTGAATTACATATTGTACAATATCTTTGGTTTCTGGCAATTCCATGTTTTGCGTATCTTCCAGTTTCAATTCTGAATGAATGTGTCGATAGCAGCAATTTAGTCATTAATAGTAATTTAAAGGTATCATGTCTAAGTATATCTCATATCTAAACACATTTTTTAAAGTTTTTGTACATATCTAAAACTCTGTTATTTACAATATCATTTTGCCATTTCTGTATAAAACGATATATGACTCTTTGTTTGAATAAAACAATAAAATTATTTAGATTGTTGCTATGCGGCTCATTCCGAACATAATTAAAACCAAACTCATTTAACATTTTTTTTAACATTAATAGCCCAATTATTACATATTTTCTCACATCTCTTAATGAATCGTCACACAAAGTAAAAATCAGTATAGCTTTTGAGGATACAACTTTACTACATTATTTTACTATTCTGATATACTATACTACACGCCTGCATTGATAGTTGTTGATTTTACTTTTAACACATATTTACAGAATTTTGGATGTACAGGTTCAATTTCTTTTGACTTCGTATAACCCGTATAATTTAGAATCGACCTAACAAAGGCATCAAACAGCTTACACCACGTTTTAGGCTTAAAATTGTACTTATTCATATTTGCAATAAGCACATTCAGTGCATATATAGCTTTACCCGAAATTGTTTCCTGATTTCATATAAATGCTCCGGTATAATTAAACACAGATCATAAATAATTAAAGTCATTTACTACTTCCAAATTTATCCCGTTATATTTCCACTCTTCCTCAGCTCATAAATGACCTTTTGTCCTGAAAACTAATACTTTAGTTTTATCTTCATTAACCTCTAGGCCCCGTTGATCACAATATTCTTTCAACATATCTAAATAATATTGTAATTTAGCGGGTGATTGACCAATTAAAACCATATCATCAGCAAATAACAATAATATGAGCTAAATCATTGCTATTTAATCCCGATATATTGTTACCCTGTAAAATAGCTCTAGGTCATCAATAAACAAAGAGAATAAAAATGGTGAGATTGCTTCCCTTGCCTTAATCAAATTGAACACTTGAAGAAATCCGAAAATGAACTACAGCATCGTACGCACGGTTTCGCATTGGTGTACATGTCAGTAATTACCCGTAACAGTTTGCTGTTTAGTCCAGACCTGTACAACTTCATCCATAATGCATTTCTATTTACACTATCATATGCCTTTTTTAAGTCTACAAATGCACAAAATATGCGATTGCTTCCATTTAAGAATGTTTAATGAGTGCTTGTAAAACAAACATAGCATCTACGGTTGAGCGACCAGCCCTAACCCCAAATTGTGCGTCCGACAGTGTACCGTTTTCGTCACACCATTGACATATTGTTTTGTTAAGAACACCATTCAATATCTTAGGCGTACGGCTTACCATTGTTATTCCCATCTACCTATTAACATCGACACTGTGTTTTTTTTAAAAATACCGGTACAATAATACATTCAATCCAACTTTCTGGGAAATATTCAGAATTCACAATACCATTAAATAAGTATGTCAGGTGCGGAGCAATGATATTGACCGTTTCAAGGAAATATTTGTTTAAAACGCAGTCTCCTGAACAAGTTTTATTTCTCGTCAGGCTTTTCACCACGGACAACACTTTAGATAGCCATATTTCCTGGTCCAACTCATCAAAATTACACTTCAAATCATTAAAATCATGGCTACTACAGAAATCTTCAACATCTACAATTTTAACAGTTGAAATATCATTCGATAACTCAGAAAAAAACTTATAAAACGCCACTGTGGTAGCATTTCTATATTGAAAAAAAGTTTCAAAAAAAACTTTTGATTTTGCATTTCTCATTTTTTCAATGTGTCTCATTTTTTTAAGTTCAAAAGTCTCGGGTGTGTCTTTTTTAACATAATTACAGTAAATACTAATTGACAAAGGTGCATGATCTGACCATTCATTCAAGGAACGGATATCAAACGCATTCACACTGACAAAATCGCATTCTTTTACTAATAAATAGTCGATCACACTTGACCCGTTTCTGCTTACATATGTGTATGATCCAATAGCATGATCCGACTCCAGCCAACCATTAGCTATCGTTAAAGACGTTGCTTTACATAAATCGATGAGTTTTTCCCCTGGGCGTTACACACTGCGCCCGTAGAGTGATGACATAACGGTAAACGAGACACACAGCGGTCCTAATCGATACTAGTTATTGACCTATCGCAAGCAATATACGTGTAGTTTTTCCCTATCACCAACAGTTAAGGTCGCCCCATGCCTCATAATCCTCCAGCAACTGAAAAAAAATAAATTTGTAAAATGTTGTACGCTGGTGAATCTTTACCCAATAATTATACTCCACATAAAGAAATATCTCTGTATGTATGAAAAAAATGCCTATCAATTTTCAATCAAACTATGATAGCGTAATGATTTCTTACAATTGTAAAACCGTGTTTTATGCTAGTTTTACAATACACAATTATTCCTCCGCTGCATCTCTTCGTTTATTGAAATTTTCGTTAAAACACGTATATCTTTAAAGCTCAAGGATAGATGATATTTGGGTAGTCTAACTTTGGTGGGTGAACTTATGTCAGTCAACTCTAAGTTGCTGTCCCCAGAAAATCAAATCAAGTTGACTGAATTGTTTTCATATCGATGGAGGTATGAAATTAACTAAAACAAGTGTTAATTGTGAATGTTTAATGATGGATGCCACTTTAACCCACACTGTTACTTTTCGTAATGCAATAACCACAAAGTCGCACATGTAGGTATAAACTTGCAAAATTATTTTAAAAAGTTCAAGCGCCTTCCATTCCGCTGCAGAAAGGGAAAATCTTCATTGTTCTCCTTAATGACTATTGAACCTCACCTAGCAGAACTAAATCCTCTTGTTTTGGCAAATTTAGTCCAAGTCCAAGTTCAAATCTAGTCCAAGTCCAAGTCAAGTCCAAATCTAGTCCAAACTAAGAATAATTCCGGTACTTCTATACGGCTATGAGCTGTAGCATAGTGTGACTCTATCGGATACAATGCTACTGGAAAGAGAAAAGCAGTAGACTATGTACAAAAATTGCCATTTAACACTAGAACAGATATGGACCTTTCAACGTTTGAAATAAAGCCGATCATATTTTATATTGATGAAGATGAATTAAGTTTCCAGCATAATGTCTGTACGATGCCCCCCCCCCCCCCCACCCACCCACCCACTGACAAATATTGACTTATTAAGCTTGAATGAGGCCGAAGCCAACCGGGACGTTGGTGTAATGGATATAGTGTTGGCCGCTATATCCACCGATATACCTAATGCCTCTCATAAAACAACACTCAGTACGGATTCAACCCAGGAAACGAACTCTGAGTTTTCATCGCAATCGAGCTAAAATATATGATTATAATCTAAGCCAATTAGGGTTCGTGCCAGAGATGTCTTCCTTATTAATAAGTAAATTCTGTTCTACTACGTATTAACATAGGATATTCCATTGAAAGTTTTCAACTGCTGAATTTCATGGTTAATGGAAACGAACTGTAACAAAAGCAGTTAATGATTTCCATGACCATGATAGACAGCTAAGAATAAGTGCAAATCCAGAGTGTGATCGCTTTAAAGCACTACATATGACGGTGATCGGTCTGATGATATGACATGTGCTTTGGTGCTTAAACACTTTTAGTATCACTTGGTCAATGGGCTGACCCAAAACACTTTCAAAACATGTAACCTACAGAATTTGACATACGAATACATTCAGTATGTTAAGTATGTCAGGACTTTATATGGATAAATTACAAACAATTATTGATGATTCTTGTGGCCCCACTGTTAACAAACAATCATCATCTCTTGCTAGGCTTCAATTCACTACAGAGATGACACAATGGTGAGACTGTGGTCAAAACGTATTCTGCCTACATTCATTAAATCCTTATAAAGTATGACAACAGTTTTGTAGTTTATTTTTACAACGTCGTACATACAATGCCTTGTCATTTGTAAGTGATAACAGCAGATATATGTGTTTCCTTCATTATTTTTAATTGAATTGTATTTCATCTTTTTAATGTTAGTTTTACTATCTCTGAAAAGAGGAGTAGACGAATGAGACGATTTGAGTTGTTTATTTTCATATAACTTTCCCGTTAACAATGCAATCTCACGGCAAAATAGACACAATTTCATATTAATCATGTCTTTACATCCATCACAATCTGAGTGGGGGTTGGGTTATCAGAAAAAGTGGATATAAAGTGGATCTACATGTATAAATAGAAGAATGTTCTAAAATGTTGGGTAGGTGGAAATATTAAATGAAAGACAATGTTGTTAACATTTAAATATGTATCATGCGTGTTTACTAACTGTTTTAATAAAATTGAAGCTTCAAATTATTTTATATATTATATAAAATACATCTTTATAATCGCATGCATGTATAACTGTTTGTATCATTTCTATATTTATCATATTTTTTAAGAAAAGTAAACCTTCATTCGCTTACCTGTGTTTGTTCTATATAAATATCTAAATAGGATTACAAAACAAACGTACTATCCCTTCATCTTTAAATGTAGCAGTTTTAGACAATGTATAATCAGAACGTCCCAGTTAATGACGCGAACCTTAATGTTCTAGTTTCTGCAATGGCAATACTTTTACAGATTTGGTTAGTTCATAACTTACTTTCATACCTCACTATTAGAATTACACGCATTGTCAAACATTTGTCTAATATCATCAAGCGTTTGAACCTGAAAATCTGAAAAAAGTAAACCCTGCAAATATAAATTTTAGATATTCAATTCTAAAACTTATACTGATATAATAATATATAAAACTGCCTCTTTCAAGAAATAGATATATTGGTTTTTCTTGTTTAATTGATGTTATTTGTGTTTCAATTGTATACTAATGATATCTGGGTCTGACTTCATCAATCTTTAGACTCAAAATATTGAGACGTTTTGGTCCTGGTCATTAAATAAACAATTATCTGTGTGATTGTATGGGTGTTTTTTTTTTCGGGGTGTGTGGGGTAAATCTTTGCAGAAGAGTAAAAGGTTAAGCTTAATTAGTAATTATTCACATAGCCTTTTGTCCTATTTATTTAAGAACTATTGCAAAAATAACAACATGCAACACTTTAATCTGTAAGCAGTCAGGCTTGAATTATGTAAA
Source organism: Panopea generosa (assembly GCA_029582155.1). Classification (NCBI taxonomy): domain Eukaryota; kingdom Metazoa; phylum Mollusca; class Bivalvia; order Adapedonta; family Hiatellidae; genus Panopea; species Panopea generosa. Next base: position 80,333,926 of record CM055899.1, read on the forward strand.
TGTTCCAGTTCAGGTCACGAACTTTAGTGTTCTATTTTCTGACGTGGTACTACTTTTGCGGATTTGTAAATTAGCATTTATGACTCCATTACACACGAACATGGTTTTACGTTTTTACACACAATATAATCCTTCCCCGAGCCGCTATCCGCACGTGCATTCTAATAGTACAACAGTTCATTTGCACATGACTCATAAATACCCATATCATTAGATTTCAATGAAAACAAATCATCAATAATAAAGTTTTCTTGACCAACATATAAATATATATAAGTATATTTAACATTATAATCACATAATTTGACGGCGTGCTTATCGTGTGTATATATTTTGAATTTCTATGATTGTATTTTAAAGATAAGTTTATGTAGAAAAATAACGAAAAAAGTATTAAACGATTTTAAGTGGTAACGCTTACAGAACCATTCTTAAATGAGATCAATGCGTTATGACACGATTATTGAGGCAATACAAAAAAATGTAATTGACTTAAATGAATGAAAGATAGATGCCATGCACGATGGTTTTAAAAATTTATTGTATGGTAAAATGAGTAATAAATAAAAATCTGAGTAACAACAAACAACCAAAGGGAAAGTAATCAGCTATAAAATTTACTGGAACGGCGATCTTCAAACACGGTGGAATAAACTCATATAGCTTAAATAAAGTTGATCTGCTCCGTAAACGATGTGCCTCAAGTCGATGTATATGACTGAGAGATAGTCGTTTGATAAAAGAACCGTAAATAGAAACAGTACAAGTAATAGAACAAGAGAGGCTACATGATTAATTAATATAAAATGACATACAATGTGATTTGTTTAAAGAAATGGTAATTCTTTCACTTGTTAGTGACAGAACGAGTGTAATACATAATCAAAACATGGGGATACATGTACGTATGAAATAATCGTATAATCCAATATAATCAATCTACAACATTAGTATGACAATGAACACATGCAAATGATATCACATATGGTGAATGACAATAATATCCCAATTACAAACATTGATTCATCGGCACAAAATGTTGATATACCATACGTGGAAGTGAAATAAGCACGTATCGTGTAAAATTAAGAAAATCTGTCGGTTTGACGAGATCACATAGGAGGTACTGTGCAGTAACGAACATTGCACTATCTAGTTTATCGTTTGGTATCATTTTGCTTTGTAAACGGTCAAATTCTAGAACAGTGGACTAAAGGTATTGCAAAAACAATACCTAAAGCGGATACAAAGGAAGCGAGATACACTTTATATAATGTTAAATTATACAGGTATTGCGTTATAATGTGTACCATACAAACTATAAGCAGTTATATTGACTGGCTGTAAAGATGGACGAACATAACTGTTTTCGCTGGAACAGAATCTGCCATGAATATATATACGTATATATATTTATGCTTGCCATTGTTAATAATAGGAAGCTATCCCATCAATAAATATATGTATGCATGCCATTGCTAATAATTGGAAGCTATCCGCTTAATATATATATGTATGCATGACATTGTTAATAATTGGAAGCTATCCCATCAATAAATATATGTATGCATGTCATTGTTAATAATAGGAAGCTGTCCCATCAATAAATATATATATGCATGCCAATGTTAATAATAGGAAGCTATCCCATCAATAAAAATATGTATGCATGCCATTGCTAATAATAGGAAGCTGTCCTATCAATACGTATGGTTATGCATTCAATTGTTAATAATTGGAAGCTATCCCATCAATAAATATATGTATGCATGCCATTGTTAATAATAGGAAGCTATCCCATCAATAAATATATGTATGCATGCCATTGTTAATACATGTAATAGGAAGCTATCCCATCAATAAATATATGTATGCATGCCATTGCTAATAATAGGAAGCTGTCCCATCAATACGTATGGTTATGCATTCCATTGTTAATAATTGGAAGCTATCCCATCAATAAATATATGTATGCATGCCATTGTTAATAAAAGGAAGCTATCCCATCAATAAATATAAGTATGCATGCCATTGTTAGTACATGTAATTGTAAGCTATCCCATCAATAAATATATGTATGCATGCCATTGTTAACAAAAGGAAGCTATCCCATCAATAAATATATGTATGCATGCCATTGTTAATAATAGGAAGCTGTCCCATCAATATGTATGTTTATGCATGCCATTGTAAATAATAGGAAGCTGTCCCATCAATATGTATGTTTATGCATGCCACTGTTAATAATAGGAAGCTGTCCCATCAATAAATATATGTATGCATGTCATTGTTAATAATAGGAAGCTGTCTTATCAATAAATATATGTATGCATGCCATTGTTTATAATAGGAAGCTGTTTTATCAATACATATATGTATGTATGCCATTGTTTATAATAGGAAGCTGTCCCCTCAATAAATATATGTATGCATGCCATTGTTAATAATAGGAAGCTATCCCATCAATAAAAAAATGTATGCATGCCATTGTTAATAAAAGGAAGCTGTCCTATCAATATGTATGTTTATGCATGCCATTGTTAATAATAGGAAGCTGTCCCATCAATAAATATATGTATGCATGCCATTGTTAATGATAGGAAGCTGTCCCATCAATATGTATGATTATACATGCCATCACTATTAATAGAAAGCTATCCCATCAATAAATATATGTATGCATGTCATTGTTAATAATAGGAAGCTGTCCCATCAATATGTATGTTCATGCATGCCATTGTAAATAATAGGAAGCTGTCCTATCAATATGTATGTTTATGCATGCCACTGTTAATAATAGGAAGCTGTCCCATCTATAAATATATGTATGCATGCCATTGTTAATAATAGGAAGCTGTCCCATCAATATGTATGTTTATGCATGCCATTGTTAATAATAGGAAGCTCTCTCATCAATAAATATATGTATGCATGCCACTGTTAATAATAGGAAGCTGTCCCATCAATAAATACATGTATGCATGCCATTGTTAATAAAAGGAAGCTATCCCATTAATAAATATATGTATGCATGCCATTGTTAATAATAGGAAGCTATCCCATCAATAAATATATGTATGCATGCAATTGTTAATGAAAGGAAGCTATCCCATCAATATGTATGTTTATGCATGACATCACTATTTATAGAAAGCTATCCCATCAATATATCTAACCGTATGAATAAGATTTTCTTTATTGAAATGTTGATATAATGAATTTATTTATAAATACTGTAAAAATATGTTCTATCATGCCTTTCCATGTTCTATCATGCCTTTGTGGTGTGCAAGGGAGGTGTGTGCTGTGGGCTTGTGTGTGTGAAGTGTGTGGTGTGGGGGTGTGTTTATGACTTTGTTGTTATATTTATTATCTTGATAGCCATACAAATGGCGATGAACATGTATATGTTTATGCTAATAAAATATTGACTTTAATTCTTTCGTTGATGATTCCGTTCAAAGGGATTGGTTGTAGTGTAAGATGATGTCTATCGGGGCCACCAGCAACTGCTCGAAGCTATCAAGTCATTATACAATGAAGTAGGTTAATGTCGTGTTCTCACCTTTGTTCACAGTAAAATACCAAGTTTCAATATTTTATTAGCAAAACGGCAACATAATGCCTTTGACCATTTACAAAATATTATAACATGAGATATGGCAAAGAAAGCAATAAATACAGAATTGCAAATGAAGTATATGTATAATATAAACAACAAACATATCATTATTTTTTTATAAAGTTCTGACGAATACTTTGTGACAGCAGCAAATTGCATACCTGTCATGTAATAAAATATTTGCTGTTTATATATATGTATATGATGACGAGAAACTGTATATAGTTTAAGGCAATAAAATATATTGTGTCTTATGTCTATGTCTATGATTACTTTTTGTTCTAAGAGACTGAAATCATCAAATACTTCTATAATTTGCTCATTGTAAGTCCACAATTCACTTTGTAATAACCCATCACGTGTTTTTAACACATTGTGTTTACTATATAACCCTCACCGTTGACGGGTTCCATGAAGTGTAGTCGACATTATCTATTCATTGTTGTTGTTTTTCTTTCATTTATTTATTTGTAAATAATTTTAATATTTTTAATTATATTTATTTAATTTATTATTCTTTATATTTAAGTTGACATATGTATGTGCTGACGTGCCGCGAAACAACATTAATTAATTAGTTAATTCAGCCCCAACCTGTTACAATTTGCATGTAGTCTATCTTGTGATTTAGAAGGAGTTAACCTACAATAGCTTCCGTAATAATTAACATACCCAAAACAATATTGAATTGAATTCTTTTAATCAACGCTGATTTTACTATACATCTCTGCGTCTTCCACAAACATAAACATATTATAGAAGAGATTACCGGGAAAGTAGTCGGAACGTCAAATGCCCCGCCTTGTACACTGGCCAATATTATACTGCTGGATCGCCAATGTAAATACTTTTACTTGGTATGTTGTCCGATCACTGAACAAATACCAGATTAGTCGTAATGACTATAAAAGCTTTTAAAATGGATTGCCAACTTGTGTGACACACTTATTTATTTGATCAATGCAGATCAAGTATCAAAACTTTCAATAAATCAGAGCGATTAGTTAGGTGTAATGTTCAAAGTGTGTGGTAATAGGCTATGTAGATTAAGTTAGTCATTATCGCATGACACGCATTGTATATATGCTATTATTAATTCATAGTTTGATAAATTTGTACTTATAAAGATATTCAAGTTTGATGACGATTTAACGACTTTAGACAGAAAATCTGTTCTAATGAATATCGCTTATTTATTCGTTACTGGCGTTATTCTTGATGGTAAGTGACGGTCTTAATAACGTACTTATATTTATTATTCTTTATGTAATTGTGTTAATTTTCAAATTTATCGGCGTTTTATGTAATTGATTATTTATTTAAATTACCCTGTGCTTATAAACGTACTTGATAAAATTATTGTTTGAAACTATTAAATTACTTCATTCTTGAGTTTAAAGACAGACAGACAGACAGACAGACAGACAGACAGACAGACAGACAGACAGACAGACAGACAGACAGACAGACAGACAGACAGACAGACAGACAGACAGACAGACACGAAATAAAGTCTACCTTTTATCAAGCAATAACATTAATTATCCGAATACTTACTTTAAATTCAACAACTTTCATACCTTGTTTCAGCGACACAATATGTTAGCTGTGTGACTGTCACACATGCCAACGAAACGTCGCTACGATCCACGTTACAGAGTGGTTACGACAGATACGCCCGACCGTACAATCCGACGGAAATAGCTTTATATTACAACATCCGGGCACTGGTAACATTGGTGAGCTTTTTAAAGTAGGTGTGATGTTTCATCCAAGAGATATTTTTCATGTATTTATACCCCATTCTAAAGCATAAACTATTTTTTCTAAATTCGCAATTCCATATGCATCAACAATACAATTCAAATCTGTTAATGAGCATTACAATAAGGGAATGCATTTTAGATAATAAAAATGGACTAGTTACCATCACTATTATGACACTACACCACGTAATTATTTCCTATTCGAATGGGTGTGTTACATCTTCAAATCAGTATAGCAGAGAATAATACAATACTTCGTTTGTTTCAATGTTTTAATGTTTAATGTCCACTTCTTTAATTCAATTCAATACTTTTACATCAATAATATTACGAAAAACTCATTATAATTAATGTTGACAGTAGGCAACATAATAATCTGCTACAACAGCAAGCATATTTGGTTCGAATTGAGATCCCATATCCGTTAACATCACTTCTGCGATTCAAGTCTACTAAACATATCAACCAACGTTTTCGTTACTCTTTCCGTTTCAATACCTGGTTGCGCAACGGCATCTGAATATCTCGTAGCGTAATCTACCATAAGTAATATATACCTGTTGTTTCTGTATGTCGTAGGATTATTTAGACCTACCAGATCTATCCCTTGAATGGCGTTTCTATCAATAGCATTTGTCCTAATGGATTCTCTGTACCGTACATTTGGCATAGTTCGTTGACTAATGTCACGCTATCTACAATACCTACTAAATTCTGAAACAACACCTGACCAATAAAATCAGCTACGACTCTAGTCACTAGTCTTACAAGCCTCTAAATGTTCTGCTATGAAATGTTTCATGGACTATCGGCATTTTTGCCTCAATATTGCCTCATATGTCTTCAAAACTTCAAACTGATATACCTTCATTTGATCCAGATATAAATACTCTCTCTCTACACGACAATTTATTCTTTAATGCATGCTTTACCTGTCCCAAACCGTTACATATCTTTACTTGTCCTTCAGTCGCCATTTCTCTTGTCTTTTTCTATGCTCATCTTCCATTTGTAAATATCTAAACATTGTTTGTGAGACATCTAATCTCTTACCTAGTATGTATAAATTCCGGTATGGTTTTATTTCCTGTTGTAACTGCGCTCTAGTTTGTACTGCATTCGTTAGGTCTTCTGGTTCCGGATAACTCGCATCTGTAATATAACATGTCACGTTGTCACGGAGTAGTGACTTGATACAAAATGCCTATAGTCTACTCGGTTGTACCCTCGTGATATGGCGTCTTGACGTCTATCATAGCTACTGGAAAATAATTGACGTCTGTCATAGCTACTGGGAAATACTGATCTGATCAAATGATGTAATTACATCATCTTTTCTTCACCAAAATTAGTGTAATAACATTTTCTTACCATGGCACATGTTGCATTCGTGTCTCTTATAATTTGTTATTTTCGCAGTTTACTGTACCGACTTTTGTCGGACAATTTACCTCTGTGCATGTATCTAACTGTTTTGAACTGTTCTACCTGCGTTGCTTTCTCCATTGCGCATGATAAACACGTTTTCTTCAAGAATAAAAAATAAAAAAACAAACTTTATTATCTTGCCATAATCAATCAACCACACTTTCGTATGTCTTATCTACGCTATCTTACTTAAACCGTTCTAAATAATTATTTGATCTCCTGAAATAGTGTACAGACGTCTCGCCTGTCTCTGGTCATACTGATTTAAACTTTTTACTAAAGCCTTTTTCCGTCAACTCGAAACTTTTAACAATGCTTATTTCAATTTTGCATAATTAAAGAATCTTCTATAGGCAATCTGAAACAAACATCTAATGCCTTAGCTTTAAAAATGCACTGCGGTATACTGACCACTGTTCTAGATAAATAATGTCCAAGTCGTCCGTATCTTCGTCAAATCATGGTAACTTTGATAATTTCACTTGATATTCCTTGATTAAAGACTTCTATTTTACGCGTTTTGATGTATTGTAGATATTTCTCATATACCATAAATAATCCACTCTTTCAAACTCGTTTTGTCCCTTTTCTGCTAGTCCCTGTCGTTTTATCTTTTCTAGTTCAGCTTCACGGTCCTTCTGTCTCTGTTCCCTCTCCTAAGGTTGTTTCTTTTGAACAAAATTGTAAAGTTTATAACCTTTGTATGCGTACTTCACCACTAATTCTGTTAACTCTTTAATACTAGTCATTATTAACTATTGTATACGACTAAACACAAAATAATTGGCACCACACTGCGCTATGTGTAACTACAACAACAACTTGTATATCATATAAAATACTATTAAACTAAAATTAACTATAACCTCTGTGATATACCAAACACATACGCGTAATTCAATCGCATTACCACGTATACTACTTTACCTACCTTTAGGTAAGCTTACCTTCAAACAATCTAATCTGATCCAATATCGCAAAAACTATAAATCCATGCATATGTGTCACGGTATAATTCATTCATCGTAATACAATGATCACATAATATATAAATAATGCATATAGATACATATACATCTTACTTACATACAGTTGCTACTGAATGTCACTGACTATAACTGGCTCACAGTGCTAAACCTTCTTAGAAATGGCCATCATGTATTACTAGCGTAATAAGTTCTCTGTAGGTCACATTAAAAAGTAACAGAAAAAATACCAAACATTTATTCACTAACAATATAACAACAACTTTGTCATTCAGTCATCCCTAAAAGACATACCAATAAAGAGACATACCCATGAAGAGATATACCCATTAAGAGACATACCAATTAAGAGATATACCCATGAAAAAACATCCCCATTAAGAGACATACCCATTAAGAGATATACCCATGAAGAGACATACCCATTAAGAGACATACCCATGAAGATACATACCCATGAAGAGAAATACCCATTAAGAGACATACTCATGAAGAGCCATACTCATTAAGAAACATACCCATTAAGAGAGATACCCATTAAGAACCATACCCATTAAGAGACATGCCCATTAAGAGACATACCAATTAAGAGACATACCCATGAATAGACATACCCATGAAGAGACAAACCCATGGAGAGACATACCCAATTAGAGACAAACCCATTAAGAACCATAACCATGAAGAGACATACCCATGAAGAGACATACCCATTAAGAGATATGCCCATTAAGAGCCATACCCATTAAGAGAAATACCCATGAAGAGACATACCCATGAAGAGACATACCCATGGAGAGACATACCCAATAAGAGACATACCCATTAAGAACCATACCCACGAAGAGACATACCCATGAAGAGACATACCCATTAAGAGACATACCCATTAAGAGACATACCCATGAAGAGACATACCCATTAAGAGCCATACCCATTAAGAGACATACCTATTAAGAGACATACCCATTAAGAGACATACCCATTAAGAGAATGCCCATTAAGAGACATACCCATTAAGAAACATACTCATTAAGAGACATACCCATGAAGAGACATACCCATAAAGAACCATACCCATGAAGAGACATACCCATTAAGAGACATACCCATTAAGAAACATACTCATTAAGAGACATACCCATGAAGAGACATACCCATTAAGAACAATACCTATGAAGAGACATGCCCATGAAGAGACATACCCATTAAGAAACATACTCATTAAGTGACATACCCATGAAGAGACATACCCATCAAGAGACATACCCATTAAGAACCATACCCATGACGAGACATGCCCATGAAGAGACATACCCATTAAGAGACATACCCATTAAGAACAATACCCATGATGAGACATGCCCATGAAGAGACATACCCATTAAGAAACATACTCATGAAGAGACATACCCATGAAGAGACATACCCATTAAGAACCATACCCATGATGAGACATGCCCATGAAGAGACATACCCATTAAGAAACATACTCATGAAGAGACATACCAATGAAGAGACATACCCATTAAGAACCATACCCATGAAAATACATGCCCATGAAGAGACATACCCATTAAGAGACATACTCATTAAGAGACATACCCATTAAGAACCATACCCATGAAGAGACATGCCCATGAAAAGACATACCCATTAAGAAACATACCCATTAAGAGACATACCCATTAAGAGACATGCTCATGAAGAGACATACCCATTAAGAAATATACTCATTAAGAGACACACCCATGAAGAGACATTCCCATTAAAAGACATACCCATTAAGAGACATACCCATTAAGAGAAATACCCATGAAGAGACATACCCATTAAGAGACATGCACATTAAGAGATATACCCATTAAGAGACATACCCATTAAGAGACATACCCATTAAGAGACATACCCATGAAGAGACATGCCCATGAAGAGACATACCCATTAAGAAACTTACTCATTAAGAGACATACCCATTAAGAGACATATTCATGAAGAGACATACCCATTAGGAAACATACTCATTAAGAGATATACCCATGAAGAGACATTCCCATTAAGAGACATACCCATTAAGAGACATACCCATTAAGAGACATACCCATAAAGAGACATACCCATTAAGAGACATACCCATTAAGAGACATACCCATTAAGAGCCATACCCATTAAGAGACATACCCATTAAGAGACATACCCATGAAGAGACATGCCCATTAAAAGACATGCCCATGAAGAGACATACCCATGAAGAGACATGCCCATTAAGAGACATACCCATTAAGAGCCATACCCATTAAGAGACATACTCATGAAGAAACATACCCATTAAGAGACATACCCATGAAGAGACATACCCATTAAGAACCATACCCATGAAGAGACATGCCCATTAAGAGACATACCCATTAAGAAACATACTCATTAAGAGACATACCCATGAAGAGACATACCCATTAAGATCCATACCCATTAAAAGCCATACCCATTAAGAGACATACCCATGAAGAGACATACCCATTAAGAGACATACCCATGAAGAGACATACCCATTAAGAACCATACCCATGAAGAGACATGCCCATTAAGAGACATACCCATTAAGAAACATTCTCATTAAGAGACATACCCTTGAAGAGACATACCCATGAAGAGACATACCCATTAAGAGACACACCCATTAAGAAACATACTGATTAAGAGACATACCCATGAAGAGACATACCCATTAAGAACCAAACCCATGAAGAGACATGCCCATGAAGAGACATACCTATTACGAGACATACCCATTAAGAAACATACTCATTAAGAGACATACCCATGAAGACACATGCCCATTAAGAGACATACCCATTAAGAGACATACCCATCAAGAGACATACCCATTAAGAACCATACCCATGAAGAGACATGCCCATTAAGAGACATACCCATTAAGAAACATTCTCATTAAGAGACATACCCTTGAAGAGACATACCCATTAAGATCCATACCCATGAAAAGACATACCCATTAAGAGACACACCCATTAAGAAACATACTGATTAAGAGACATACCCATGAAGAGACATACCCATTAAGAACCAAACCCATGAAGAGACATGCCCATGAAGAGACATACCCATTACGAGACATACCCATTAAGAAACATACTCATTAAGAGACATACCCATGAAGACACATGCCCATTAAGAGACATACCCATTAAGAGACATACCCATCAAGAGACATACCCATCAAGAGCCATACCCATCAAGAGACATACCAATGAAGAGACATACCCATGAAGAGACATACCCATGAAGAGACATACACATTAAGAAACATTCCCAAGAAGAGACATACCCATTAAGAGACATACCCATGAAGAGTCATTCCCATTAAGAGACATACCCATGAAGAGACATTCTCATTAAGAGACAAACCCATGAAGAGACATACCCATTGAGAGACATACCCATAAAGAGACATACCCATTAAAGTACACCCTATGTGACTCAATTTTATTCCTTGATTCCTCAGCCTACATCCGAATTAACAAATTTTCAATGTCTCGGACATGGAATTAATCGACCATTTTCTCGTCTGAATAACAACAACTTATTTCCATATAAAAATAACTTTATCTGATTCTGTAGAAATATTGCTATCAGACATTTACATAAGAAAACTATAAAAAGTATGTATATTTAATAAAGTCACTAGAAATATATATAATACTTACTCATAATACCGTGTGTAGTTATCAAGTTAAATCGTTGGATGCTTTCTTTAACAACGATCTTCTGCGTGATGGTAATTAACAACTGACGAAGTTTCCCATTTTGACTTGAAATGTATACCCAAACATATGCTACATGTGTACAATAACACAATAATAAACGCAGATAGCTCCCGTTACTCATGAGTACATTGACATACCAAACATCGCATGGCATTGGATTTACGTAAATGGTATCATTACAACCAAACAAATAAACAAACCAAACAATCAATCAATCAATTTAATACACAAATAAATAAAACAAAACAAACAAAACAATAGATAGATAAATTAATAAGTAAATGAACGAATGAATCAATGAATCAATCAGTCAATCAATCAATCAATCAATGCGTACATGCATACATACGTAAAATTCTTTTAATTTCAGGACATTACCAGCCAGACAATGGCTCACAATGGCTGGTTTGTAATGGTAAGTCATTTTCTTTATGATTATCGGGATCCTGTATAATACAACAAGAACTGCGTGCGAGCACTTACACCGAAATGCAACTCAATTGTTTGTTTGTTTTGAATGCTATTTTAACGTTTGTTTCACTATATCAATACATTCTTGTTTGCATTTTTCTAGTTGATGGGTTTACTAAATAAATAACCAATATTTACCATACTGTTTGTTGTACTGTTTAAATAGCAAATACTTACCGTACTGTTTCTTGTACTGTATAAATAGCCAATACTTACCGTACTGTTTGTTGTACTGTAAAAATAGCTAATACTTACCATGCTGTTTGTTGTACTGTATAAATAGCCAATACTTACCGTACTGTTTGTTGTACTGTATTAATACCCAATACTTACGTACTGTTTGTTTTATTGTATAAATAGCCAATACTCACCGTTCTGTTTGTTGTACTGTATAAATAGCCAATACTCACCGAACTGTTTGTTGTACTGTATAAATACCCAATACTTACGTACTGTTTGTTTTATTGTATCAATAGCCAATACTCACCGTTCTGTTTGTTGTACTGTATAAATAGCCAATACTCACCGAACTGTTTGTTGTACTGTATAAATAGCCAATACTTACCATGCTGTTTGTTGTAATGTATAAATAGCCAATACTTACCGTACTGTTTGTTTTACTGTATAGATAGCCAATACTTACCGCACTGTTTGTTGTATTGTATAAATAGCCAATACTTACCGTACTGCATGTTGTAATGTATAAATAGCCAATACTTACCGTACTGTTTGTTTTACTGTATAGATAGCAAATACTTACCATACTGTTTGTTGTATTGTATAAATAGCCAATACTTACCGTACTGTTTGTTATATTGTACAAATAGCCAATACTTACCAAATAGCCAATACTTACCGTACTGTTTGTTTTACTGTATAGATAGCCAATACTTACCGTACTGTTTGTTGTACTGTATAAATAGCCAATACTTACCGTACTGCATGTTGTAATGTATAAATAGCCAATACTTACCGTACTGTTTGTTTTACTGTATAGATAGCCAATACTTACCGTACTGTTTGTTGTATTGTATAAATAGCCAATATTTACCGTACTGTTTGTTATATTGTACAAATAGCCAATACTTACCAAATAGCCAATACTTACCGTACTGTTTGTTGAACTGTACAAATAGCCAATACGTACCATATTGTTTGTTGTACTGTATAAATAGCTAATACTTTCCATACTGTTGGTTGTACTGTATAAATAGCCAATATTTACCATACTGTTTGTTGTACTGTATAAATAGCCAATACTTACTGTACTGTTTCTTGTACTGTATAAATAGCCAATACTTACCGTACTCTTTCTTGTACTGTATCAATAGCCAATACTTACCGTACTGTTTGTTGTACTGTATAAATAGCCAATACTCACCGAACTGTTTGTTGTACTGTATAAATAGCCAATACTTACCGTACTGTTTGTTTTACTGTATAGATAGCAAATACTTACCATACTGTTTGTTGTATTGTATAATTAGCCAATACTTACCGTACTGTTTGTTATATTGTACAAATAGCCAATACTTACCAAATAGCCAATACTTACCGTACTGTTTGTTTTACTGTATAGATAGCCAATACTTACCGTACTGTTTGTTGTACTGTATAAATAGCCAATACTTACCGTACTGCATGTTGTAATGTATAAATAGCCAATACTTACCGTACTGTTTGTTTTACTGTATAGATAGCCAATACTTACCGTACTGTTTGTTGTATTGTATAAATAGCCAATATTTACCGTACTGTTTGTTATATTGTACAAATAGCCAATACTTACCAAATAGCCAATACTTACCGTACTGTTTGTTGAACTGTACAAATAGCCAATACTTACCATATTGTTTGTTGTACTGTATAAATAGCTAATACTTTCCATACTGTTGGTTGTACTGTATAAATAGCCAATATTTACCATACTGTTTGTTGTACTGTATAAATAGCCAATACTTACTGTACTGTTTCTTGTACTGTATAAATAGCCAATACTTACCGTACTCTTTCTTGTACTGTATAAATAGCCAATACTTACCGTACTGTTTGTTGTACTGTATAAATAGCCAATACTCACCGAACTGTTTGTTGTACTGTATAAATAGCCAATACTTACCATGCTGTTTGTTGTACTGTATAAATAGCCAATACTTACCATACTGTTTGTTGTACTGTATAAAAAGCCAATACTTACCATACTGTTTTTTGTACTGTTTAAATAGTGAATACTTACCGTACTGTTTATTGTACTGTATAAATAGCCAATACTCACCGAACTGTTTATTGTACTGTATAAATAGCCCATACTTACCATGCTGTTTGTTGTACTGTATCAATAGCCAATACTTACCATGCTGTTTGTTGTACTGTATCAATAGCCAATACTTACCATGCTGTTTGTTGTAATGTATAAATAGACAATACTAACCATACTGTTTGTTGTGCTGTATAAATAGACAATACTTATTACCATGCTGTTTGTTGTACTGTATAAATAGCTAATACTCACCGAACTGTTTGTCGTACTGTATAAGTAGCCAATACTTACCGTACTGTTTGTTGTACGGTATAAATAGCCAATACTTACAGTACTGTTTGTTGTACGGTATAAATAGCCAATACTCACCGAACTGTTTGTTGTACAGTATAAATAACCAATACTTACCATGGTGTTTGTTGTACTGTATAAATAGCCAATAATTACCATGCTGTTTGTTGTACTGTATAAATAACCAATACTAACCATACTGTTTGTTGTACTGTATAAAGAGCCAATATTTATCGTACTGTTTGTTGTACTGTATAAATAGCCAATACTTACCGTAATGTTTGTTGTACTGTATAAATAGCCAATACTCACCAAACTGTTTGTTGTACTGTATAAATAACCAATACTTTCCATGCTGTTTGTTGTACTGTATAAATAGCAAATACTTACCATGCTGTTTGTTGTACTGTATAAATAGCCAATACTAACCATACTGTTTGTTGTACTGTATAAATAGCCAATACTAACCATACTGTTTGTTGTACTGTATAAATAGCCAATACTCACCAAACTGTTTGTTGTACTGTACAAATAACCAATACTTACCATGCTGTTTGTTGTACTGTATAAATAGCCAATACTTACCATGCTGTTTGTTGTACTGTATAAATAGCCAATACTAACCATACTGTTTGTTGTACTGTATAAATAGCCAATACTTACCATGCTGTTTGTTGTACTGTATAAATAGCCAATATTTACCGTACTGTTTGTTGTACTCTATCGATAGCCAATACTTACCATACTGTTTGTTGTACTGTATAAATAGTCTTTACTTACCATACTGTTTGTTGTACTGTATAAATAGCCAATACCTACCATGCTGTTTGTTGTACTGTATCAATAGCCAATACATACCATGCTATTTGTTGTACTGTATAAATAGGCAATACTTACCGTACTGTTTGTTGTACTGTATAAATAGCCAATACTGACCGTACTGTTTGTTATATTGTACAAATAGCCAATACTTACCAAATAGCCAATACTTACCGTACTGTTTGTTGTACTGTATATATAGCCAATATTTACTGTACTGTTGGTCGTACTGTACAAATAGCCAATACTTACCGTACTGTTTGTTGTGCTGTAAAAAATAGCCAATACTTACCGTACTGTTTGTTGTACTGTATAGATTGCCAATACTTACCAAATAGCCGATACTTTCCATGCTGTTTGTTGTACTGTATAAATAGCCAATACTTACCGTCCTTTTTGTTGTACTGTATAAATAGCCAATACTTACCGTACTTTTTGTTGTACTGTATAAATAGCCAATACTTAACGTACTGTTTGTTGCACTGTATAGATAGCCAATACTTACCAAATAGCCGATACTTTCCATGCTGTTTGTTGTACTGTATAAATAGCCAATACTTACCGTACTTTTTGTTGTACTGTATAAATAGCCAATACTTACCGTACTGTTTGTTGTACTGTATAAATAGCCAATACTTACCGTACTGTTTGTTGTACTGAATAAATAGCCAATACTTACCGTACTGTTTGTTGTACTGTATAAATAGCCAATACTTACCACACTGTTTGTTGTACTGTATAAATAGCCAATACTTACCATACTGGGCCCAGTTGTATAAACATCTGTTAACTTTAACGTGGCGTTAAATTAAAGTTAAACGTTAGATTTTCACGTTAGTTTAACATGAGATTCTAGCGTTAAAGTTAATCGAGGTATGAATTTCGATTAACTTTTAACGTGAGCGTAAAAGTAAATCCAAGATGGCCGTTTTTGTAAACTAGAGATTTCGCATCCCAGGGAATTTTTCGAAGATCACACCATTTAATAAGATTATCAGATGATGAGATTATATCTAGGACTTTCTGGTTGACATTTTATCAGAAGATCTTTGTCAGCCGACAGCGAGGAATAAGGTCTTGACTACAAGGGAACAGTGACTACAGTGGAAGTTTCTTGGAAGTGATTGGTGACACTCTTGGTCACAGTAAGTAGAGAGATAGACAGAGTTGCCGGGGCAATCAATACCCACCTGCATGATTTCAGCTGTTCGCCATCACAACCTACTGAGAAAAATAAGATACGTGAAGGATTCTACAAGTTGAGAGCTTTTGCAAATGTGATAGGGCCATAGATGGAACTCACATCCGAATAACTGCACCTCAACAAGATGAGGCATCATATGTAAACAGAAAAGGTTTCCATATCATATCTGTTCAAGAGACAAAAACAAAACTGTGACAAAACCTGCATGTCTATTTGCTCTCTCTATCTCTCTCTCTCTCTCTCTCTCTCTCTGCATTCAAAACTCTGAAAATCCAAAAATCAGCAGATGTCTACGAATATTCACCTTGTATCTTATTATTGATTCAATTCTTAAAAGACTCTGTAAAGATCACAACGTAATTCAAATACAAATAAACAAATGTTACCTCCTAAATTCTTCGAAAACTATTTCATATTCTGAATGAGTCATTGCTGCTTATGTCTTAAAAAAAATACGGTGGCAGTGAATAGTTTCGAAGTTATTTTTTTAAGATAACTTGACTATGATTTTATTGTATTGGAAAAAAAGAAAATATAACGTTAAAGACACTGGCTA
This sequence comes from Panopea generosa, assembly GCA_029582155.1. Taxonomy (NCBI): domain Eukaryota; kingdom Metazoa; phylum Mollusca; class Bivalvia; order Adapedonta; family Hiatellidae; genus Panopea; species Panopea generosa. The sequence continues at coordinate 80,351,117 of CM055899.1, forward strand.
TATTCACTATGAACTCTAGGTGTTAAATATGGGTTTCACGATGTTTAGTCCTGTAAATAGCAGGTGCGGTTACAAAATAAGGGACCTGGGAGTAGAGTAGTGCTACCCTCACATAAGTTTGATTTGCATGGTTCAGGTGCGTCGGCAAACTTGGTTCAGAATTTGGGTTATTAGTAGTGCAAAGGCGTCTACGCCAATATTGTCTATTGCTATTTGCCATTTAAGGGATATTTTGCAATTTCCTATTTCTATTTCATTTTATTTTATATTATCTTAATATTTGCAGGGAAATTCATCAGTTTTAATGCCAGTTGGCCTGGAAGTTGCCATGACAACCATGTTTTTAGAACATCAGGGCTTTGCCAGCGGTTAGAGAGGGACAATTTATGGTTATCAGACGGCATTCTTCTGGGTGATAGTGGGTGAGAATTATTTATTGTTTGTGGCAGATGAAGTTTAATGTAGCCTTTAAGATTCGTTTATATTAATACATGTTAATATTCAAGAGAAATTTTTTTTATATACATAATCAATGAAAAATTAAGAAAAAATATATAAAAAAACTGTAATAGCATTATTTTTTATCTCAATCTTAGGAGATAAAATTGATTTGTCTTTCAATGTCTTTAAGGTTGTTTTTTTATATCTCAGACAGCATTACAGGAGACACAATATCAGTAATTTTCATTTGTGTTACAAACTGTTTCTATAAATACCAGATACCACGAATCGGTTGATCATCTTTGACAAGAGAATGAGACCATACATTGAGTTTTCTATTATTATTAGCATTTACCTTATTTAGCTTGAAAGCAACCCCATGTATTCGGGGCATAATATTACATAATAATTTATTCAAAGGAAAATAAAGTTACTGAACAAAGTCCATTTTTTGTGTTTTTAAAAGCGACATTGATCCATATACTCATGCTCACGTTTAGGCCTTGTTATTGTACAGTATAACATCAATCCAAGTTATAGGAATTAGCATTTCTGTTGTGGGAATATGGCCATATTGAGGATTTCATACATGGATCCGCCTATGGTTGGTGTCACAAAGTGTAAACAAAAAAACTTGTTTAATATTAGTACAAATACATAACTCATGTGCTATGTAATATATCCACACCCTGTGTAATGAAATAAGGCCCAATTAACTCAGTCGGTAGCGCAATTGACTGTTAATCCAGGGGTCGTGAGTTCGATTCCCCGCTCAACAAGTCTCCGTGATGATTGATATACGACATTGTGTCTCATCATCATTCGTCTTTCATCTCTGATTCAAGTGAGAAAGTTATCAGTTACTTGCGGAGATTGGGTAGTTCAAGTACTGGTTAACCTTTCATGATCCAAGGAAATAGTAGTTGAGTTAACTGATCGTCTATGAATCCTCGATGGCATAAGAATGATGCTAAATATTCAATCAATCAAACATCTCTGTTATGAATATTATTAAGTTATTGTAATGCATACTTTATTCCCCAAGGACCACAGTCTTGTTGTATTTTGTTGATTACTCCAGGTACGGATGTCACCATTAAAAGTATGCAAGATCCCCACAGCATGCGCGATTCCGCACTATTTGGCAATAATGCTCAAGGAGGCAGATTTTGGGATGACATTGATAAAGATGACAATGTGAATGCCCAGGCAGATGCGGCTGAGGAGATGCCCTTTCATAGACTGGATGGACAGGCTGTTAGAAACCACATTGTCCAACAGTATTTTTCATAACACCAAGACAAAAACAGTTCATCATCATTTATTTGTGAAATAAATAAATAAATATATGTTTATGGAGAAAAAAAGGAATATCTGAAAATAGAGGAAGATGTGACGACATATTTGTGTCCGTTGTCATCTTTTCTCGCATTCCCTGCAAAACTCGAAGTTGAGCAGCAAGGACTTGTTTCCGAAGTGCCTAAAAAGAGAAAACATAATTCATATGGTAGTTTCACTGTTTTAACTTGACTATTTGACCATGGGTTACATTTTTGCAGAGTTATGGCCCTTTTTAAAAAAAAAATTGTTTTGTATTAAATCAAATACTCTGCCCCATTTCAACTTTGTTACCGACCCCAAGACCCTCAACCCTACCCATACCCTAACCCCATCCCCGCCCTTTTTTTATATTTTATTTTGTTTTAAATTTAATACTATTCTGCCCCTTTGTTACCAAACCCAAGACCACCCACCCCTGCCAATTGTTTTCTTAAAACAATGGTTCTGTATTGAAGTAGATACACTGTCCCTTTAAAACTTTGTTACCAACCCCAAGACACCCTCTCCTTCCATTTTCTTTTGTATTAAACTAAACAGTCTTACTTATTTTACTTTGGCACATACACCCACATCCAGATTAAAGAATTAAATTAAATACATTTCAGCTTAATAGTCCTACTTGTTGCACGTATGTGCAGGCGCTTTTTGTCCGTTTGACACTTTTTGTCCGCAACGCTTTTTATCCACAGAAAAAATAGAAAAACGTCGACTTTTGTCCGCATGACGACTTTTATCCGAAGAAAATTTGGAAAAATCACGCCTTTTGTTCGCATGACGCCTTTTGTCCGCCAAAAATGACGTCTTTTGTCCGTATGACGCCTTTTGTCCGCAGAAAAATCAGAAAAAAACGTCGAATTTTGTCCGCATGACGCCTTCTATCCGATTGTTGTTGTACAGTTTCATCATAAAAATGTTTAGGTTACAGTGAGGCATGGTAGACCGCGTAAAGTGAAACACGGGTGAGTAAGAACAATGACAGTAACTGATATATAGTAATATTCCTATCTATCTGTATGAATGATGGTACACAGTTCTGTGATCGACAGGGCTAGAATAGTCGAGTTAACGCTGTACTTCGACATCTCTATTTTTTTGTGATTTTTTTAAATCTGTTTTATTTTTTCAGTAATAGTAATGACTTTTTAAACTAACACCGTCAAGTTTAAAAAGTTTACTTCACTGCCTTTGACCTACGTCAAAAAAGACGAGCGTCTGTATCCGCTTGTGGTGCTCTTGTTCTTTTTGTTCTGTTTTATTTTTAGATTTATTTCTTTTCATTTTCATGAAAGTTTAAATTTCTGATAAAAATCATTGCCAGTGAAACAATACCTGTTTTTCGTTCTCTCCTTCAAAATACCGTTTTTGTACTTCTATCAGCTCTTCATGGCTAGTTTTTCTCTCCTGCTTTTGTATGAAATAAGGGAAAACATTTTATCATGTAAAGTCATTCATTTCTGTTGATTAACTTACTGCCTGATAGACAAACGTTTATCACGTCAATGCAAGATTATCAAGCACATGGTGAAATTATGTATACTTAAATATTTTAACAGAATCATCTACAGGATGTAGCAAATATGGTTGCTGTTCAATATCATTTAAAAGACAAGTTAGAAATATTGATACAATAAAGAGAATATGTACCATGTTAGTGTCTAATACCACCAACTTTATCAGGTTCGGCACATTAAAAAAACTAGGACTTGGCATATATAAATATCAGACATAAACATGGTATTCTCTATATTAAAGGCAGGTAGATTAGTTTTATGTGAATATTTATAAAGAAAATATTTATTAACATTAAATAAAACAAAAGATAAAAAAAAATGGTATAAGTTATTAGTACAAATCCTGCCTTTTTAATTAAGCGGCACGGATAGCTTAATGATTGTTGCATTTTCCCTATAAGCGAGGTTCCAGGGTTCGAGCCATGGTCTGGTTGAACAATTTCCCCGTACAGTTACACAGACACTCTATATCATGTGACTGTATAGTGCATACTTTTTTCTACTTTACTTTTCATCTTTATAAAAAATAATTTGTTGTATTTTAAAGTTGTTACCTCTCGATGTGCTCCTGCAGTTTTAACTGTGACTGCCTTATCACCGGTTGCCTCGTGATCGACTCGGTAATACTACATGCAGCGTTGCCACTGTTTGCGATAAAGTTCAATCCATAAGCCAGAATAATAATCAATAATTAATATCTATAAAAAAAAGTCAAAGAGTGACGTGCCACTTGATTAGGACCCACTTATTCTCTATACTATAAAGTAAAACATTTAATTCTAAATATCAAGTCACTTTTATTCCTTATAAAGGTCTATTCTGGGATAACAATAATTGTATATCTATAAATGCAGTGTACATGTTGTGTTCCTTTACTGATTAATGATATATTAATATATTAAATAAATGTTATTCCAATATGGGTCCCTTTTGTACCATGACTAAATAGTGTAATAAAACAGAAAAACAAAATACACTATCAACTACCACAAATTGAGTTGGTTTTCTATTGTATAAAACACATAAGCAGCCAGTGGTTGCCATTTGTGCGGAAATCTACGGATTTAATGTGAAAGAAGGGTAGAAATGTGCTACCCGAAGATATCAACGTAATATTTATAAAGTTGTAGACTTGCCTTTAGTTATATGTTTCCATATATGCTCTGCAAATGTTTTATGCACTTCCACAACACCGGCGAGTGCGATTTTTGAAAATATAGGTCAGGTTCAACGTAGGGAATCCTCGAATGCTATAAATAGAATCGGCTTGTTTGTTTACATCGTACAGACGACAATTTTACAATATATCTGAATATTTGTAACTGATTTTTATTAACCATGAAATTAATTCTGCATGTAATTCAATATATAATTTGGCAAAAAATAGAAATAAAAGGTGTTTGTAATAACCTTACTCGTCACTGTCGGTGCGACCACGAACGCCAGCAAAGGAGGAAACATTCTCAAAAAGAGCAGCAATTCTGGTCCTCTGCTCCGTTGCTGGCTCATGTGGTCCCCCACCAGTCTTCCTCTTCGTTATCTTCTCCTTTGTGGTGACTTCTTTGGCATCCCACTTCAAATTCATGAATTTGTTATAGCACTCTTGCCCTGATCTTACTGGATACTATACTGGCAATTGATACCCATGTCTCTGCTTTCAGTTTGTTGGTAATGGTGTTGGTAAATTTTGAGTTTAGCAGATTAAATATATCCTCATCTGCCACCAACTTTTCTATCTTCAATACATCATCCTTAGAAAAGTTTAAACTTCTTTTTCTGTATGGTTGTTATTCTGTCATTTTTTTTTGGTAACAGAACGATTCAGATTGTGTGGCATTATGGGTAAATTACTTAACGGAAGATTTTTAATCCCCAGTTAAAAGTTAACGCTAGTGTAAAAACACTTTATACAACACAAGAACGTAGCGTTAAGTTACGCTACGTTAAATATTTAATTCATCGTGGTAGAGGGTATCCAAAGCGGTGTAAACGTTGCAATTTCCTCGAGCATCGACATTTTGTAAACAAACCGTTTACAAATGATTAATTGATCAATTGACAGCTCGACAGACATAACCGTTACACAAAGTGCTACCGACACCGACTTCGAAACGGAAGCCGAGTCAGATAACGACTTGGTGCAGCCTCATTCACAACTACGGCGCACGACGTCAACTACTAGAGGCCGGGACCGTGGTAGGCAAACGCCACGGGCAACACCAAAATATACCCCACGAACCGCCTCTAAATCCGGAGCTTAGGGTAAATCTGCTAGAGGCGGCAAGTCGTCCGTCAATATGCCGCCCTCACAGCCACCGCTATCAGTGGTGACCCAACCGGATCCCCCCGGTGATCATTCTGGAGGAAGTGCTTCCGGCGGTGAACAGCCGCCTATCCCCATTGTGGAGAGTCAAGCTCTCAGATAGGGGACAGTGTTTAATGGTGAAAATCTACGGATTGGTTCCCTTAATGTATGTGGTTTAAAACAACGCTTACACTATAATGAATTTGTTGATATGATCTATAACTTTGATATATTATGTTGCTCAGAATGTTAACTTGATGAGTATGATGTAATTGACGTTAAAGGCTATACATTCTACAACCAGTCAAGAAAACAAAAAATACCGGCGCAAATCTGGTGGTATCGGAGTTTTTATTAGTAACAATATATCACTTCTTTCTGAAAGTATTGCCTCAGAATCAGATTTACCTATAGATCTCCAACTTAAATTGTTTGACCACACAATAATGCCTATCCTAACTTACTCCTGTGAAGTAAGGGGCATTGAAGAAAATATAGATTGCCTCGAGAGAATCCATTTATCATTTTTGCGCAGAATCACCAAATCCAGAAAATCCACACCTGCGTATATGCTGTATGGGGAACTCAACCGATATCCCATTAGAATCACAATTCAAGCTAGAATGATTAATTATTGGAATAAATTAATTTTAGGTGATAAAACTAAATACTCTACTTTTGTATATAAGGCAATTCTTCACTCTCCAATCCAATTTAAATGGTTACAAACAATAAAATATATACTTAACAGCACAGGAAACACATTAATGTACGAAAACCAGAATGCAATGCGTACCAAGAACATAAGCAAGACTATTAAACGAAATTTATTGGACCAATTTATTCAAACATGGTCAGAGTCTATGTCAATTTCAAATAAAGGGAAACATTATTGTGTCTTTAAGGAACATGTGCAGTTCGAACCTTATCTTAAATTGATACCTTTGAAAAAAGCGATATCCTTTTGCAGACTTAGAACTATGAATATAATCTTCCTGTTGAAACAGGACGCTGGAATAACACCCCTTTTGAAGAAAGATACTGTACTTTATGCGAGAATAGAGATTTTGGTGATCGTTACCACTAATTACTTGTCTGTTATTACTTTAATGATCAACGGTTAAAGTACATCAACAAATATTTCCGTACGCATCCAAATATATTGAAATATCGGGAACTATTGCAATCAGACAATCCTAGAGTTTTAAATAAATTGAGTGAATTTGCTAATTAAAACTTTCAAATAGACTTACCTTAACTGAATTTCGTGCAGCTATTCCCCTGTATTAAACCACACTTTATCGCGATCACAACACTACATTTCGATTTAAAATATACCCCATGAAAAACACCGGTAGTAATTGATTCATCACATCCAAACAAAAGTCGTAGAATTGTAAACTTCCATAAAAATCCGTCCGTTTATTTCTTCAAATTATCTGTTATTTTAATCAATCGGCGGTTTTATTTGGTCATAATTCTTATTTGTTTCAGTCACATGGTTTCCTTTTGTCAACTATTTTCTCGTTTATAAATTTCATTTACAAAATACTGATAGTAAACCGTGATCCTCGTGCATCCAATCCCTATTTACACCCACGTCGAGGCCAACAAATTATAGGCATTTGTTGTACGTGTGTTTTTTGTGTGGATGTCGATTGTATGGTGTTTTCATTAAAGAAACACAATGTCTTATTGTAAAATTATGCGCTATATAATCCAAACTATTGTTCATCGGGTTACTATAAATTCTAAACCTATAACAATGACGAAACCCCATTTTATTTTACGTATAAAATGGAAACAAAATTGCTATACTCCATAATTTGTTTAACTTTGTACCCGCTTGAAGTATTTAACTTGATACATTTAATTACTAATGATTTAACAAAAAAATCTCTCTGTTCCCGCCGGGATTTTACAATATCACATGTGTTTATGAAATGTTTGTGTGAATTCTTCCGATACCCTCATGTGATTATTTATGTTGTAGCCATCATTTGCTGTTGCGATTCATGATCGTCGATGCAATAAAGGTTGTTGTTGTTGTTGTTGTTGCTGCTGTTTATATGATAGGTAGCGAAGTATCCATGAATATCAAGAGTAATGGACTAATGTGTGTTTGTGTAGTTTTTATTTACCCTCGCACTTTGAACTGGTCATTGTGGCGAGCATGAACAGATGATTAAAAATAAATTGACGATTATGAAAGACATATGAAGGATGAGTAATGATATATGACGATTATATATATAATTGCTATTTTACATATTTATTAATTACATTCTGTAATCAACCTTTCTTTTGATCATGTTTATTTATATGGATGACTTTTGATTTTCTAATCTTTGTACAAGATTTTTTAACATATTTATTAAGTAGCTGTAAATTCTCTATATATTATATAAACAATTTTACTTTGATATTCTTTGTGCAAGATATATTTACTACAGTAAAGTATATCCTCCTGTTATATATTAATATTTTATTGATCTAATTCTTTTATTAGTTTAATATATTGTTAGTCTTGCGTAACTCTATATTGAATGCTGATGACACTAATAACGTCATATAAATTCCCTGTCATCATTATGCAGTAGTACTTTCTGCTATTGGTAAACCATATAGCCTTATACTCAAGTATATTGCTATTTATATACTGTATGTATATATATTTATAGTACATTATTACATATTTTATTTTTTTTTTAAAAATTAGGAAAGAATGAAATATGTACTATTTACTTCATTTGAAGTAACACTATATCATCGGCAGATACTAGGGTTTGTCAAAAGGAAATCACCCGTGGACTATTATACAAGTCATTTCCCACAATCCGATATGTAAGGTGAGTTACGCCAGTATGTGTTTGTATACGTGATAATAGTGTGTAATTTACCATATCATGTTTCAGCCTTGCAATATTATATTTAGTACATCGCATGGTTAAGATTTGTTCAACCCCTGTTAATCTCCCAGGGTGTGTCAAGTAGTGGTACACAATGGTTTAAAATTAAATAAAAATATTATATAAATAAACCGTGAAATTTGTAAATAAGCACCCGGCAGATTGCTCAAACCTAAAAAGCGCCATCATTAAAAAATGTTTTAAAAGATCCGTTATCTCCTCAGATCAGATCTGTAGAGAACTGATTAACAAAGGTTGGTCACAAATAATATTAAAATAGTCTTCTGTAATTCTATGATGAAGTTCTTGTTATTTTATAAACACAATATTTCCTAGCACCATATACAGTGTTAAACATTGTATACAGTTTTATCTAATGGTCAACTTAAACTATGGAATAATAATAATTTGTGAAGTTCCATATTATATTAATTAAATTAATTAAAACTTGTGTTTAAAACACAAACACACAAAAAAAAGTAGAAATAACAATGTTTAATATTTATAAGTTTTTATTTACCCTCGCGCTTTGAACCAGTCATTTTGGCTAGCAGGATAGGATGATTATTAAAAACATAAAAGATGATTACACATTTGTGATGATTAATGAGTGATGAATGAAGATGATTCACATAATAGGTCGTGTCTATATTCAACCTTGAAGTTTGTTATTACATTGTAAAAACAAGATCTGTCATTTGTATAACCCCCAAATTGCTGGCAACAGTAATCATTTGTTTAACCCCCAAATTGCTGGCAACAGTAATCATTTGTTTAACCCCCAAATTGCTGGCAACAGTAGTCATTTGTTTAACCCCCAAATTGCCAGCAACAGTAATCATTTTCCAATCCTGGATCACACTTTTACATACCGTATAATAATAAATGAATATTTTCAAAAAATATCTATTCTGGGAACACACAGGGCTCTAGAATAATATCACTAATAGTGCCTGATTGTGATTATTTAGTTAGTACTAGCATGTCACAATAATGACATCAATAATAAGTTTTGACACCATCTTAAGGGGACATTGATTTAAGTTTAAATTTAACTTTTTTGATTGTCAGTTGTTCTGAATTGAGAGAATGTGCCTACAAATTTATACTTCGTTTTAGTATATTCTAATTTGTGTTAGTGAAGTAAGCTTATTGCTTTATTTATGAATCGCTGTGTAGTTTAAAACCTACATGTAGAATGATCCAGGACTGAGTGGTGTTTTTGAAAGGTCAATAGGTCAAGCTAATAAGGGATTGAACGTGCAACCTCTAGTGTAAGTGGCCAACACTTTATCCACTGCACTACTGCCCTGCTGTACCTGCTTGTAGATTACTGTCCTAACCTGTAATAGATACACTGACACAATATAATGGGGTTTTAAATAAATTTTTAGTTAATATTGAATCAATTTAAATTTTTTTAATAATAATTCAATTTAAATGCGTTAAATTATTTTATTTCATATTTTCAGAAAAATTTATCATCGTCAAGAGAAGAAATCCAAAAGGAGGTATTTTAATTAACTACAATTACGTTCATAATTATGACTTATCCAGATACCTGGGATAAAAAATTCACCGACTTCTACAAAATATTGTTCACTACTCTGGGTGTAAATTAGCTTTCACTGGACCAACGCCTGAGCACACGTCATCAGCACAATTATTTATATAGACTGGCTTGGTTATAGAGACAAGTATGAATTGTGGTGATGTTTAATTCTTTAAATTTGAGCTTGGGAAAGTGGTTATGCAATAAAGTTACAATCAAACCTGTGTTAGGGGTCACCTCTATTAAGCAACTGCATGTATTTAGCAGTTACATTTAGTTTTAGTTCATTCAACCTGTATATTAAAGCAGCCACATGCCTTAACAGGTCATTTTAGCTCACCTGAGCCAAAGGCTCACAGGTAAGCTTTTGTGATCGCCTGGTATCCGTCGTCTGTCGTCCGTCGTTAACATTTAGCTTTTAACAACTTCTCTTCTGAAATCACTGGGCCAATATTGATATAATTTCACAGAAATGCTCCTTGGGTGACCCTCTACCAAGTTTGTTCAAGCCATCTTGATTCGTCAAAAAGCATGGCGGCCAGGGGGTGGGGTAAGTTTACTATATAAGCTATAGTAAAAACTTAAAAATTCTTCTTGTCAGAAACTACTGGCTCGATTTTAAAATAATTTCACAGAAATGTTCCTTGGGTGACTCTCTACCAAGTTTGTTCAAGCCATCTTGATTCGTCAAAAAGCATGGCCGTCAGGGGGTAGGGTTAGTTTTTGATGTTTAATTACTTCCCCTGTTTTGTCTGTATATATCAATTATTATAAGAAGAGGTAATAAACTCTTTAAATAAACTTTGTTTTGCTATTATTATACAATATTATAATAGATATGAGTTTTAAAAGATAATTCATCATAAAAAGATGAATGATACAATTATAATCAACGATTGAATATTATTCAAATATCATTAACCATTTTAAAGTAGGTGTTTTTCTGAATATAGAAGTCAGAGTTTTTATGCTTCAGACAGGGATAGTTTACTGCTTCATAATAAAGCAATACCATATTTTTAGCTAGTTTCATCACAGCAAGAAGTCTGCTTGAGTGTCAAAATGTAATTGAAATCTCGGAGGAGGAGCTAAATTTTTTTGGGGGGAGAGTGCACTGTGACAAAGATTCTTTCATGTAATATACTTTGGGAAGGCATTGTGTTTGAAACTCATAGGAATATTTATTGTGCTGGAACTGCGGATTGTTTCATGCACAATAGTTTAGTCTGATGCTTAAGTTTGAAACCTTTCTCAAACATAACAGATTAGTTTTGTTCTGGAACTGGATTTTTATCTTAGTTTGAAGACTTAGCATCTATAGTAAAACTTCAAAAGCCTTATTGTCAGAATCTACTGACCTGATTTTGATGTAATTTCACTGACATTTACCATGGGTGAACCTCTACCAAGATTGAACTCTTCTACTCATCTGTTACATCTTCAAAACAAATCAAAATTCTACCTACTTGCCCATCTCGTCTTTTTGGAATTTTGAGCGTTCATGTGTTCTATAATCTACTTATGTTGGGTGACTCAAGGTCAGTCAGGTGAGCGATATAGGGCCATCTTGGCCCTCTTGTTTCTTTTTCCCTCGAGTAGCTGCTTAAGACGGGTTTGACTGTAAACGTCAGTTTAAATATTGCAATGTAAGTAAAAGTAGCCGGCCTGATTAGCTCAGTAGCGCACCTGACTATCAATCCAGGGATCGTGACTCCATTTCCCGCCCAGCCAGATTTTGTTGTGATTGATACAATTATGACATTCCATGTCATTGTTATTTGTCTCTCCCCATGGATTCAAGTGATAAAGTTATTAGTTACTTGCAGAGATGAGTTTGCTGAAATATTGGTTAACCTTCCAGGATCTCAACTTTTTAAGAAATCCCACAAACTTGAAACTCTAACTTGATATGCAGAGCAAAGCAACTACATGTATTAGTAACCTTGAGAAATATTTCAAACAAACCAATTCTTTGACTAGTGCATGGATTTTAAGAGTGAGTTGTACTGTTTCTTAATTATATAATTATATCCATGAGTTCATCCATCTATCTACAAAAAATATTTATTACACAATTTATGTTTAAAAAACAATTTATTGTCATAAATGAGCAGGTAAGGGCAGGCCATCGGGCCACCTTGTTTCAGTTGTGTTTTTCACTAAACAATTTGCAGTATGTACATCTTATGCTCTGTTTTTTTCTTGCAGCTGGTGAGATTACAAGAAGAGAACGATTCTCTTCAGGCAAAACATTCCAAACATGCAGAACAGCTGCAGAATGAAGACATCAACCTTCCAAACAATCTTGAGGTACTCCTTAGTTTACATCCTTTACATGGTTTACATCCTTTACATGGTTTACATCCTTTACATGGTTTATATCCTTTACATGGTTTACTTGTACATTTTATCTCTTTTAACATTGCTGGGCCCAGTTAGCTCAGTCAGCAGCACAATTCAACAAAAGAGTCATGAGTTTAAATCAACGCCAATCGAGTGTGTGGTGGAGTGTGTGGTGGAGTGTGTGGTGGAGCGTGTGGTGGAGCGTGTGGTGGAGTGTGTGGTTGAATTTGTGGTGGAATGTGTGGTGGAGTGTGTGGTGAAGCGTGTGGTGGAGCGTGTGGGCCAGTGGTACCGTAGAGCATCAGACCCATGATTGGCGGGTTGTGGGTTCAAAACTCCATCATGGCTATGTGTGGTGTCCTAGAGCAAGACATTTTTTCTGCATATGCTTAGTACTATTTAATTATTAATTAATTAATTAATTAATGGAGTTTTATAGCACACCGACGTATAATCAGGTCATTTTGTGTGTGCACAGTTTAATGAATGTGATGATGACAATAATATAGTAAATAAACGTGTTTAAGCATTTATTAAAATATCTACAAATCAAATAATTAAGAAATTAATGTGATAATAATCATGGATGAAATTTTATAATTTTGCAATTTGAATTTTAGTTGCTTGCAGACAATACAATAAAACATTCGTTTTATTTGTTTATTTTGTAAATGTTAAGGGCAAAGTAAGTACCTACAATTTGTATCCTCATGTATATTGATCATACCTTGTGTTTAGTCCAAAGAACATCTAGTTATTCCTCTCTTTTTTCCATTTAATAAACCCCAAGTTTATATTAAAAGCAGGGTGTGTCAAGTAAAATCGCTATGAATTTCTACAAAATTAACAAGGAAGAGTAACTTTTATTAGAAATTTCAAGCACTGAAGGCATTAAAATCTTAAGCAGTAAATCTATTTAAGTCCAACCTAGGCACATAGGCTAAAATAAGAAATTTGTCTATATTATATTATTTTGACATGTTTAAAAAGATATTCTTATGGTGTGAGGTAAGAAAGTCTTTTTTTAAAGTCAATATATTATTTATAAGCATGAAATATCAGAAAAAGATGTTTTTTTGGCAATTCTTAAAATTTTGAAAAATACTGTTATACATTGTACCTCCTTCAAGATATTGCAATATTGTATATTTAATAAACCCTTTGTACAATCCAAAATGTGTTTTATCTATCCTCCCGTTGATTTTTGTAAGAAAATCATTTTAACCTTATTCATAAGATATTTAAAGAAGAAGCTTATTTACCCATCCACTTCACAAGGATATACCTTCAGCCACAAACATTAGTTTACTGACCTATCATGTCCCCTAGAATACTTCATCCATACCTTTGTAAATGTATAATAATTATAAATAAAAAAAATATTTTCCCATGTACATGTGCTTGCAAATAGAAATGGTTTTATCTGTATTTACATATTTGTTGTAAACTATAACAAAATTCTAAAATAAAATTTTAACATTTAATTTAAATTTTGAATATGGTTTCATGTAAATTAGCTGTACTTGTAAAATGTTTAAAACTGTATTTCTTCAGTAGAGAATGTGGTAGTGCGTCGGGCCAAAGATTGGAGTGTCTTGGTTTGATCCCCTACAATGGCATAGTATGGTGTCCTTGAGCAAGAAATTTCATCTGCATAAGCTTAGTACTCGTTTTATCCAGGATGACCTTGAGCATGATCTGTCTATGTTATAATAACTTGTTTTATAACCAGGATAAAATAAATAAGTTTAAAGTTATTTATAATACTTTTTTTATTGCACAATTGCCAGGCCAAATTAGCTCAGTCGGTAGTGCGTCTGACTATCAATCAAGAGGTCGTGAGTTTGAATCCCCACTCGGCCACATCCCCATGACGATTGCTATACAACATTGTGATTCATTATCTTTCATTTCTCACCACTGATTCAAGTAGGAAAGTTATCAGTTACTTGCGGAGACGAGGTGTGCTCGAGAACTGGTTAGCTTTCCAGGATCCCAGGAAACAGTGGTTAGGTTATCTATCGTCTGTTAGCCCTTGAAGGCATGAAAATGACGCTAGATATTCAATCAATCAATTATTGCTCATTGTTACTTCTACAGGAGATGCAGTTACTGTTACTGAAGTACCGAGAGGAGATCATCGCTGCCAAGGTGGCCAAGGAGCACACTGAGGACACACTCAAGAGTCAGATGATCTTCCTGAAGGATCAGGTCGTGTCCGAACAACAGGAGAAAACAACCATGGAGGAAACACTTACACAAGAAATAAATTCTCTACAGGAGAGGCTAGGTGAGTTTTTGAATGAATTCAGGATAATTGAACATAACCCTATGAGAGATTACATGTATAACAAACTATTATTTAACTTCTAATATATAATATATGAAAGGTGCACTTTCATGTAACATCACCCCAGGAAAGATGACACTGTATGCAAGCTTTTATATACATAAAGGATATATTTAATATATTGGCTGGAGAGACTTATCAAATGTTGAACAAGTACAGAAACTGCGCTGAACACACTCCCAGGAGAGGTTAGTAGAACGGGTTCACATTTCCAAAATAAAGAGACGAGGCTTTCAATATTTACATATTATGACTGCAATGTGTTAAACATGCTTGCAATTAATATGAAATCTAATAAATTCAATGAAAAGATAAAAAATAAATTCAAATAATTTGATGCAAATTATTTATCTGGATCATCATCATTAAATTGTGTAATTGCAGCAATACAAGACAGTCTAAAATCTGAACTTAAGCGAGAATCCTCGGTACGGGCAGAGTCTGAAACTAAACAGCGTGAGATGGAACAAGCACTGAAGAGTATGCAGGCAAAGTCTAAACAACTGATACACGGCTTACAGAAGCAGCTGGAGGAGCAGTCTAATGCACGGGTATGTCTTCCTTTTTTAGATTTATATATTTGACATTGATTGTGAAAATAAGTTCATTCATCAAAGTTCTGTGAGTACTAAGCATATGCAGATAAAGGATCGTGCTCAAGGACACCACACATAGCCATGGCTGAGGATTGAACCCACGATCCCTGAATCTTGGATCTGATGATGTACCACATTTATTATTTGTATATTTTATATAATATAATACATATAAACCCAATACGTTATTTTGAAACTATGTCATTCTATTTTTAGATGGAACCTACAGTATTGGAGATGACAGCACATTCATCTGTTACATACATTATACAATAGATTCAATATTAATGTGTCACCTGTATTTGACGAATCTAATTATAAATAGAATGATGTAGTTTCACAAGAGCATATTCGGTTTATAGTTATACAGACATTCAAAACAATAAAGCATGAGAAAACTATCAAGATGAAACATTGTTTTCAAGATTATATTTTTTCTGCTAGTATATTTTACTTACCTGGTTACATGTCTAGTTGTAATGTTGAATAAACATGTATATTGGGCAATAATCATATCAGAAAATTGTGTTAATCTTCTTTCTTTGCTAAGATTCATCAAATGAAACCCTACATGCAAACTGGGAGTTTGTATTATTGTATTAGATTTTCTCCCTCCCCACATCAGACGTTTATGTTTATTAGATAGTTAGCGTCAATTTTATGTCATCAGTTAACAGGATTAGTTAATCTAACTACACTTTCCTGGGATCCTGGAAGGTTAACCAGTACTCGAGCACACTTGTATGTGCAAGTAACTGATAACTTTCCCACTTGAATCTGTGGTGAGCGATGAATAACAATGAGATGCAATGTTGTATATTAATCCTCACTGAGACTGTGACCGGGCGGGGATTCAAACTCATGTTCATAGGATTGATAGACAGATGCTCTACCAACTGAGAAAATTATGATTTTTTTAGTTAGAAGAATAAAGAGAGCTATTATACTCACCCGGGCATTGGCGTCAGTGTCACACCTTGCTTAAAATTTTGCATCTAAGTAACCATTGCATATATTTACTTGAAACTTTACACAAGACTTGCCAGTCATCAAATAACTACAATAAGTAGATTAGATAACTCTTACATGAATATAATGCAAATTATTGCCCTTATTTGACATAGAAATTCTGGTTAAAGTTTTGCATGCAAGTACCATCGAGACCATATCGCACCAACCAATTTCCTAGTTATCAAACCTATCAAAATATCTAAGTGGGATAACTCTTGCATGAATATAATGAAAATTATGGCCCTTCTTTGACTTAATAACTTTACATATGGCTTCGTAGTCATCAAACTAACTAAAATATTTTTGCAAATTATGGCCTTTATTTCACTCAGCAGTCACTGCATGTATTAGATTGAAACTTCATACAAGGTATTGCAGTTATAAGACCTACTCAGTTGAGTAAGTAAGACAACTCTTGTTTGCTTGGATTGTCATCAGTTTCAATCAATTTGTACTTTTGTGACAAATATTCGAATAGTCAAGTGCGCCACCTAATTGACAGCTTTTGTTTAGGAATAATAATGATACAAAGTGAATAATTTTGATAATTCTTCTGTTAAAAGATTTGAAATTATAAATGGTAATTTAATTGTTTTCAGTCATAAAATAACAATATATTTTCTCTTATGAACACTGAAGCTTATGGCAGCACAGCTCGAGACAAATGTTTGCCATTTACTTGCGGTAGGACGGTGGTTCTAATCAGATTAATTCTGATGTCTTCCTCCACCAATAAAACTGGATATGTCATACACAACTTGAAATGTGTTGAAAATGGTGTAAAAAACAACAACAAAAAAACTCCTACCCAAACTCGTGACCATTATATTTCACTTAAACCAGCAATTGTTCTTTATCTACTATCTGTGTGTATACATGACAGACGGGGCTGGAGAATGATGTACACAGGATGAAGTGTAAGATACAGTCGCTACAGGGAGACCTGGATAACAGTGAGGCCGTACAGAGAGACTTCGTCAAACTATCACAGTCACTGCAGGTACAGTTTATTACTATTTACACATCTGGTGCCGTAACCTTTTTTTCGATCATGACCTGAATACGATCACTTCCGAGAATTATGAATATCGTGTACGCATATTTCAACTTCCTGCACAGTTGGCAATATTTACAAACAGTATTCACGTGGTCATTGAATGCAATGAAAATCATAAGAAATAATGCTTCTGATACAAGTAAGAAAGTCAATTTATGATACAGACTTGAAAAAAAGTGTTTCTCACTTTGTTCATTGTCCGTTTACATAAAACCTTGACAAACGCTAAGTTTGTTAATGAATATCTATTTCAAACATGTCTGTCGAAAACAGATGCAATACAGGTCAAGGTCAAAAATTATAAGAAGATTTTGCTTGTGCATGTCAGAAATTATAGAGGTTCCGGATGAATGACCTTCTTATAGATTTTTTTAAAAAAATGAGTTTGAAATTAGCACAGAACCACATGTGAAATTAAGAATAAAAATAAGTAACAGTTGGAAAGGTTAAATGTGCATTAATAAAGTATAAAATGAAATAAAATATTATTATTTTTTAAAATCAGTGTTTTTATTTGGTTAGTATGATATCTTTTAAAAAAATAAAATTAGAAAAATTAAAAATCAAAAGCAAGTGCTGCCATTTTGTTGGAAGTATATTGGGATCACAGTGATCTGTCATGAATGGTAAAGGCAGTAGGCATGTACATGTATATGTTAAGTTTTTGTTAGAAAAACATTATTTTACAGTCTTTTAAACATTATATACAAGCATTAAGTATCAACATTTGTTTTGCGTTGAAATATTTAACGGCAATTCTTATGTGATCGAAAACCGTTAACACCATCATATACTCATGCTATGGTTTATTATTCATGAGCATATTATTGATTTATACTAATTTTTTAGCTCAAACAGTTTTTATGAATTGCTATAGAGGCTGTTTTACTCTATACTCAGATTCAGCTGGAGCAGATTCGTCAGTCGGAGAACGAGGTCCGCTGGCAGAATGAGGAAGATGTAGATGACTGCTGTAACTGCAAACAAGCCTTCACAGTTACCAAGCGGAAGGTAAATACACTCCCAATACTGTCAGGCTGTGGGAATATTTGTATTTTTTAATTTTCATTTTGTGCCATGCTGCTTTTTTGTTTTCGTATATCATTAAAAATAGCTTTTATGTGTGCATGTCTATAAATTGATAAATAGTGTCCATATACTGTGTCTATAAGTTGATAAATTGTGTCTATGAATTTATAAATAGTGTATATACTGTGTCTATAAGTTGATAAATTGTGTCTATAAATTGTTAAATAGTGTCTCTATATTGTGTCTATAAATTGATAAGCTGTGTCTAAAATTGATAAATTTTGTCTATAAAATTTTTACTCATTTCGACAAATGATATCTGAACAGGACAACAGTTTCAGAAAATGAAATAAAACTGTAAAATTCAGCAGACCAATATTTACTTTTGACTGTACAGTGTATTAAAGTGTCAATATTTATCATATAATTTATGGTGCATGAGTGTAATATACCCATGACATATTTTTGATATTAACCAATTGTAATATCATTAACGATTCATCGCTCGATGATTTCTGTATTATTAGCTCGACTCTGTACGTAAAATGCAGAGCTACTTTTGGACTTAAATGATATTGATTTGCCATAGTAAACGATGTAATTTTGAGACATTACGTCATACTCGTAGAAACAATTCTCGTTGTTTGTAGAGATGACCTGAAAAATAAATGCTATAATGCTGGTTTAATAAAGTTGATAATAAATGACTATTTAATCAACAGTACAGGGTGTCCGAAAAGAAAGGTAACACTTTAAAGTTTGCAAACTTTGCCTAATCTTGGGCTATTTTAATCAAATTTATACCAATTAAAAGGTCTTAAATGTAAGTTTTTATTACTTGCAACAATAACGCGCCAAAATAAATGACGTCTCGACGTCATAACGTCATCAAATATACACGTTATTTTCAAGATGGCGAGATTGACGACGGAACAACATATTTTTATCGTCAAGCATTATTATGAAACTAGATGTGTAACGGACGTTCAGCGAAAGTTTAAATGTCTTTTTAAGAATACTTTATGTAAGCAGGAAACATGTCTACAAGATAGTACATAAATTTGAGCGACGTGGGTCAGTAGTGAATACTCCAAAAGCAGGTCGGCCGAGGTCAAGTAGGAGCAACGAAAACGTGAGTTCACTTCGAGAAATGCTTTTGAATAGCCCAGAAAAGTCGGTGAGACGTTCTTCCTCAGAAAACGGAATCGCTAAAACGTGTGTTCATGACATAATAAAGAAGGACCTCCAACTTTTTCCTTATAAAATTCAGATTATGCAGAGTTTAAATAACACAGATCAGGTTCAAAGATTAGATTTTTGTCGCTGGGCAGTTGACGTTGCCGATAATTACACTGACGCATTTCATGACGTTTGGTTTACAGATGAGTCGCATTTACTGCTGTCTGGCCATGTATGCAAACAAAACATGAGATTTTGGGCAAATGAACAGCCTCACTGTTTTACAGAGAGACCATTACATAGTGAGAAATTAACAGTTTGGTGTGCTATTTCGTCGCACGGAGTGATCAGTCCATATGTGTTTAAGGACACTGTGAATTCACATCGGTACCTGTCATTTTTGAAAAATAAGTTTGTTCCAGCGCTTCGAAAGCGAACGGAAAATATGCAAAATGTCTGGTTCATGCAAGATGGTGCGATGGCACATACATCTAATATTGTATTAGATTATCTTTATTTGTGTGCATATTTTGATGCAAATTCTTTAACATTAAAGCAAAGTTCTGAAAGTGAGAAAGTGTTACCTTTCTTTTCGGACACCCTGTATAATGGTATAAATGACTATTTAATCAACAGTATAATGGTATAAATGACTATTTAATCAACAGTATAATGGTATAAATGACTTTTTAATCAACAGTATAATGGTATAAATGACTATTTAATCATCAGTATAATGGTATAAATGACTATTTAATCGACAGTATAATGGTATAAATGACTATTTAATCAACAGTATAATGGTTTGCAATTTCAATATTTTTATTTAATTTATTGTTTTTTTAGGGTAAAAAAGTAAGTACAGTTTTCTCGTAGTATTTTGCTGATCCAGCCCATAAAACATATAAAAGTTATCTCTTTATTTTGTTTATAAAAACAATTCTTAAAACAAAACTTGTGATGTATTTCCATTTTATCTACCCACTAATTCCTTGAGTGATATAATTCATCACCTGTAGAGATTGAGGACATGAGAGCACTCACACGGATATAACATTGCTATAAAACCTGGACAGTCTGTATATACAATAAAACTTGTGTTTTGAAGCACCTTCAGTAACTACATTTTCTATATCACACGTTTAAAAAATTGGTAAACCACTAGGGTTCACTAAACAAAATCATTTCAACAGAACTGTCTAAAGAAAGCAGCACGTGTTGGTGCAGGTAACTGTGCTGCTTTCTTAAAACGATTTTCTATTAGACTACATACATTTGGACCATAATTATGTTGGAATATAAATTGATGATTGAGGTCTGTTTAAGGTGGGGATACTCGTGGCCAAGTGGTCTAAGGCTGTCTAGTCTAGACATTGCCTCTGATGTCATAGGGGCCCAGCTCTCTCCAAAAATGTGATAAAGTTTACCATGCTTCTTGCGTAAGGGTGGCAATTCTACTCAGATTCATCCGGAGGTCTTCCCCAACCAATAAAACTGGGTATACCATATATGACCTGTCACGTCTTGAAAATGGCATCAGACCTCTTTCAAAACAAAAATCTCTTTATAAGGCTTGTTTTTTGCTCTTTATGGATATTTTGCAAATACTTGAAGTCCGATATATTATCTCACATTTATATAATACACACTTATATTGGTTAATTGATATAAACAAGAAGAATCACCTACATGTACCTTACCTATATTATCATAGATTAGCCCAATATATCCATGTACTTGCACCTACTAAAAATATGGGAAATTTGTATACTTGTATATCTATATAGAGGGAATGTTCAGAAATGTGTAATCCCACATAAAGTGTCAAAGTTTCCTCGTTCTAATTTTCCTAACCTATTTATATTATCAAATACACTTGATGTGGTTGCACAGAAAATACCTTTCCTTTCATCTCTTCAACCCTTTTAATGATTAAAGTCATATGTCAAAAAAGTAATACAGTAGAACTTCGTTAGCTTGAACACATATTTTTAAAAGCTTATCTGGTCCCAGCCGAATTCTTATTTCGATGTATACACATGAATGGTATGATGTCGTACAATATTTGGCTCGAGCAACCTTTACTCAAACTTTGTCCAGTCCTGTCAGGTTCGAGCCATCGAAGTATCTACTGTATTACTTAATGGTTCACAGAAGATATACCTACTCGATACTTTTTTTGTTCTATTCCGTTAGATTGCTTTTGGAGGCTATGATTTTTTTTATATTTGAAAGTAGGTCCTATTTCTTGGGTTTTGGAGTATTGGGTTCTAAAGTGGTTTGGGGAGGTCATGAAATAATGGGGACAATCTGTCAAACTGGTTTCCGGAGAATAACTTCTGTAAGGGTGTATTCATTAAATTAATATTTCGTGTATAAATAAAAATTAGATGTCGATCAAATTTTGCACTGGTTGTGGCCCCTTTATCGACATAATTTTTGGTAAAATTTACTAACATATATCTGCACATCTGTGTTCTATGGACACATTTCAAGTTTTTTATTTTGTTTTGCTTGTCATTACATCTTTCAGCCAAAGTTTTCTCTCCAACATATTTTTATCCAAATAAACATTTTTACTTTATAAAAACAGCACATACATGTATATAAAAAAATTTGCTTAACCATACAGTAAAAATAATTTATTTTATAACTGCAGCCAAATAATGAAAGGGACTTTTAAAAACTGTGGAATGGCTAAAACTTATTGCAAGATTATTATTTCTTATTTCTGTATGACGGTTAAGAAATAATGACCATCATGCACTGATTCAAAATTATAGATAATACTTTTAGTAGTTACAATGGTGATATGGACATAGTACATGTATTGTATTTTACGAGACATTTAAGGAAGTATAATTTGTTTTGTTTTTTTCAAAACTTTAAAATTGGCTTAAAATAAAAAAATTTCCAACATATCATTCCTATACCTACTAATTGACTTTGAATTGCCAAAACAATATACATGTATATTTAAACATGCCAAAAAATATATTGAAATGCAATTTCTTAAATTTGGCTATGGGCCCAGGTTAAACAAAAAAAGATTTCCTGCTTAAAAGTGCAACATATTAAAAGAGTCACTTGATTTCAGTTTGATATCAATTAGATCCAGCATACAGATTTACACATAAAATTTGTCCGAATCATGATGCGTAGTTCGTCGAGCAGTATTTGAGTGCTGTCTATTTTAAGAATGGAGATTTCGTTTCAAGTTTACATTGTACCACTCCGATTTAGATATTGATTTTGTCACATTTTGGTGGATTTGACATACCATACCGTTAGGATTTTATTTATTTATGATAATGAGATGTGTTTTATCCATAAATGATTTTATCTTTTTTGACAGTTATAGTGTTTTTTCTGATATACTCTCTTTAAGGTCATCATATTTTAAAGGATTGCATGTTATCATCTCCTAATATTATTCTCTTTTTTTTTTCAGCATCACTGTAGACATTGTGGAAAAATCTTTTGTTCAGACTGTATAACTAAAACTGTAAATAGCGGTCCAAAGTTACGCCCTGCGCGAGTCTGTGACGTGTGTCACACAATACTGGTGAAGGATGCAACACCTTACTTCAGTACCGAGCCTCCGAATACACCAGACTGAGGGTGGGAGCCTCCGTACACTCAGGACCAGGCTGAGATTTTATTTGTGAGATTTTTACACCATGGTTGTTCAGAACAAAAGAACATATTACTAGAAATTGATATTAGTCAGGAATCGTGGCTGTTCAGACTGAAACATTATTTTACTAAAAATTGATTGCAGCCAGGAAACATGGCTATTCTGAATAAAACAATATACTCCTGGAAATGGATATAAGCCAGAAACCATGGTTGTTCAGAATATCATATAGAATGAAAAAGCATATTACTAGAAATTGATGTGTTCCAGGAACCATGGTATTTAAGAATGAAACTATACTCTACACAAATTGATATCTCACCCTGGGGCTTTGGTAAAATTCTGACGCTGATATGTTGGAATTGTCTACAACATGATATATAATAATATATTTTATTTAAAAGTGAACTTGGTAAAAAATGTAATGAATTAAAATAATAATTATTAAATTATTTAGTGGGTTTGGTATGCAAGAATAATAATCTTCATGACATTTTCAACACTTCCAAGTTGTTACAAAAACAGTTATCCGAAAGGAGGGCATTTTCTGCACGGATAACTTACCCATGTATGAATCTTATAATTTAAAGATAATGAATGAAATAAAAAATAGTATTGCTGCAGTTGATGTGTGTAGCAGATAATTAAAACTTGTATTTTTTCGTAATTTAAACTTTCAAGGCATAATCACTGTCAGTAGCGTGATGCTCAAGAGGATACAGATGCATTGTTGGCAAATATATATTTTACTTAAACTCAAATACTGTGCTCAATATGACATTTAGCTTACTTATTTCAGTGGAATGTCTTGACGGAGCCTTTTGTTTATTCAAAATTTATTTTAGCTTAATTGTAAGTAAGCAAGGCAGCGCTTGTTTCCTGGGTTGAGCAAGTTCTGAGCTTTTTTTAATTCTGAGAGGCCATTGGGATGAGTCTAGGATCAAATCTGCAACCTCTGGTGTGAGAGGTCATCACCCAGGGTTTAACATTTTTAAGTACAAATCAATGTTTGCTGATATAATATAATTTGTACATTTGTATGATTTACCAGAGGGAGAGGGGGGGGGGGGGGTGGGGGGTTGGGAAATCTTTCACAGTGCTTGACTGTTTACCAGTATTTGTGAATGCTGTATGTATGACACATGGTTATATCCATTTTTCAAGATGAACATTAATCACTATTTGTATATTCCAGAAACACAATGAAAATATCAGAACAAAATAATTAAGTACAAAAGTCAAACATTTGAAATGTGAAAAAACACTTAACAAAACCACCATTATTGACTTTTTTTTTAATATTTCTTTTGGGGCTGCCTGAAATTAAAGCCATAGATGAATATATTTAAAAATTCCGATCAGCGCTGCCTATCTTGATACTCTGCCTGAAAAAAGTTAAAGTATAAAAAAAATTATACCAAAATTTAAAATGTTAAGATTAAAAAGTGAAAAAACTCTTTCAGTCTATGATGGCTGCCATTTTGATCAGATGTTCATTGGGTATCTTATATCATATTATAGCCAATATAAGCTAGAGGTAGCCCATATTATGTCATGAAAATACTGACCAGTTTGAAAATGACTTAAATCTGACCATTAAGTCAATAAATTATTATTAACTAAGCATTACATATAAAGAGGCTAAAGATATTTATTTTAATATCCTGCTTTAAAAATGATAGAAAAAAGATTTCCTGTTCTGTAATATTTCCCAGTTGTATAGGCAGTTAGAAAGTTCATATTATTTGAATACCTGAGTTCAACGAGTAATAGTAATTATTAAGTCTGATGTGTATAGTATACTACTACAGTTGGACTGATGTGTATAGTAAACTAATACAGTTGGTTTGATGTGTATAGTATACTGATACAGTTGGTTTGATGTGTATAGTATACTGATACAGTCAGTCTGATGTGTATAGTATACTGATACAGTTGGTATGATGTGTATAGTAAACTGATACAGTTGGTTTGATGTGTATAGTATACTGATACAGTTGGTTTGATGTGTATAGTATACTACTACAGTTGGTCTGATGTGTATAGTATACTACTACAGTTGGTCTGATGTGTAGAGTAAACTGATACAGTTGGTTTGATGTGTATAGTATACTGATACAGTTGGTTTGATGTGTATAGTATACTACTACAGTCAGTCTGATGTGTATAGTATACTGATACAGTTGGTCTCATGTGTATAGTATACTGATACAGTTGGTCTGATGTGTATAGTATACTGATACAGTTGGTCTGATGTGTATAGTAAACTGATAGTTGGTTTGATGTGTATAGTATACTGATACAGTTGGTCTGATGTATATAGTATACTACTACAGTTGGTCTGATGTGTAGAGTAAACTGATACAGTTGGTTTGATGTGTATAGTATACTGATACAGTTGGTTTGATGTGTATAGTATACTACTACAGTCAGTCTGATGTGTATAGTATACTGATACAGTTGGTCTCATGTGTATAGTATACTGATACAGTTGGTCTGATGTGTATAGTATACTGATACAGTTGGTCTGATGTGTATAGTAAACTGATAGTTCGTTTGATGTGTATAGTATACTGATACAGTTGGTCTGATGTATATAGTATACTGATACAGTTGGTCTCATGTGTAAAGTATACTGATACAGTTGGTCTCATGTGTATAGTATACTGATACAGTTGGTCTGATGAATATAGTATACTGATACAGTTGGTCTCATGTGTATAGTATACTGATACAGTTGGTCTGATGTGTATAGTATACTGATACAGTTGGTCTGATGTGTATAGTAAACTGATAC
Source organism: Panopea generosa (assembly GCA_029582155.1). Lineage (NCBI taxonomy): Eukaryota > Metazoa > Mollusca > Bivalvia > Adapedonta > Hiatellidae > Panopea > Panopea generosa. Next base: position 80,377,175 of record CM055899.1, read on the forward strand.
AGTTGGTTTGATGTGTATAGTATACTGATACAGTTGGTTTGATGTGTATAGTATACTGATACAGTCAGTATGATGTGTAAAGTATACTGATACAGTTGGTCTGATGTGTATAGTATACTGATACAGTTGGTTTGCTGTGTATAGTAAACTGATACAGTTGGTTTGATGTGTATAGTATACTGATACAGATGGTCTGATGTGTAGAGTATACTGATACAGTTGGTCTGCTGTGTATAGTATACTGATACAGTTGGTCTGATGTGTATAGTATACTGATACAGTTGGTTTGATGTGTATAGTATACTGATACAGTTGGTCTGATGTGTAAAGTATACTGATACAGTTGGTCTGATGTGTATAGTATACTGATACAGTTGGTCTCATGTGTATAGTATACTGATACAGTTGGTCTGATGTGTATAGTATACTGATACAGTTGGTCTGATGTGTAGAGTAAACTGATACAGTTGGTTTGATGTGTATAGTATACTGATACAGTCGGTTTGATGTGTATAGTATACTGATACAGTCAGTATGATGTGTAAAGTATACTGATACAGTTGGTCTGATGTGTATAGTATACTGATACAGTTGGTTTGCTGTGTATAGTAAACTGATACAGTTGGTTTGATGTGTATAGTATACTGATACAGTTGGTCTGATGTGTATAGTAAACTGATACAGTTGGTTTGATGTGTATAGTATACTGATACAGTTGGTTTGATGTGTATAGTATACTGATACAGTCAGTATGATGTGTAAAGTATACTGATACAGTTGGTCTGATGTGTATAGTATACTGATACAGTTGGTTTGCTGTGTATAGTAAACTGATACAGTTGGTTTGATGTGTAAAGTATACTGATACAGATGGTCTGATGTGTAGAGTATACTGATACAGTTGGTCTGCTGTGTATAGTATACTGATACAGTTGGTCTGATGTGTATAGTATACTGATACAGTTGGTTTGATGTGTATAGTATACTGATACAGTTGGTCTGATGTGTAAAGTATACTGATACAGTTGGTCTGATGTGTATAGTATACTGATACAGTTGGTCTCATGTGTATAGTATACTGATACAGTTGGTCTGATGTGTATAGTATACTGATACAGTTGGTCTGATGTGTAGAGTAAACTGATACAGTTGGTTTGATGTGTATAGTATACTGATACAGTCGGTTTGATGTGTATAGTATACTGATACAGTCAGTATGATGTGTAAAGTATACTGATACAGTTGGTCTGATGTGTATAGTATACTGATACAGTTGGTTTGCTGTGTATAGTAAACTGATACAGTTGGTTTGATGTGTATAGTATACTGATACAGATGGTCTGATGTGTAGAGTATACTGATACAGTTGGTCTGCTGTGTATAGTATACTGATACAGTTGGTCTGATGTGTATAGTATACTGATACAGTTGGTTTGATGTGTATAGTATACTGATACAGTTGGTCTGATGTGTATAGTAAACTGATACAGTTGGTCTGATGTGTATAGTATACTGATACAGTTGGTCTCATGTGTATAGTATACTGATACAGTTGGTCTGATGTGTATAGTATACTGATACAGTTGGTCTGATGTGTATAGTATACTGATACAGTTGGTCTGATGTGTATAGTATACTGATGCAGTTGGTCTGATGTTTATAGTATACTACTACAGTTGGTTTGATGTGTATAGTATACTGATACAGTTGGTCTGATGTGTATAGTATACTGAAACAGTTGGTCTGATGTGTATAGCATACTCATAGAGTTGGTCTGATGTGTATAGCATACTGGTACAGTTGGTCTGATGTGTAAAGTATAATACTACAGTTGGTCTGATGTGTATGGTAAACTGATACAGTTTGTTTGATGTGTATAGTATACTACTACAGTTGGTCTGATGTGTATAGTATACTGATACAGTTGGTCTGATGTGTATAGTTTACAGATACAGTTGATATGATTGTATAGTATACTGATAGAGTTGGTCTGATGTATATAGTATACTGATACAGTTGGTCTGATGTGTATAGTATACTGATACAGTTGGACTGATGTATAAAGTATACTGATACAGTTGGTCTGATGTGTATAGTATACTGATACAGTTGGTCTGATGTATATAGTTACAGTTGGTCGGATGTATATAGTATACTACTACTATAGTTGGTGGTTTTAACCTCTAGACTAGTCTTGTTAACCTTCTTCTCTTGACTTTCTAAAAGGCAAGTGTATTGACAGTTTCTGATAAAATGCCTGATCGGTTGAAATAAACAATATAATTATCTAATATACAGTAGATGCTATTGGAACAAATTGTTCAGATGGTTTTTCAATATTCATTCTTTATAAGTTCTGTTTTAATGCAACAAATATGTTAGATGAGGAACCTGCAATGATCAAGATAAAGAGAAATATTTTGTTAAAATATGTGCCATATTGCAAATGTGTTTGTCTTAACCAATCAAAGCTTACTTCCTGTTTCAGTATTTTTTCTTAATTAAGTATCAGGGATTTCAATAAATGTTTGGGCTGAACATATTTCCAAGATAGCACTGAACATGCGTGTGTTATTTTTCTACATTCTTCCCTTCTATGTCAGTACACTAAATCAACCGCTTCTCAAGGTTAATTAAGTCAGTTTTAGAGAAGACTTCTTCCTGTTCTGCAGACCACCTTTTAATGGCACTGGTAATATCATCATCATCAAGTTTCTTGCCTTGCATGACTTTCTTCAGGTTTAAAAACTCATGTGGCAGAGGTTCATAGCCGTAGGCCCTCACAGCTGTCATTTCATCTTGACAAGTCAATAGATAAGATGATGATGATGATGATGGTCCAACACATGTCATTCAATAGTGATTTGAGGAGTAAGGAGTAGCCTGATTAAAAATTGGCATGAATGAACTAGAGGAGCGGAGGCTAAGTTACTAAGCAGTGACTTGGAAGGGGACAATGTCTACCCTGGAAATGTGTTCGAATCAAGACTTACCGACACCCCCTCATATCATACCAATTCTCTTTTAGAAAAGCAAGTGTTGACGGTGATCAAGACTAACTATATGGCTACCTAGTGTGTTTGATTGATTTAAATTAGTAATCTGTGATACTTGATAATATCAATGACTTACATAGAGAAGGATAAGAAACTAATTAAGAACCTATATAGAGAAGGATAAGTAACTAATCAAGGACTTATATAGAGAAGGATAGGAAACTGCTGACTAAATGATGGTAAAATAGCATGGGAATGTTTAATGACCAGGTAAATCATTCTAAACTCACAGACAACTGCTTTCGTGTATTCAGATATAAGATGTATGTTAGCATCAATGTTGTGTGATGTTTTATCATGCAAAATGATCTTGAATTAAAAATCATTACAGTTTGAAGTAATTTTGTGGGGTTACTTTTGCAGTGGCAATGTACTAATTTTATAATCAATAGAACATCAACAATTTTAAACACAAATTGCTGGGAATGGTCTATATTCCTTTTGTACAAAGTAATAAATTTGATTTGCAGTTCTGATATGAAGTGAAATTGAGATATACTGTACAGAACAGCTAACCCGCCACTTTTGTACTTCCAATATCTTCATCAAAATATTGATTAGCTTCATTATGCGACTAATGCACCATTAACTGGCAATATCATAGCCTAAATATTTATTCTTATTAAAGTCCAGATTTAAAGAAAATTGCTTTGATACTTTTCCTTCTCTATATATTTTAAGTCTTTGATAATATGTGTTTAATTGTTCAACATAGATATAGCATTTATTTATATTTGTGTTAAAAATTTCATTTATTTATTATATGTTAATACATGTGTTGTATACAGAAGCATAATCTGTAATGTGTTTACATGTATGTTACTGAATTACAATTGTCATGTAGCTTGTGTAGTCAAAACCAAGTCTTGGAAATCCCCATGACACATAATTTGATGACTGGTAAATGATTTGTTGAATGCGGGATAGTAAGAAATCCACAAAATAATATATTATTTGCGTGGATTTGTGGACCTGATTACTTTTATAAAATCATGTGTTTTGAAGTTACAAAATATATGTTTTTTCTAGATGTACTTACTTATAAATGATTCAACGTGAATTGTGAATTGATAATTTGACAAGTTTCATTATTGCACTGCATAGGTAAAGCTAGTAATTACAGTTTCTTTTGTAACCAATTCATAATTGAGTACCTATCTACCCCTGTTTTACCTGTATTGAATAAATGAAGTCGATGAAATGTTTACAACTGTTATCAGGTAAACAAAAACAGACTGTAGTTTTGACATAGTAACATAAACAAGGCGGTTAACGTTTACAAAAGAGTCAAGAACAACTTTTTTAATATTTTTGATAAGTGTCAAATAACACAGAATATACTTAATGATCATAGTTTCATTATGAATGAAAAGTCCTAAACACACCTGTAAATTATTGTTGTTTGTAGACTTCCATGAATTGCCAGTGGAATGATCAAACTAAATTCACCCCTGTCAATTATTGTAATGTACAATTATCCATACCCTCCCCATAAATTTGTCAATAGAATTGTCCAATTGAAAACATTTTTCAAATTGCCAATAAAATTGTTTAACTAAAAATAACTCACTTATTCATCAATAGATTGATCCAGTTCAAAACACCCCTGTGAATCATCTATAGAACGAATCAAAGAAGGGAACAATCCATTATAGAAATATCATAGTAAGATGTAGATATTTTTGAAACAAAGAATTTAGTTTTTAGAACCTTACTAGTAAATGCTCATTTTCCTTTCTATGGTGTGTTTTAATATTAATTATCATATGTGTGGATCTTTTTCTTTCAGTTTTTACACTGTAGGTAATAAATTTAATGATATATATACTTTCATTTCAATTGGTCAGATATTACTTTGTTATGTTCTGACCTCTTCTGTAATAGTATAAAACATGATATGTTTGTTTAAGTGTGAAATCAATTAGCCAATCAAAATATGACTTACAAAAATCTGAGCTTGTAATAACAATAAACAATATTGAAGTATAGTCATCTTATCATGCTCGTCGAAATTACTAGTTAAAAGCGTAAGGGTAAACAAAACTAATACAGACAATGAAATAATTTTTTGTTTCTTACTCTAGTAACAAATTGTGCATGTGACTGTTTTCAACCAATGAAAAATGAGTGATGTATTGTTAAGTGATTTAACAATTCCATAGTCAGATTTGGCACTCATGAAATCAGTGGGTGGTTTAATGTAGAGAAAATGAGGAAAAAGTAGTCTGCTTATTGGGGAGCATAAAATAGATTTATATCCTACAAAACAGTTACATAAATGTATGAAATATTTGATTATTTAAGCATTACTTATCTATTATAACATATGATTAAATCACAATTTGATGGATTCTGGGTATAGTTAAGAATGACGTAAATGTAGTTTATTTATTTATTATTTATTTTTAACTATCCAAATGCTTGTGGGCAGGGTGTAATATTAGCTTCTGGTGGAAAGCAAATAAACCACTTTTAAAAAATAAGAATCATTGATGAAAATGCAGATGTTTTTTGTTTTTTTTAACAGTTGAGTATGTAAACTAATTTAGGTTGGATGACCACTTGACCAAGTTTCAGCAGCAGACATTGTTCTGTTTCATTGAGTTTTATGAAAAAGACACATTTATATGATACAAAATTAAGATTGCATCTATGTACTTATCGGTATGTACTTTTTGTTCATGAACTTAGATGTGCCACCATGTACATTTTGTTAACAAACTATGTGCCACCATGAACTTAGAATAAACTTCTTGTGTAAGCCTGGTTTGGTTGTTTTTATTGGGGAAATAAAATATTGATCTATTATGTATTTTTTGGAAGTATATTATATATAGGTATATATTACATGCAGTTCAACTATAGCATACTGTTAAGTATTCAGGAATAAGTCGTATTTATATCAGACCTTCAAAGTTTGTTATGCTGAAACTTCTGCATTTTAAGCACTTTGTTTGGTCCAGAGTGCATTTTTCAGCCAATTGTGTTTTCTTTGGCTTTTGTTAAAGCCATTAGAATTGGGGGAGTAAGCAAGTAAATTATATTCAAGAACATGTATCAACTTTTTTCTGTAATAAATGAAATTACTTCATTTTGAAAAGTGGTAAATTATTTTAAATATTCTTTGATTGGTAGTTCAGGTGGTGAAATTTCAATCTTCACGGTTACGTTTCTGTAAAAAAAACACCAAAATTTTCATAAATATAAATTAAATTTGTTTTTTAATATGCTGAAATTTTCCTTTATTAAGAAGCTTGAAATCATTGTCACACTTTAAGTTGTACAATAAGTTGTGTGTTAAAAAAACTCCACATACCGGTACTTGTTTATATATTGAAGCATTCTTGCCAAAATGTTGGGTAATTTATCCCATATTAATCAAAAGTATTTAAAGACTGAGCTTTTATTAACAAAAACAAAAATGAAATAAAACTTTTAAGACTGACAAAAGCGTCCCAAAACAATAAGAGTCATTTTGTAATTATGTTTTGCTACGAGTTGTAAAAATAAATTTCTGTTTGTTATACTTTTTGACAATTCATACAATAGCCATTTAAATGGGGCACTGGTTTACTTATTCTTTAGTATTTATTGATATTACCAAGGACTTGTATAGAAGGATAAGAAACTTGCATCTCCTGACTATATGTTGATGAAACAGCACACGAAGGATTCATAATTTGCAAATAAATCATTCATCATTCACAGGCAACTGATTTCTTGTACATAAACTGTAAGCTGTATGTAATCTTAGACATTTAAACAAGTTCCGATTACGCAAAATGCTCTTGATTTATATATATTGAGGTTTTATTAAAGGATAATTTATCGTAATTTTTCGCTATTTTAACTGCAGTTATACTCATTTTGTAATCACAAGTACTTCAATAAAAATTATTTTAAACACACATTTTTGGGAATGGTATTGTTTTGATGACAATTTCATTCTGCAGTGTAAGAATTTTGATTTGTGTTCCTGAGATGAATGGAAGTGAAGATAATTAAAAATAAGATATTGCGAGATTTCGCGGGAATACGCGAGAGTTCACAAAATCTCAATCAGTTGCCTTTCCTTCATTATATAATTCCTTGATACTACCAATTTTTTTATATTAACCACCGTAATTGAATTATTGGTATCAGGATTAAGATTTGATAATATCAGTAAAAGTACTTTGTGATATGAGAATATGTCTAGTTCATGGTCTCTTTAAACCAAATTATTGATATCACGAAGTATCTATGTTGATGTGATGAATTTGAATTCTTGACATCATGAAAGGTACACTGTGTTTTTGATTATATCATGAAACCAGTTCTTGAAGAGATATCCAAAAATATATTTCTTATCAACAATTATTTGATTATGTCACTCTTTCACACTGCTCGTGAAAGTTATCAATACAGCCAAACCTGTCTTCAGCAGCTACTGAATGGAAAGAGCAAAACTGAACCCTTAAGGCAGGTGGGAGTCTAATACAGGTTGATTAAAGCTAAAATTATAAAAATGGTACATAGAAAATGTGGCTGTTTAAGACAAGTGGTTGCTTAATATAGGTGACAACTAACACAGATTTGACTGTTATTTATTTAATGACATCATGAAATTGATTTAATGATGTCAATAAATAATGAATTAAAAATTAAAATTTTAATGTGCCCCATACACAACTCTGAACCATAGAATACAAATGTCATATGAAGTTTTCATGTTTTATATTCAGCATTATTCATTAAGAAACAAAATTGAAGAAGCTTCGTAAGGAAAACATTTTTTTCTGTTTCGTTTTTTTTTTAAATCATGATATACAGCCAGTGTGTGTATCTGTTGTTATTTAGTGTCTCTATTGTTAAATGTAAAAAATGATAAAATATAATAAAACCAAAAAATGTGCTCTTCTGTTGTTTATACTATAAACCAAGGATGAATATTTGGGGAGTTGGAGTGCACAAAATTGTAATTTGGTTATAAATAAAATTAGTTGAGGTCATTTTTTATACAAAGAATAGTGATGGGCATCAAGTGTTACCCCTGTCTGCCCATATGTCTGTCCACGTGTTGGTCAGTGAAATTAGCTTCTGAAGAATAACTTTTGAAAGGCTTTATGTATTTAATTAGTATTTGGTATGTATGATTATAAAATACAGGTCAAATTCGGTATTTGTAGATGTCAGTCAATTTTTTACAGGAGTGACGGCACCTTTTTCGACTTAATTTTTGGTAAAAATTATGAATATATAGCAAGTCATCCATGCTCTATGGACACATTTCTAATTATAGTCATTTTTGATGGGGTGAAGAGATTTAAGTGACTCGTGTCTTGATTGGAACAGCTGGGCCCGATTAGCTCAGTTGTTAGCGTGTTTGACTAGCAATCAAGGGGTAATGAGTTCGAATCCTCCCCCCCCCCCCCCACCCACTAGCCACAATTTCCGTGATGGTTGATATACGACATTGCGTCTCATTATCATTTGTCTCTCAACGCTGATTTAAGTGGGAAAGTTATCAGTTACTTGCAGAGATGGGGTGTGCTCAAGTACTAGTTAACCTTCCAGGATCCCAGGAAACAGTGGTTAGGTTAACTGATCATCTGTTAGCCCTCTATGGCATAAAACTGATGCTAAATATTTAGTCGATCAATCAATCGATTGGAACAATCATCATGCAGCGACTTTAATATGAAAAGTGAGCTAGAAATGTTCTTTCAAGTTGGTATATTATACCAAAGACCTTTGTGTTGCTGTCTCCTAAACCCCAAATGTATTCGTTAGTTGGCATTCTGGCCATTTAATTTTGCGAGAGAAACGACTACACGTGTGTTATTATCCATTAATCTGTTTACTACTTTGTATTGAATTACGGCCACAGTGCAACTATAGTTCATAAAGGTAAAAATGTGTATGTCACCTTTCCTGGCCATACCGCCCGTATGTTGCTAGAGAGTGACTTGATTTAAACACTTTGTGTATACCTGTGAAAGATTGTGAGGGTTGTTTAGTAGTGCCCTCCTAATAACATGTAGTCACCGGTCTGAACCCAGACATCCTCAAAGTAACCAATCGAATGAAAGCACGTAAGGTCATGCATGCTTTTTCAGGGAGGTAATGGAAGCTTGATTGAACTGTTTACTAGGAGCCCCATTAAACTCAGAATATAATATGGTTAATGTGATGTGGGAGGATTTATAAACTGGAGATTTGGCTGGCCAGGACAGTCGCACACAGAGTCTCATACAGAGAGGGTAGTCTGGTCTGTCGCTAGCCACTCTTATCTGTTGCTAGAATTAAAATTACTATTTATAAAACCACGTGTTTGTTGTCAGTCTTTCCATAGTAGAACACAGGGTTCTGTTTCACAAACACATTTAAGTAAGACTGTCAAACTGCATACGTTTGTGTTTGTTTTAAGTATCTGTGCAACCCTTCAGAAAATATTGGTGATATAGAAGCCGTGGTCAGAGGTTATAAACTGTGTTCATGCTCAACTTCGAATGGACTTATTATTAAAATCATAAATGTAAACACCTATAATTTTTTTTATGTCAAACCAGTTTACTATTTTCAAATTGGAGGATGAAATGTGGTAATTATGCTCACTGTCCGTTTGAATTTCATTATTACTATAATGACTCTGTTTTACTGACAGATGATATAATAATGTACTCCAAGGATCGAAAAGACAACAGTATCGGCAAAGTATAGTTTATTACCACAGGTACTTCTTATTTTTATTTATTTTAAAAAATGTACAGTAACAGTAAAACACGTGGTGAAAAATGAAAACAAACAATACAGTCACGTATCAAATAAGCATAAACGGCCAAATTGAAATTATGTCAAGTTCCATCTCATACCATACACCTTGTATCTGACTTGTCCTTGTACACTGGTTACCATGGTTACATTACTATGTAGTTTGTCGTTAATAAAGAATCAACTCTTCTTTATTTTCTCTGCTTATTTTGGGAAAATTAAACTATGTATTGCATTCCCATCTGTTTTAGCTTATGTATGCATACTACTTATTGCACGTTTGTCTTTCTGTAGATCAGGGGCGTTGCTTCCTCACAGCACGCCGGTGCCTACATTTTTTTCTGCGAAATCGAAAAAATAGAAATGCCAAAAATGTAACAAAAAATCCGACCGCTAGCGGAGTTTGGGGGTAAACTATAAATTCTCATAAAAAATCATTGGATATGATCCAGATATTTAACATCATTTTATCAATTTATTTGGTTAACATTGAATTCAAGGTTAATATTAGGCCCATATAAACACAAAGAAATATACACCAAAACGCCCCTATGACAGCCTAGCTGAAAAAGATTTTCGGGGAAGCATGCCCTCGGACTCCCCTGGTGAGAACTATTGTTCCTACACATCATTGTCAGCCAAGCTATGCAACTGTAGATTTGACAACTGTAAAGTTGTCTATTGGGCAGTTAGTGGATATTATATCTAGTCATACAACGAGTTTCAGGCATTCCACCATGGTATACAGGTTCCACCCTGGTATACAGATGTGAATGTGTGAATAACTTCCACTTTAAATATATTACACAGGTATTGTATATTATATGAGGTGTGTATATGTGGACTTGTGTAATATTTTCAACATTTGATATAGCCCATGAATGAAAATGATTTTTCTCTAAACAGTAATATTTTCTCTATGCAATTGCAAAATTTCACATTGATATCGAGTACCGTTACGTAGGAACAGCACTATAAAATATACATGTAATGGCTAGCCGGAGCAGTCCGGTGGCACTAATGATGTCCAGTTTTTGCACAATGTTAAACCAGCCATTTTAACACTCCTCGTATATTTGACAGGAAACTAATGTTCACCAATATGTGCAATACCACTGTCAATATGTACAGGTATTGTCTGTTCATACTGTGATACAAGATTTGTATAAAGAACAAGTTCTTGCCTCGTGATACTAAAACGAAAATGTAAAGAAAGGTTACATTATTTACAAGTTGTACAGCACGAGTATACAATTTTACCCATAATCCTTAGTTGCTTCATGTTAAAAAATATCTACGCTCAACTATGTCTGCTTTTGTATGTCCTTCTGTAATCATTTCTCATAATTAATGTCAATGCCATATCAATGTAGGCGCATGACTGCAAAATCTGCAAAATGCTATGTTCGTACATACTCATTAACTGTAATGCCTGTCATAGTTCCATCGTGTCCACAGTAGGATGTTTGGATGCATCCCAACCTCCTGAGATTACAAACATTATACATGGCACAGATATTTGTCTTAACTATGAATAACATATTCTTATACTTCTTCCTATCTGAAAACCCTGGATCCGCATATGATCGCAGGCCATTATCATTTGATAGCCACCAATGTCTTAAATTGCATGTATTGACGGCATGTTTAACTTGTATTTAGTAATGTAACACTATTTAGAAACAGCTAACTAGACCTTTCATCCATTTTCATAAGCAAATGGTGAAAAATATATACTTGGATACTCCCACTCTGCGACTTGTCAACCCCCTCTAAGATTTACAAAATGTGCATTTGGACCATCCCTCGCTGAAAATATTGCATCTGCTTATGAATTCAATTGTTATTAAATACGGCTCCCATTATCCAGCTATCATCTTAAATCCCTTACTCATGACGTTCCAGAAACTGTTGTTCAACGCCATAAGAATGCCTCTGCAGCCGGACGTGGTGAACTGCGTAAACTGTTCATACGGTCCCAGCAGCACAAGTTCTGGTCCAAACACGACTCTGTAAATATGGTAATGGTTGTTACATACATGGTTCATACTCTACTTGTTCACTAGATGTAACAGTTTAATTAACTGCCACAGCTCACTAAACACCTCTAAATGACCAAACTCTACCAGTTCAGTAGATGTAACAGTTAAATTTACGCCAGTAATTGACTAAATTCTACCAGTTCACTAGACTGTAACAGTTAAATTTACTACCAAAGTTTCTATACACCACTAGTTGACTAAACTGTACCAGTTCAATAGACTGTAACAGTTTAAGTTACTGGCAGAATTCACAATACACCACTAGTTGACTAAACTGTACCAGTTCACTAGACTGTAACAGTTAAATTTACAACCAGAGTACACTATACACCACTTATTGACTAAACTCCACCAGTTCACTAGACTTTAACAGTTCAATTTACTGCCAGAGTTCACTATACACTACTAATTGATTAAACTGTACCAGTTCACTAGACTGTAACAGTTAAATTTACAACCAGAGTACACTATACACCACTTATTGACTAAACTCCACCAGTTCACTAGACTTTAACAGTTCAATTTACTGCCAGAGTTCACTATACACTACTAATTGATTAAACTGTACCAGTTCACTAGACTGTAACAGTTAAATGTACTGCCAGAGTTCACTATATACCACTTATTGTCTAAACTCTACCAGTTCACTAGACAGTAACAGTTTAAGTTACTGACATAGTTCACTATACACCACTAGTTGACTAAATTGTACCAGTTCACTGGACTGTAACAATTTAATTTACTCCAACAGTTCACTATACACTGCTAATTGACTATACTCTACCAGTTCACTGGACTGTAACAATTTAATTTACTCCAACAGTTCATTATACACCGCTAATTGACTAAACTCTACCAGTTCACTGGACTGTAACAGTTAAATTTACTACCAAAGTTTCTATACACCACTAGTTGACTAAACTGTACCAGTTCAATAGACTGTAACAGTTTAAGTTACTGGCAGAATTCACAATACACCACTAGTTGACTAAACTGTACCAGTTCACTAGACTGTAACAGTTAAATTTACAACCAGAGTACACTATACACCACTAATTGACTAAACTCTACCAGTTCACTGGATTATAACAGTTCAATTTACTACAACAGTTCACTATACACCACTTGTTGACCAAACCCTTCCAGTTCACTAGATGTAACAGTTCAATTAACACCACGAATTGACTAAACTCTACCAGTTCACTAGACTGTAACAGTTCAATTTACTCCAACAGTTCACTATACACAACTTAATTACCAAACTCTACCAGTTCACTAGATATAACAGTCCAATTCCACTAATTGACTAAACTCTATCAGATCACTAGACTGTAACAGTTCAATTTATTGCCAGAGTTCACTATACTCCACTAATTGACTAAATTCTATCAGTTCACTGGACTGTAACAATTTAATTTACTCCAACAGTTCACTATACACCGCTAATTGACGAAACTCTACCAGTTCACTGGACTGTAACAATTTAATACACTCAAACAGTTCACTATACACCGCTAATTGACTAAACTCTATCAGTTCACTGGACTGTAACAGTTGAATATATTCCAACAGTTCACTATACACCACTTATTGACTAGTCCATTAGATGTAACAGTTCATTTTACTGCCACAGTTCACTTTACACCACTAATTCATTATACTCTACCAGTTCACTGGACTGTAACAGTTCAATTTACTCCAAAAGTTCACTATACACCACTTATTGAACAGTTCATAGGTGTAACAGTTTGATTTACTGCCACAGTTCACTATACACCACTAACCGACTAAAATCTACCCATTTCATTCACAATACTCCACTTATTGCCTATACTCCATAGGTTAACTCTATTCAAACAGTTTCTTATCCACTAATTTACGATACGAGGCGTGAGGGGATGGAGGGGTTGGGGTTGGTGGAGAATCGGAAATATGTGAGACAAACATACTTCCACAGAAAATACAACAGTGGTGTCTATGGGGCTTATATTGCAGTAAAGGTTTATTTATTATCTAACAAATATTAAAAAATACGGAAATACATCTGATAATACCAGTAACATATATTTGAATGAAATACAGTCATCATAGTTACTGGTCACACTAGTAGTTTGCATTGGTTTTAATCTAAAAATTGGGGTTATGTGAAAATGCCTACTGTTTTAGATTTTTTAAAACTTATTAAGTTTACATGAATTGTGCAACAAAGTTTGAAACTTTAACCAATGATGCTTGAATGCTTTCTGAGTAGTACCAATACTACGCATATGCAGATAAAGAGATTCGCTCAAGGACACCACACATAGTTGGGGCGGAGTATCTGACCCATGACCCCTACCCCGACTCAAAATCTAGGATCAGATGTTCTACCGCTGGACCTGGCACTGCACTAAAATGTTATTTTAGACACCCGATCTGAACCAATATTCTAAACAATATATAAAAATGTACAATGTAGCAATAAAATTCTTTCAGAAGGTGATGAAACACTGAGTCAGAGTGCAAAGTAGATAATAATAAGCAATGGCTGCGGAAAGGCCATAACGGACCAACCATAACCAAGCATTCATAGAGCGCCAAGTAGATAATTATAAGCAATGGCTGCAGAAAGGCCATAACGGACCAACCATAACCAAACATTCATACAGCGCCAAGTAGATAATTATAAGCAATGGCTGCAGAAAGGCCATATCGGACCAACCATAACGGACGAACCATAACCAAACATTCATAGAATGCCAAGTAGATAATAAGCAATGGCTGGAGAAAGGCCATAACGGACCAACCATAACCAAACATTCATAGAGTGCCAAGTAGATAATTATAAGCAATGGCTGCAGAAAGGCCAAAACGGACCAACCATAGCCAAACATTCATAGAGCGGCAAGTAAATAATAAGCAATGGCTGCAGAAAGGCCGTAACGGACCAACCATAACTAAACATTCATAGAATGCCAAATAGATAATAAGCAATGGCTGCAGAAAGGTCATAATGGACCAACCATAACCAAACATTCATAGAGCGCCAAGTAGATAATAAGCAATGGCTGCGGAAAGGCCATAACGGACCAACCATAACGGACCAACCATAACCAAACATTTATAGAATGCCAAGTAGATAATAAGCAATGGCTGCAGAAATGCCATAACGGACCAACCATAACCAAACAGTCATAGAGCGCCAAGTAGATAATAAGCAATGGCTGCAGAAAGGCCATAGTGGACCAACCATAACCAAACATTCATAGAATGCCAAGTAGATAAAAAGCAATGGCTGCAGAAAGGCCATAACGGACCAATCATAACCAAACATTCATAGAGCGCCAAGTAGATAATAAGCAATGGCTGCGGAAAGGCCATAACGGACCAACCATAACCAAACATTCATAGAGCGCCAAGTAGATAATAAGCAATGGCTGCGGAAAGGCCATAACGGACCAACCATAACCAAACATTCATAGAGTGCCAAGTAGATAATAAGCAATGGCTACAGAAAGGCCATAACGGACCAACCATAACCAAACATTCATAGAATGCCAAGTAGATAATAAGCAATGGCTACAGAAAGGCCATAACGGACCAACCATAACGGACCAACCATAACCAAACATTCATAGTGCGCCAAGTAGATTATAAGCAATGGCTGCAGAAAGGCCATAACGGACCAACCATAACCAAACATTCATAGAATGCCAAGTAGATAATAAGCAATGACTGCAGAAAGGCCATAACGGACCAACCATAACCAAACATTCATAGAGCGCCAAGTAGATAATAAGCAATGGCTGCAGAAAGGCCATAACGGCCCAACCATAACGGATCAACCATAACTAAACATTCATAGAGTGCCAAATAGATAATAAGCAATGGCTGCCGAAAAGCCATAACGGACCAACCATAACCAAACATTCATAGAGCGCCAAGTATATAATAAGCAATGGCTGCAGAAAGGCCATAACGGACCAACCATAACCAAACATTCATAGAGCGCCAAGTAGATAATAAGCAATGGCTGCAGAAAGGCCATAATGGACCAACCATAACCAAACATTCATAGAGCGCCAAGTAGATAATAAGCAATGACTCCATAACGGACCAATCATAACCAAACATTCATAGAGCGCCAAGTAGATAATAAGCAATGGCTGCAGAAAGGCCATGACGGACTAACCATAACCAAACATTCATAGAGCGCCAAGTAAATAAAATATAAGCAATGGCTGCAGAAAGGCCATAACGGACCAACCATAACCAAACATTCATAGAGTGCCAAGTAGATAATAAGCAATGGCTGCAGAAAGGCCATAACGGACCAACCATAACCAAACATTCATAGAGCGCCAAGTTGATAATAAGCAATGGCTGCAGAAAGGCCATAACGGACCAACCATAACCAAACATTCATAGAGCGCCAAGTAGATAATAAGCAATGGCTGCAGAAAGGCCATAACCGACCAACCATAACCAAACATTCATAGAGTGCCAAGTAGATAATAATCAATGGCTGTAGAAAGGCCATATTGGACCAACCATAACCAAACATTCATAGAGCGCCAAGTAGATAATAAGCAATGGCTCCATAACGGACCAACCATAACCAAACATTCATAGAGCGCCAAGAAAGTTCTTCTCTCAATATGTTTCAATGTTAAAGATCACTTAGTTCAGATTCCAACTACAAATGGTCGATCTATAACTGAAAGGTTTTGCCACAGATGCCGGTCTTACAACACACCCTATTCCCCACCCCTGTTCCCACGTTTACAACCCCGTCATATCTTGAAAAATACAATAATAATTATAACTATAGATATCTTAAACAATGTCCAAATACATTACTCAGACAACTAAAACATTTTATGGAAAAAATGATAAATTTGAAATGTTTTTTTTATTACAGCTGTGGTATCGGCATTTCAAACTTATTCGGGAAACACATGGGTGGTCAAATACATTTCCGTGTAAGCAAAAGAACAAAGTGAACTGCTGTTGTCGTACCTTGCTTTTTTGTCCTTGTAGTCGTAAATTTGCACTGCCGAACTTTGCAGCACCCGGAAAGCTATCACCCTCGACTTGTCACTGCGATTGTGAAGCGGATCTTTCACTTTCTGCATCACTGCCTCGACTGTGGGTGGAAGAGCTTTCTCCCACAATTCTTCCTCTTGACTGAGCATGTACGTCTCACCTGTCACAGCCCGCACCTTATAGGTGTATATGTAAAGTATTAGCTTAACCGGTTTTTTTACAGCACCCTGTATACATAATATACAGAGGCGCAGTTTCCTATAGGCACTGTAGGCAGGTTCCTACAAGTTTTTTTTCTAAAAAATTGAAAAAATTAATCTGCCAAAAATGTAATAAAAATCCAACCACTAGGAGGTGAGGGATGTAAACCATTAATTTGCAATAAAAAATCATTGAATAATTATATGGTCCATATATTTCACATCATTTTATAATTTTTGGTTATAGAACAGTGAATTCAAGGTTAGTATTAATGATAACCAGGTCCTTTAAATCAAACCACCTACGACAGCTTAGATGGAAAAAAAGTTGGGGAAGCATGACCCCGGAACCCCACTACCTACACGTCGTTTTCAGCTAAGCTACGCCCCTGATATAACCAACATATTTATTGAAAGGGATGTAGAAGTAGGTCTATGCATTTTATACACTATTATCCTGATTAAATAAGGCGTGGATGAACACCTTTTTTTATTATTTGGATATACGATCTGCTGATTCGAGAGACGCAAAAAAAAAAATCGTTAAATGGCTCCTTATAGACGTGTATTATGTTGAACTAATCCAATATATGCACAACTCGTAAAACATATAGAATAAGCAATAAAGTTGCTGCTTATATAGTAACTATTTATATCACCGTAAGACCTGGTTAATATTCATCCACTAATTAATTACACGTATTTAAAATAAGGTATATTCAGACACAATGGCGGATCCTGAGCGGGACATGGGGGAGTATGGGGTGCTGTTTTACTATTTAACTTTAATAAGTGATATCACTCATTCGAATAGGTGATATCACTCATTTGTTTCGAATAGGTAATATCACTAATTCGAAATGAATTTAGACAATGATTTCTCCTAAGGATGTTAATATATTTAACAAAATATAGATGTAGATCTATAACGAGAATACAATGGAAACATAAATATATTGTGTAAAAAAATGTTATGTTGTGAAATAAATATTATTGTGAATGTAGAATATATATTGGCTTATTCTTTAATCATTTTATAAGACCATTAATTTTGGCAGCTGAGGGTCCTCTTCTGTCGGCTGCAATCAAACAAGATGGCTACCGGTTCC
This sequence comes from Panopea generosa, assembly GCA_029582155.1. NCBI lineage: Eukaryota > Metazoa > Mollusca > Bivalvia > Adapedonta > Hiatellidae > Panopea > Panopea generosa. The sequence continues at coordinate 80,395,360 of CM055899.1, forward strand.
ATGCAAGGCATGATAAATATAGCCCTCGCTGCCATTGATAATGAAATTAACATCTTTCCGCGAGAATAATACTTTTTTTAATAAATTATAAAATACGCTCTTTTGCTGCTTCAGTTATATTTCATCATATATTCACTGCTGGATCATATCTATATCTGCTGAGTCATTTTCACCATGTCTTCACTGCTGAATTATTTAAACAGGGATCAGTCTGTTTTTTCTTGCTTAATAAATCGAATAAGTGATATCACCTATTCCAATGAGTGATATCACTCATTCGAATATGCGATATACTCACTAGAATAGGTGATATCACTCATTGGAATAGGTGATATCACTTATTCGTTTTTAATAAGTGATATCACCTATTTGAATGAGTGATATCACCTATTTGAAACAAATAAGTGATACCACTCATTCGAATAAGTGATATCACTTATTGAGGCTAAATAGTAAAACGGCACCCCATAGGGGAGGGGGATCTGAAACCCACTGGATTTCCCGAAAAAACTGTCACAGAAACGATAGTATTTTCACCCTGAATAATTTATCTTTGATCCAACACCATGATTGGTGGACCCCATCTGACAAAAACATGGATCTGCCCTGAATGCCTCTATAACTGATAATTCAAAAACATTCAATAAATGTATACATTAGAATAGATATCTTATAAAAATGTTTTAGGTATTTAAAGTAGTCGTGTCTCTTTATCGTACATTCTTTCTTATGGCAGCGACATTACTTTATCTATTTTGTTTTCAATTTTATATATATATATTTTATTTTGGAAGAGTTTATCCTTACAAAAAAGTACAATTAAAATGAATCTAGCTGACCTTCCCAGTTTTGATATTTCTGACATAAACTCCATCATGCACATCCAGGGGTATAGCCCGTCTCTTAACCACAACTTCCACCTCCACTGGCGGAACGAACTCTGTTGGTCCATAAGTCATCCATCGGTCTCCTGGCTTGCGTTCTTTGTCCTGGAACAGAAGCAATTAATGTCAATCAAATCATAGAGCTTTGTAAAAAGTAGTTCCCGTAGGAACAAACATGTGCACATACAACCAGTTTTCTTTTCATCACCAACGCAGAGAAGAAAGATACAGTAATGTTCTCTGTCCTTCCATCCTATTTTCGTGTCCAGTACACGACTCTTACAACAAAAAAGGTCTGTATCTCAAGGGTCAAGGTCACACAAGAGCATTGAATTCATGAAAAAAAAACACTATTTATAATATTATAGAACATACTGTTTTCGTGTCAACTTTTACATGCATGAAAGGATTTTTTGAAAAAAAAGCACCTATAATCACACCAATAAGACAGGCTTAAAGTAACAGCCATATCAGTATCTCAAAGGTCAAGGTCACAACTAAATGTTGAAGTTATAACATAATCTCTTTTAATATGAATCCCATAAATGTTTACATGTCCGGTCCATAACCTTCATATGCAGAATATAATATAACTACATAAAGATGACGTGACGTGTAGAACTAAAAAAAAACCGAAAAAACTGACTATAAAAATCAGTCGTAAACGTAAAGTAAGAAATATTCATAATAAGTTGCACAGTCATATGCATGAATTTAATATTGTATTTTCAGAAACCATATCATTTTCTGATTTATTCAACCCGAAGTTGGGTTCAATTGGATTAATATTTAAAATTTTATGAACGATATATATTTTACGTTTACGACCTATTTTTATCGTAAGTTTTTACGTGAAATGCAAACATTGTCTTTATCTTAAATGTCAAGGTCGTACTCGAGCAATCAAGTTATTAACAAATTTTAATAAAGGACAGATGTATTTGTGTCTGGTTCATTAACTCTTATATCCATGTAAGGAATTTAATATAACTAGGTACAAATGTTCACTATATCAAGATGGCTTGAAGATGCAACAACCTGGTCTGTGGCTCTAAGGTCAAGGTCACATTGAATTTATAAAAAAAACTTCGTGTTCGTTTCACTAACTCTTACATGCATGATACTTGATAATGCAACAACCCGGTCTGTAGCTCAAAGGTGAAAGCCACATTAGAAATTAATTCTTATGTAGACCCAAAGTCGTATCTATTCCATTCATTTCAAGAATACAAATCAAAGTTTTTTCTTCGCACAATGCAATTCTCTACAAAACAAAACCATTTCCATCATAGTGTGTTTAAATTTGTTGAAGTAGTTATGTTTACAAACTTTGTAAATTGCAACAACAAAACATTATTTATCTAATTTTACATTTTATGTTTAAGCTTAAGTTATCAGTTGTGAATTCTGAACGACTGATTTGCCAAATAATTACTCCTTTGCATGCTATTGTATCAACATTTATTCAGGGCCAAGTTTCCTATCTTTCCAGCTATGTATGACAAAGTCATTGGGCATAATTATTGTTACTTTTCTTGAGAACACTTACATAGATACTGTTCATACTTATATATATATTGATACGAATTTGTATATATTGTAAAAAAGTGAAATTGGTGCAGTGATACAGTTAGTGTGACTTTAAAGGGAAGAAATCAGGATTTTCAAAATTTGAAATATTATCTAAAAACATATTTTTCCAATAAACCATTGTAACAGGATGGAATTTGTCCACTTAATTTGTCCTTTGTTTTGAAGGAGTTGCTTCTCTTTAACCTTCAGGTTGTAAATTCATGCTTGATTTGTTGTGTTCTAATTTCCCGCCAAACCGGTCATGTAACCTATTGTGTTGGCAGTTTAAAGTTGTTCTTGAAGTTGTTCAAGTCATACATGTCTTGTTTTATAATTATTGTCAGAAATTGGGATATTTGATTGCCAGTATAAGTCTGGTTGGTTGTCTTATTGAATTGAACTGTATGGCAATGAGTTGTGTTTCGATTTAAGAAATAGTTTATCATTTAAATGAATAAAAATCGTATGTTTTCGCGATTTTGTGTAGAGCCTAAGAATTGCTTCAGAATAGCAGTATTCTCTAACCTGACCTCGCATTTTATTCCATCTACTTTTGTACATTGTTTGGTTATAATTTACAGTTCTAACAGAGTTACATGCTAATGCCACTGACAAGATGAGACTGTGAGTTGGAGTGAAAAGCTGGTTGTATAACTATGTGATATAAACACTTGGTTCCACAAACTGGTGAGTTATGTGTAATATATGTAAATTGTATATTTTTAACATGTAATGTTTCATGGGTATATAAGATATATGCGATAGCCACTAGACACATACTTATTTGTATAGGCACGTACTTATTTGTATAGACATATTATTTACGTGTAAAGAACACGTACACACTTACACGTGTAATGACTCATCATTTGCCGAATTTATAAGTTCTGATATTGTAAATGTATAATGATGTTTTGTTAAGGGTTTGACTTTTAATTTAGTATGTATTTACTGTATATTTCCAGAGTAGATTCTACATACGGTTGACAGGATATCCGATCATTCCAACTGAAACGGCAATAAAAGATATATTGTATAGGCAGTATATATCGTGTTGAGACTGTTGTTGAGCGCACTGTGTGCTAAAGATAGAGAATAAACACAAATTGAACCAAACTTCTCTTGGATTGTTTTATCACCTTTATTATAGAAGTACTACCAAATACCAAGCGAGTTACACCATACCTATATATATACCCACTGACCCCGTATTGCCAAAACGATATCTTTTTAAACATGCCAAAATGATTTATTGAAAAGGGCTTTCCTAACAAGGGCTACGCGCCTAGGTTAGACTAAAATAGATTTCCCCCTTAAAATGGCGACATGTTTTGTGACGTATTGAATGAGTCGCGTGATTTAATTTTAATTCAAATTTGAGCCGTTATACAGGGATACACATAGTAAAAATTGTTTCATCTTAGAAAGAGTCAGAACAACGATGCAAATATCGTCAAACAGTATTTAAGTGCTGTCTATTTTTAGAATGGAGATTTTGTTTCAAGTTTACCAATCCAATTTAAATATTGTTTTTGCCACGTTTTGATGGAATTGACATACTAAACTATTCGGTTTATATTTGATAATGATAATGGGATGCTTTTTATCCATTTTGATAATTATTTTATTTTTTAAGACATTCATAGCTTTTTATCCTGATATGCTCCTTTTAAGATATGGAATTAGTAAAACTGATTTACGTCATCTGTGAATGTCTCCAGGGCCTTAAGTACCAGAGCTTCATCCTCCTCCAGCACGTACACGTCCTGTATATCTCTCTCCAGTCGCTCACCTGGCATCAGGAAAAACGACTTTTCGCCCTGGAAAAAATACCACAGTTTTAAATACTGAAATATAACAGTATTATTACAAAAAGGACACAATATTAGTTTTCTTCATCCGTGTATGTCTTTATTTATGATATATTTCGTGAGTTTGAAACCCTACCTGGCCACAATCTTCATGAAAATTGATATATATGCAGGGCATTGAGTCTCATTGTCATTCTTCTCTCACCGCTGATTCAAGTGGGAAAGTTATATAACTATTAAATATGTAAAAACATTCAATTGGTAATCATTGTATGTTTATTATAGTTTTCATGCCCATTTTACGGTTATGTTGTTGAAATAAATACCAATGTTCTGTGAATTTTTTTTTTTTGTGTGTGTGTGTGTGTGTGTGTGTGTGAGTGTTCGTTTTTTGTTGTTGTTTTTTACATACTATTTAATATAGTGATAAATTGGTCCTTCGTGTCCGAGTGGTTTATGGCGCCGTCTGAAAATCATTTATCTCTCGTAGGTTCGAGACCCGCTCGCTCCAAAAAACTTATGTGTGAAAGTTTGTCAGTTACTTGTGGAAGGACGGCGGTTCTATTGAGGTATTCCCCGATTCGTTCTGAGGTCTTTCTCCACCAATAAAACCGAATATGCCATATAACATAAAATGTGTTGAAAATGGTATAATAAAATAGTGACAAAGCAATGTGTATATTCACTGTGAAATAAACACAGAACAAAATGGAACTTTTCTCTCTTTAATATGGGTTGTCTTTGAATGGTGACCATGTAAACTTATTCTCTATAGAAAAAAGAAAGTAAAACAACGGTTGATTTTCACTTTAACGACCAGAGATGTATTACCTTTACTAGTTTCTTCTTGCCCAGCTGAGGTCGCCCCTTGTCGTCCACGGGATTAATGATGACGCAGTACTGTCTGTGAGTGAGGGAGATGAGGTCGACCACGCCCATAACCTGTAATGTTAATAGCTAATAATAAACAACTTCAATAATAATAGTTGTCAAAACTGGGTGTTAAAAATGTCATTTTAGCGTAGTGCGTGATCTAGTGTTAATCATCGAATCCGGGATCGGAGGGTCATGGATTCGATCCTCTGCCAAGTGTAGCATCCTTGAGCAAGACCCTTTATACGCATGTGCTTAGTATTAGTTCTACCATGGTAGACTCCGGGTATGATTTATCTTAAGTTGTAATAGCTTATTTCCCAATCGAATTATTTTTCTTTTAAAAAGCCATTTCATCTTTTAAAATCAGTGTAAATGGGGAGACTTGTTTTTCTTATTATCATTATATTTCGTGGGGAAATAAAACTGTATTAGTAACTAATGTTTATCTAAAAGAAAAAACAGACTTGCCTCTTCATACACATGTGGAATGTGTGTTCCTGTCATATCCATAGTTATCAGCCATTCTTCTCCATTCTTTCTCTTCACACCGAAGTCATCTTTGAACGCCATGAGTGACCTTATATGCAAAGCCTTTGTCTCTGAAAGGACATACGCATTCACAATGTCCACCACCTTTTCATACGCGCCAGGCAGGTATGCGCCGACTTTCTGAGTAAGCCACTCCTCTCCTGTCACGTGTTCGTTACCCATTATGTCGACACAGTCTCTGCGTGCACACAGACGGATAGCCTGGTTCGGATTGATAACTGTCGCGCGGATCGTCTCCTCAATCATCACCTCCTTTTTAGGAATGTAAGTACCTGTTTATAAACAATCATTGAATTTAACGGTATTTTTATAAATACATTTGTAATTAAGTTCCTAGTACAGAGAACGCTCATGTCAAAGTATTGTACCATGGCCGTCCTTAAAAAGTTGTTTTCCGTGCTCCTACCTACTCACTCAAAATTGCAGCTACCCAAATGTTTTTATTGACTTTCAAAGTATTTCTTTTCATGATTTCTGACCATTTTTCTTCAAAATGATTATGCAAAATCAAAATTCAGCTAAAAAAAAATAAGCTACCTACCTACCCACCCATAAGAAAATTCTTGGTCGGAGCACAACAAATGATTTTTTATGGATGGCCCTGGGATCCTTACCAACATTTTTGTATTTATAAATGTGTTTTACCTGAAATAATAACTTAAAAATCAACGCAAAGGCATTTCTGAGTTACGAGTATGTTAACATGTATCTTCGAAACCAAAATGGCATATGGGTTCACCATCTTGTGATAATTAATTCATAGTTATATTCGTTTAAATATACCACTCATTATATTAGTTAATTACATATAAAAATATGCTTTTTCCTGGACACTCCATATTGTTTGTTTTTGTCTTTTATCATTGTGTCCAATTTTCTAAACAAACATCACCCACCCAGTTCCTGACTGTTATATCAGCGTCACTACCAATGTATTCCCTTTTTTCTGACACTGCCTTTAAACAAGGACCTATGTCTCTAATTCATGCTTTTAATAACAATTCATTATATCCACCATTTGTTTTCTTTTTTGCAAACTTTTCTCTTAAACACACATCATTGTTTGCTACAACAGTAGATACACTGTTTTATAAAGGTCATTCCCTTACCGCTGTTACAACACTATTAGTAATCCAGACTCCCTAAACTTGTCCGTATATGACATATTTATATGCTTCTAAGAAGTTCAGCATTGTAACTATCCTTGCTTTAGTTCGACGCTCGATTCCCGTGACATTGACCATATACATACCCCCATCCTGACCGGGTTTTCTCTGTCATAAGTTAACGAATATATATTTAAGAGGCTCATCCATAGACTTACCAGGACCTTCAAAAAGCCATTCATCCCCCGCAGTCCGCTTTTCCCCTGTGTCATCTTCGAGGTCTAGAATAGCTTTCAATCTCAACGCCGAATTCGGCAGCACCACATTCAATTCTGACACATTCTAGAATGCAAAAAGGAAAATTAATGAAGGTATTAACTTGTTTGAAACTAATTTTCCTTTGGATCCCCTTAAGATACATGTACATACTATTTACAAAATACAAAAGCAAACCAAAATAAAAAAAAACATTTAAGCAATACAAGCAAAGTGATTGATAATTATACTAGTATGTATTAGTTTTGAGATTTTTAAAGCATTCAAAAATAAATCAACAATACAGCCGTCATAATTGCGTATAGTTAATAATATGTACATACATTGGAGGTTATGGCTTATTTGTAGCATTTGCCATAATATTTGTTAAATTCGTAATATTCGGCACATACGAAGCAGTTCATTCTGAAACCATTTAACACAATTTGTTGTAAAACCTTTAACATTAAATTTTACTTGCAATTGTTAGAGATTTAGAAGAAATGTGGCTTTACTCAGATTCAATGTGAGGTCTCCCTCCACATTTTAAATTGGATATGCCATATATAACATGAAATGTGTTGTAAATGGCGTTAAGCCCCATCATAGAAGTACCTTTTTTTATCTCTTCCCCTGGATAGAGCGGGAACGGGTCCTGGGCGAGTCGGATCTCCTGATCCGAGTGCACCAGCCTCACCTGCCCTATGTCGTCCACGACAACTTTGTTGTCTTTATCCTTCACAGAGGGGTTTTCAATGATACAGTAATGTCTGGGCGGAACAATTATCATCTTCTCCGGTCCGAACACAACCCTGTAAACCAAGGATATAATGTAAAGTACGTCAATCTAGCTCTGCTGAACTATGACTCAAATCCGCTGTTAACGTATCCCCTGTTAACCAACGTATTTCTGAAGTATAATATATTACTTATGTACATATTTATGTATCAATGTTCTTAACATTGAATCAGAATTATGACGAAACCGGCTTGATGAAAAACGGCGTGTTTTTCTCTTTTCACATTTGTGCCGATAGCTGTTTTTTTTAAATTCATTTTGTTAGGTCTGTCTTTTTCTTGGTGATGCCATACACTATGTCTTTTACGCACTCTTTTTAGCGGAAGTTTCCTCGATCCCTCACACACGCACACACGAAACCCGTTTGAATAGTAGACCTACATAGTAATTTATGACAGATACAAAGGTGAGTAATTACCTATATATCGATCCACTGTCATGTTCCAAAGCAGGTATTCACCAAACTTCAAAGTAACACAACTGTCAGATTTTTCTATTTTAGTTTTTTTTATAACAATGTCAGTATGTGAATTGTTCACTACGATGGATGAATTTTGTTTATTGTGTTCGACTTTCATGAGGTACGTGTGTAAACTTTGGTTGTCACATGCAAGTTTATATATTTAATATGATCGTGTATAGGTATAGTACCACCACTGGAAATGGCGATTATAAATACTCCTTGTTTCTTCTTCTTTAAAGTACGTTTTCTTTATTTAATGCTCATTTTTTATTTGAATGGCATTATTGATGTATTTTGAACATTTTTGAAAGCATTGTCATGTTTAAATTATGAATTTAGAAAAAAAATATGCTTGGAAAATGGGGTATGAATACATGATTTCGGAAGTCTACTTTCACTGTATCGACAGTGTACACACTGAACAGAAAACAATCTCTATATGTCACATGGCCCGTACTTTTCTCATCATATTTTGGTAGTGCAGAGGTTGAGAAATAATCAAATGTAAGTTTCACTTCTTTCACTTTGGTCTAGCTATAACTGACAGCCAGCAATCCTTTTTTATTAACTACAGAATAAAGAACAAAAATCAATGGTGGGTTTACACCTACACAAAAGAAGCTCATTCAGTACATTTTTACAAGGTCTACGCATAGTTATCAATCATTGGCAAATTAATTTCTATTTGTTTTAGTGGTATACTAATATCGGTTAACGGAACAGCAAAATTTAAAGTCAACTTAATTGGTGCCCTGGCGTCTATTCCAGTAAAACTTGAAGTTTTCAATAGAAACGGGAACCACATTCATAATACATATCGTAATATCTGTCAAATTGTTGTTAACTAAGTAATTTAATTTAAACTATTCATTTTGTAATAAAAACATAGATGTATAACGACAGGAAGCGGCCGTGACCGATGTACACATAGCAGACCAAGAAAAAAAACAATGCCACACATAACTACATGTATATATTAGTAGAGAGTTATTTTGTATCAGAAGTGGGAGGTGGTTACATAAGCAGTTATTGCAATCAGCACAATGTTTAGGTTTTCACACAATCATCATAACTCATTATGCAAGCTTCTTAGCATCAGTAAAATGTAATAAAAATCCCGTAACATTTCGGAATTTTTAGCATCCGTAAATGTGTAAAACTGCAATATTTCGAAAGTTTTAGCATCCGTAAATGTGTAAAACCGCAACATTTCGAAAGTTTTAGCATCCGTAATTGTGTAAGACCGCAACCTTTCGCCCTATCTATAATACTATGATAGCACGGCCTTGTTCTTTCATTGCTATATATATATATATATATATATATATATATATATATATATATATATGTAAAGCAATTAACAGTGACACGTGACGTTTAATATTTTGAACAATTATAAGTATATCAGCACGATACAAAACCGTAATATATTTGGACTATTAATTTCGTCCGGGCATAACTCTGGAAAACGAGCACCATTCTTTGGGTCATTTTTGACAATAAGTACTAAAGATATTTTGACGTTTATTTCATTAGATGTCATCGATTTGATAGAAAAAATAAATAAAATTTAAATTTGAATACTTTACATATATTTCCAAAATAGTGTGACTTCACTAGTTATATAAAATTCTTAATTATAAATTTTCAATAACACGTTTATTTCAACTCGTTTTTATCAAATTGTCGTATTAGCCGTTATCAGGAAATTAGCTAAAATTAAATACACTGTATCAATATCAATTTTAACCAATATCCTGATGAAAGCGGAAGCGGAAAATCTGTGAGGGAAATAATTAAAATAGACATTGCTATTTATTTATGATTTATTCTTCAGTACGGAGGATTAGTAGTTAAAACATATAAATTTCTAGTGTATCCCAGCATCCCCCGAATCAGGTCTACTAACCCCCAATGAAAAAGCAGGGAATTCTATGACTGACCCACACATCATAGCAATTGAACGCTTACTTAACTGCGACATCATTCAAGTTTTTAGCTGATGCAACTGACCAATCAATGAGCTCTAATGAGGACTTTACCAGCGTTTCTATTTAACGGACCCAATCAGGAGAGCTTGGGTTCGTCCTACAAACTATATAAATGTTCAGACAGTAACACTTGTAGAGCCATATATGCATATGGCGATACGTTCATAACGTAAAAAAATATTTGATTCGTAAACGGAACGTGAGTAAAATTCAGTTCAAAAATTGTCATGTGGCCCTTTAATAATGAATAATTCGCATTGTCGAAGGTTCCTTCACCTCTCAGTGGTCCGTGTCGGAAAAAAGTATGTGGCCCCACCACGAGTCTCGTGACATTTGTGTTCAGGTCGAGCACATGAATGTAGAAGTGGGGAGGAATACGGAACTAGCGCCTCGCCTGCGTCATTGTTCTTTTTTGATGTCATTGATTGCAGTTTACTGAAAATATATGAAATAAAGTTTAAAAAAAACTAAGACGTATTATAGTGTTTTTTATATCACAGGCCAAATATTTTAAAAAAGCATTACTGTTGTATCCGGCCTCCCTATCAACCCATACAAACTGAGGATCATATACAAAACAAGCCCTTCAAAAAAAGAAAATTATTTGCTATTTTTAGACTGTTCTTCATAAAAACAAACCTTTGTACCTCTTTCAGAAATTCTCGTTCGGCTAAAATAGTAAAAAACGAGTTTTTAAGGGTGTTCAAATACTTTTCATAACACTTTTCACACCTGTATTCTATACCAGGGGGACGAGGAGGGGGTGGTAGAGAACGGGGTTTAACGCCAGTAGGTTATCTTTGGCACCCAGTTTTACTGGTGACTTTGGGCAGAGATACCAACTTGCTGGATTTTCTAACATTAAAGCCTCATTAAACTTTGAAATGCACACAAATTGATAATAACAAAAATGATTGTAATTAAATGTGTTGAACCATTCATGTAGACCCCTTAGTGACTGTTTTAAAAATGAGCAGTAGATCAAGTGATCATTTATGTAAAGTTGAAATATAACTGTTAGTGTAACATGTTTTCATTTCTTAAAAGAAGGCAAATTTACCGTCCAAATTTAAAGTTTTATAGTCCTATACCAACATCACAACAATCTGTTGGTTTGTTTAGGAGGAGTTGTGATTACACATTCTGAAAAACGTCAAATTTAAAGAAGTAGCTGTAGTTACATATCTCTGTTTATTACAAACTAAAGCAGTTTTAAGGGAGATAATACAACAGTACTCATGGTAAAACGTTTTACATAGTTATCTCCCTTCTAAATACCCACAGTTGAGACGCAGTATGTCAATCACATGTAACCACCGGTTTAGCTGCACGTAGAAAACAATTTGATTTAATTGAAATTCCCGTAAGAAATTAGTATATTTTACATAGAAAAAAATACACACAAAACCCCAATCATGCACCATTGGCCATCTACAATTTAACACAAATCTGGTGGTAGGACCCGGTGAACAAAATTCTAGGTATGCACATGTTAATACGTGTATATATAAACTATAACCGATATTCGAAATATACGACATAGTAGAGACCCATATTTTATGTCAGGATAATATTTCGATTTTATTGATTGAGAGAATTTAACTACTTAACGACGTATATGCTAAAGTCAATAGAATGTATACTCGATTCTGTCAGTAGAGAATTGGGTAAGTTCATTAGTTTACGGTTTAAAGCAACAAATCCATAATTGAATATATGTGATTTTTATTTACCTGAGAATCTTTGTAAACATAAAGTATCTTATTATTGATTTTGGGGTTTGCAGGTTTAAATGCATACTATGTTCGCCAGGCACGATCCTACTTTACCTATATCACAATGCGGTGACCGTATCTCATTTGCATTCAAATTTGAATCGACTGTATTATACCTGTCTCACCTGTATCGGTCAATGTTATGTTTACAAATGTTCTCAAGTAAACAAACAATGGACTGTACATGATATGACAAATACTACATCATATAACTTACGTTCTATTAATAGAAAATATCTTGTTTCTTAAAAGGCTTGCATCAATTAATTAAAAAAATAGCTTTAGCTATAAAAGTACACTATTAATATGGAATTCTTTACTAGTATCTATAAGACATCTTTCAAATATTCACTCATTTAAATGTCAATAAATAACCTTCTCAAATCATCTAATAAATGATTTTTATTATTGATGAATAAAATACTATAAATGTACATATTTATATGCTTTAGTTGTATTTATACAATCTAATTTTTTTATGTTATATTGTAATGTTTTAAACGTAACAGAAGGCCATATTGAAAATATGATGTGTACCTTGAATTCAATAGTATTATGTCATGATGTGTTGCCTTCAATAAATAAAGACATTGAAATATACTGTGTATCTTGAATTCAAAAGTATTATGTAATAATGTGTTACCTTCTATAAATAAAGATATTTTTAATATCATATCATTTGGAAAATAAACATGCTTACATACAAATATAGATACTCTAGTCAACATAATGTTAACATACCTGTATATATGTGTTCCGCGATTAGTTGTGTGTATTAAATAAGACCATTTTGTAAAATTGCGATAGATATATCCTGTAAGTCATTTCACAATATTATGACGATATTAAGACTGTGTAATATACATCTACACGGACAGTATATACATAGCGGTAAAATTTTGCCGATTAAGCATACGGTTGTGAAATTTACCGTGTCATAGTTAAAAATAGATATATATCTAAAAATAGATACATATTTATTCCTTTACTGCGCATGCTTGTAATTATCGATTGATTGGTTGGTTAGTTTAAACATATTTTATTCCAATATCTATATGTTGCAATACAATAACATGCAATATTTTATAAGCTGTAAGAATGATACACAGATAGAAAATGGATTGGATTGAAAGCATACTTATGTAAATCCGCTCCATGCTTAAACAGATACAATGATGGCAGATAAACGTTTAATGTTATTGGTAATGTTTCAGTATCTAATTTACGTTAATAAATTGTGTAGAAAGTTAGTAGAACAAAAGTTTATATTTATTAAATTAATTCTAAATTGCAGAGAGAGAGAGAGAGAGAGAGAGAGAGAGAGAGAGAGAGAGAGAGACTGTCGGACTTTTACTGCTGATGTCAAAGGGAAGTCTGACGAGCCATATTGGGGGCAATCCGTAGACCGCGGGAAATTAGCTATTGGTTCCACATTAGTACATGTATATATAAAACTTTAAAAAAAATATATATACAAGACTACAAGATACCACCTTAAGAAAATCGATTGCTCTAAATAATGTAGTTATGAACAGATTTGAAAATCGCATTATTTTGCTGTAAAGATAGATAAGTAAAATGTCGAGAGAGATTGTAGTTATATTACGAAGTTCATTCGTCATTGTGCTTCTCAAGTTGGAGTAGCGAATATTAAACCTCATTTTGATACCATCAAGGGCTAACATACTATCAATTAACCTAATCACTTTTTCTTGGGATTCTGGGATCCTGGAATGTTAACTTGGGATACTGGAATCCTGGAATGTTAACTTGGGATTCTGGGGGATCCTGGAATGTTAACTTGGGATCCTGGGATTCTGGGATCCTGGAATGTTAACTTGGGATTCTTGGATCCTGGAATGTTAACTTGGGATTTGGGATCCTGACATGTTAACTTGGGATTCTGGGATCCTGGAATGTTAACTTGTACTCATGCACACTCCCCGCAAGTTAAATCAGCGAGAGACGAATGATAATGAGACACAATGTCGTATATCAATCACTATGGAGACGATGACCGGACGGGGATTCAAACTCGGGATCCCAGGATTGATAGTCAGACGTGCTATAGACGAGCTAATCGGGTCAGGCTGCTTGTTTTTAATGTTTGTAAACGGAGACGTGCAGCTTAGCGCTCTTTGTACAAAAGTGGTTGATTTTCTCAAATTCAAAGTCATAATTTTAATCACCATAACCATCTCCACTACACTATTATCATCATCATAAGCATCATTAGCGTTATCTGCAAAATTCATTCAAAATCGCAAAAGTTAACATAGGCTTACAGTCATGCATGTACTCGCAGGCAAACTTGATACCAAACTGTTGAATATTTATAGGCGGATATTAAACAAAAATAAGATATTTATAAAAACGCAGTTTACGAATTTAATCTAAATAAAACTGAAAATAATATATTAAATATTTATGAAGCAATACGGGATTATAAATATTGCTGTCGTAAGGCCAAACAATAACTTAATAGAGATTAAGGTAAAAAGATGAATGATATGAGAAGGAATGGCGCGCGAGAATTTTGGAAAATATTTAAAACAAAACATTCACAACCTAAGGGCGAAAATATTTCAAAAAATGATTTTTACTCATATTTTAAAAAATTAGCATCAAATTCTGAGTTGAAAGAAAATGAAGAATGTACAGATTTTTTAAATAATTCCCAAGCCAATATTGATGGTGATAGTACTTTTAGTGAATTAGATATTCCAATTTCTATTTCAGAAATAACTGCAGCTTCCAAATTGCTAGGTACTAATGAACTTGTTCATTTGATAATATTCTATATGAATATTTCAAGAAAAATATACAAGTCATAGCGCATTCTTTGGAAATGCTAATTAATCATATTTTAAATACTCAAACATTTCCATTGTCAATGATCTACTGGCGTTATTATACCAGTATATAAACGAGGAGAATCATCGGACCCAAATAATTACAGGGGAATAACATGAAACAGCTGCTTTGCTAAGCTTTTTACCGTTATATTAAATAAGCGTTTAAAAAATGGTATTCACTAAATGACATTCTAACGGACTCGCAGTTAGGTTTTAAACCTAATTATAGTACCGTGGATGCGACATTATTGAACAGCATTTATGTAATAAGAAGAAATTGTACTGCTGCTACGTGGATTATTTAAAAGCTAATGATTTACTTAATCGTAATTGCTTGTGATTTTAACTGATCAAATCATGTTTTGACGGTAAACTATATACACTAATTCGTTCTATGTATAACGAGGTCAAATTGTACGTAAAACACCTGAACAGTCTATCAGATGTATTCGAGTGTAACATTGGATTATTGCAAGGGGAGATCACTTCTCCGATTTTATTTTCTCTTTTTCTGAATGAAATTGAAATGCATCTCCAACAGAATGTTAATGTTGGTATTTCTGTTGAACAGTTATCAATCTTTCTGTTGTTGTTTGCGGACGATGTCGTAATTATATCGGAGAGAAGAGTAGGACTCCAGAATTAAAATCATTTATATTCCTATTGTAAAAAATGGAACTTAACGGTTAATGTTGATAAAACAAAATAGTAGTGTTCCGTATTAAGTGCTGATGATAAATGGTTATATGATGGAACGGAGATAGAAATTGTTAGTACTTTTATCTATTTAGGAATAGTTATATAAAGTGGGTGGTTTATTATTCATGCAAAAAATACGCGTGCAGGTAACGCACTTAGAGCTATGAGTTCGCTTTTTAATATAACAAAAACTATGGCAGTTCCATACCATATAATGTTTATTCTGTTTGATGCATATGTTTTATATGTTTTAAATTATAGTTGTGAAGTATGGGGTTTCGCAAAAGCAGACAACTTTGAACGTGTTCATAGAAAGTTTTGCAAATGGGTCCTTAATGTAAAATTATCTACAAATTCTTTAGGTCGATTTCCGCTATATATAGGAAGGTATCTGAGAATTGTTAGATACTTCGTTGAATTACATGGGATTAAGCAAGATAATTGTATTCTAAGGTCAATTATACATAGTAAAAGAAGAGAAATTGACGAAAATCACAGCCTTTTAAAGTCCGATCGATTTTACATAATGCAGGATATGCAGACGTTTGGATGTTTCCAGAATCAGTCAATATTAACTGTTTCATACCATTATAACGGTTTAGGCTTAGAGATATATACATTGCAAATTGGCGGGAATGTATGGTCACATATACATCTTTATGTATATACAGACATTTAAAACAGACATTTGAGCCTTCTTCTTACTTATGTTTAGAAAATGTAAAATATAGAAACGTTATAGCTTAAATACGGTTATCATCACATAAACTACAGGACGACATAAAAAATTGCAAGAGACAGAAGAAAATTTTATAATGATCTGAGAAAAGTGTATATATCTAAATATTATTCAACTCATCCAAGCATGTTTAAATTTATTAACCTTCCTAATATTGACAAAAAATCGATTTTAAACAAACTTTCAAATTATTGTATTAAGGGTTTCAAACTCGGGGATTCTCGTATAACAGTTTAATATAGAAAACATTGTATTGTAATTTAAATTTGTATTGAGTTTATGCTTAAAATATTTTTTGTATGATTGTTTCTTAATGCCAAGATAACACTCTCACAAAATATCAACTTAATGAAACGATATTCATATACATGTACCACCTTATTTCAACATATGTATTGATTTTGTATATATGTATGACGATGAGCTGTAATGCTTAAGTTTAATAAAAGGAAGGACCAAACGTGGCCTTTTAAGACAGGTTGTTGCTTAATACAGGTTAATTTGTCCTGAAAGCACAGATATGGGATATAGCAAATGATTATCACCTTCTTCATTAAAACATACGCTGACCATTTGATAATTTTATAGTTAAAAATAGCTGCAGTTTACACGCGTGCATTATTCTCTAGTCTGTTAGTATTGTAAACTGACATTGTTATTATTACAATGATTATCTTAAAGAATTAAATGGCTAAATTGGCATTATTCCAAACTATTTGCCACACGCTTTTAAATAATAATGTTTGGTATCGATTTTCTGTATTTTTCATTCAAATTTAATTAAAACTTTCAAACTGAGATCTTGCCCAACTCAAAAATCCAATTTCTCTCAGTGATAGCTTGAGATCATGACACATTAAGTTCCCTCAAACAACAACGCTGAGTCAAATAAACTATGCTTAAGCTGTGTTTTTAGGTATTATAACGACGAATTTTGCAATATTTCTATCTGTGATTTTAGGTGTAATAACCACGTTATTTGCAATTTTCCTAGGTAATTAACATGGTAGTTACAGTTTATTATCTATTTGATTAGGTGTAATAACCATGATAGTTGAAATCTTTCTATCTATGTGTTTAGGTGTAACAATCTTGATAATTTCAATCTGCCTATGTGTTTAGGTGTAATAATCATGATAGTTGCAATCTTCCTGTGTGTTTAGGCGTAACAACCTTGATAGTTGCAATACTCCGGTGTGTTTAGGTGTAACGACATTGATAGTTGCAATACTCCGGTGTGTTTAGGTGTAACGACCTTGATAGTTGCAATCTTCCTGTGTGTTTAAGTGTAACAACCTTGATAGTTGCAATCTTCCTGTATATTTAGGTGTAACGACCGTGATAATTGCAATCTTCCTGTGAGTTTAGGTACAACGACCGTGATAATTGCAATCTTCCTGTGTGTTTAGATGTAACGACCTTGATAGTTGCAATCGTCCGGTGTGTTAGGTGTAACGACCTTGATAGTTGCAATATTCCGGTGTGTTTAGGTGTAACGACCTTGATAATTGCAATCTTCCTATGTGTTTAGGTGTAACGACCTTGATAATTCTAATCTTCCTGTGTATTTAGGTGTAACGACCTTGATACTTGCAATCTTCCTTTGTGTTAAGGTGTAACGACCGTGATAATTACATTCTTCCTGTATGTTTAGGTGTAATGGCCTTGATAGTTGCAATCTTCCGGTGTGTTAAACGACCTTGATAGTTGCAATATTCCGGTGTGTTTAGGTGTAACGACCTTGATAGTTGCATTATTCCGGTGTGTTTAAGTGTAACAACATTGATAGTTACAATATTCCTGTGTGTTTAGGTGTAACGACCTTGATAGTTGCTATATTCCTGTGTGTTTAGGTGTAACGACCTTGATAGTTGCATTATTCCGGTGTGTTTAAGTATAACAACATTGATAGTTACAATATTCCTGTGTGTTTAGGTGTAACGACCTTGATAGTTGCAATATTCCTGTGTGTTTAGGTGTTATGACCTTGATAGTTAAAATATTCCTGTGTGTTTAGGTGTTACGACCTTGATAGTTGCAATCTTCCTGTGTGTTAAGGTGTAACGACTATGATAGTTGCAATATTCCTGTGTGTTTAGGTGTTACGACCTTGATAGTCGCAATATTCCGGTGTGTTTAGGTGTAACGACCTTGATAATTGCAATCTTCCTATGTGTTTAGGTGTAACGACCTTGATAGTTGCAATATTCCGGTATGTTTAGGTGTAACGACCTTGATAACTGCAATCTTCCTATGTGTTTAGGTGTAACGACCTTGATAATTCTAATCTTCCTGTGTATTTAGGTGTAACGACCTTGATGCTTGCAATCTTCCTTTGTGTTAAGGTGTAACGAACTTGATAATTACATTCTTCCTGTATGTTTAGGTGTAATGGCCTTGATACTTGCAATCTTCCGGTGTGTTTAAGTGTAACGACCTTGATAGTTGCAATATAACGGTGTGTTTAGGTGTAACGACCTTGATAGTTGCATTATTCCGGTGTGTTTAAGTGTAACGACCTTGATAGTTGCAATATTTCGGTGTGTTTAGGTGTAACGACCTTGATAGTTGCAATATTCCTGTCTGTTTAGGTGTTATGACCTTGATAGTTACAATATTCCTGTGTGTTTAGGTGTAACGACCTTGATAGTTGCTATATTCCTGTGTGTTTAGGTGTAACGACCTTGATAGTTGCATTATTCCGGTGTGTTTAAGTATAACAACATTGATAGTTACAATATTCCTGTGTGTTTAGGTGTAACGACCTTGATAGTTGCAATATTCCTGTGTGTTTAGGTGTTATGGCCTTGATAGTTAAAATATTCCTGTGTGTTTAGGTGTTACGACCTTGATAGTTGCAATCTTCCTGTGTGTTAAGGTGTAACGACTTTGATAGTTGCAATATTCCTGTGTGTTAAGGTGTTACGACCTTGATAGTCGCAATATTCCGGTGTGTTTAGGTGTAACGACCTTGATAATTGCAATCTTCCTATGTGTTTAGGTGTAACGACCTTGATAGTTGCAATATTCCGGTATGTTTAGGTGTAACGACCTTGATAACTGCAATCTTCCTATGTGTTTAGGTGTAACGACCTTGATAATTCTAATCTTCCTGTGTATTTAGGTGTAACGACCTTGATGCTTGCAATCTTCCTTTGTGTTAAGGTGTAACGAACTTGATAATTACATTCTTCCTGTATGTTTAGGTGTAATGGCCTTGATACTTGCAATCTTCCGGTGTGTTTAAGTGTAACGACCTTGATAGTTGCAATATAACGGTGTGTTTAGGTGTAACGACC
Organism: Panopea generosa; assembly: GCA_029582155.1. Classification (NCBI taxonomy): domain Eukaryota; kingdom Metazoa; phylum Mollusca; class Bivalvia; order Adapedonta; family Hiatellidae; genus Panopea; species Panopea generosa. The sequence goes on from CM055899.1 coordinate 80,415,033, forward strand.
TTGATAGTTGCATTATTCCGGTGTGTTTAAGTGTAACGACCTTGATAGTTGCAATATTTCGGTGTGTTTAGGTGTAACGACCTTGATAGTTGCAATATTCCTGTCTGTTTAGGTGTTATGACCTTGATAGTTACAATATTCCTGTGTGTTTAGGTGTTACGACCTGGATAGTTGCAATCTCCCTGTGTGTTTAGGTGTAACGACTTTGATAGTTGCAATATTCCTGTGTGTTTATGTGTAACGACCTTGATAGTCGCAATATTCCGGTGTGTTTAGGTGTAACGACCTTGATAATTGCAATCTTCCTATGTGTTTAGGTGTAACGACCTTGATAGTTGCAATATTCCGGTATGTATAGGTGTAACGACCTTGATAACTGCAATCTTCCTATGTGTTTAGGTGTAACGACCTTGATAAATCTAATCTTCCTGTGTGTTTAGGTGTAATGGCCTTGATAGTTGCAATCTTCCTGTGTGTTTAAGTGTAACGACCTTGATAGTTGCAATATTCCGGTTTGTTTAGGTGTAACGACATTGACAGTTGCATTATTCCGGTGTGTTTAAGTGTAACGACCTTGATAGTTGCAATATTCCGGTTTCTTTAGGTGTAACGACCTTGATAGTTGCAATATTCCTGTGTGTTTAGGTGTTATGACCTTGATAGTTACAATATTCCTGTGTGTTTAGGTGTTACGACTTTGATAGTTGCAATCTTCCTGTGTGTTTAGGTGTAACGACTTTGATATTTGCAATATTCCGGTGTGTTTAGGTGTAACGACCTTGATAGTCGCAATCTTCCGGTGTGTTTATGTGTAACAACCTTGATAGTTACAATCTTCCTGTGTGTTTAGGTGTAACGCCCTTGATAGTTGCAATACTCCGGTGTGTTTAGGTGTAACGACCTTGATAGTACCAATACTCCGGTGTGTTTATGTGTAACGACCTTGATAGTTGCAATCTTCCTGTGTGTTAAGGTGTAACGACCTTGATAGTTGCAATATTCCCGTGTGTTTAGGTGTAACGACCTTGATAGTTGCAATATTCCCGTGTGTTTAGGTGTAACGACCTTGATAGTTGCAATCTTCCTGTGTGTTTAAGTGTAACGACTTTGATAGTTGCAATATTCATGTGTGTTTAGGTGTAACGACCTTGATAGTTGCAATACTCCTGTGTGTTGAGGTTTAACGACCTTGATAGTTGCAATACTCCTGTGTGTTTAGGTGTAATGACCTTGATAGTTGCAATATTCCGGTTTGTTTATGTGTAACGACTTTGATAGTTGCAATCTTCCTGTGTGTTTAGGTGGAACGACCTTGATAGTTGCAATCTTCCTGTGTGTTTAAGTGTAACGACTTTGATAATTGCAATATTCCTGTGTGTTTAGGTGTAACGACCTTGATAGTTGCAATATTCTGGTGTGTTTAGGTGTAACGACCTTGAGAGTTGCAATACTCCTGTGTGTTGAGGTGTAACGACCTTGATAGTTGCAATATTCTGGTGTGTTTAGGTGTAACGACCTTGATAGTTGCAATACTCCTGTGTGTTTAGGTGTAACGACCTTGATAGTTGCAATATTCCGATGTGTTTATGTGTAACGACCTTGATAGTTGCAATCCGCCTGTGTGTTTAGGTACAACGACTTTGATAATTGCAATATTCCTGTGTGTTTAGGTGTAACGACCTTGATAGTTGCAATATTCTGGTGTGTTTAGGTGTAACGACCTTGATAGTTGCAATCTTCCTGTGTATTTAGGTTTAACGACCTTGATAGTTGCAATCTTTTTGTGTGTTTAGGATTAACGACCTTGATAGTTGCAATATTCCGGTGTGTTTAGGTGTAACGACCTTGATAGTTGCAATCCGCCTGTGTGTTTAGGTACAACGACCTTGATAGGTGCAATATTCCGGTGTGTTTACGTGTAACGATCTTGATAGTTGCAACACTCCGGTGTGTTTAGGTGTTACGTACTTGATAGATGCAATAGTTGCAATCCTCCTGTGTGTTTAGGTGTAACGACCTTGATAGTTGCTATCTTCCTGTGTGTTTAGATGTAACGACCTTGATAGTAGCAATATTCCTGTGTGTTTATGTGTAACGACCTTGATAGTTGCAATCTTCCTGTGTGTTTAGGTGTGTCGACCTTGATAGTCGCAATCATCCGGTGTGTTTAGGTGTAACGACCTTGATAGTCGCAATCGTTGTGTGTTTTTAGTTGTAACGACCTTGATAGTTGCAATTCTCCGGTGTGTTTATGTGTAACGACCTTGATAGTCGCAATCTTTGTGTGTTTTTAGGTGTAACGACCTTGATAGTTGCAATTCTCCGGTGTGTTTAGGTGTAACGACCCTGATAGTTGCAATCATCCGTTGTGTTTAGGTGTAACGACCTTGATAGTTGCAATATTTCTTTGTGTTTAGGTGTAACGACCTTGATAGTTGCAATTTTCCTGTGTGTTTAGGTGTAGCGACCTTGATAGTTGCAATCTTCCGGTTTGTTTAGGTGTAACGACCTTGATAGTTGCAATACTCCTGTGTGGTTAGGTGTAACGACCTTGATAGTTGCAATATTCCTGTGTGTTTAGGTGGAACGACCTTGATAGATGCAATCTTCCTGTGTGTTTAGGAGTAACGACCTTGATAGTTGCAATATTCCGATGTGTTTAGGTTTAACGACCTTGATAGTTGCAATCTTCCTGTGTGTTTAGGTACAACGACCTTGATAGGTACAATATTCCGGTGTGTTTACTTGTAACGACATTGATAGTTGCAATACTGCGATGTGTTTAGGTGAAACGAACTTGATAGTTGCAATAGTTGCAATCCTTCTGTGTGTTTAGGTGTAACGACCTTGATAGTTGCAATCTTCCTTTGTGTTTAGGTGTGTCGACCTTGATAGTCGCAATCTTCCGGTGTGTTTTGGTGTAACGACCTTGATAGTCGCAATCGTTCTGTGTTTTTAGATTGAACGACCATGATAGTTGCAATTCTGCGGTGTGTTTAAGTGTAACGACCCTGATAGTTGCAATCTTCCGGTGTGTTTAGGTGTAACGACCTTGATAGTTGCAATATTCCTGTGTGTTTAGGTGTAACTACCTTGATAGTCGCAATCTTCCTGCGTGTTTAGGTGTAACTACCTTGATAGTTGCAATAATCCAATGTGTTTAGGTGTAACGACCTCGATAGTTGCAATCTTCCTGTTTCGTTAGTTGTAACGACATTGATAGTTGCAATCTTCCTGTGTGATCAGGTGTAACGACCTTGATTGCTGCAATTTTCCTGTATGTTTAGGTGTAACTACCTTGATAGTTACAATCTTCCTGTGTATTTAGGTGTAATAACTTTGATAATTGCAATCTTCCTGTGTGTTTAGGTGTAACGACCTTGATAGTTGCAATCTTCCTGTGTGTTTAGGTGTAACGACCTTAATACTTGCAATATTCCGGTGTGTTTAGATGTAACGACCTTGATAGTTGCAATTTTCCTTTGTGTTTAGGTGTAACGACCTTGATAGTTGCAAGCTTCAGGTGTGTTTAGGTGTAACGACCTTGATAGTTGCAAACCTTCTTTGTGTTTAGGTGTATCGACCTTGATAGTTGCAATCTTCCTGTGTGTTTAGGTGTAACGACCTTGATAGTGGCTATTTTCCGGTGTGTTTATGTGTAACGACCTTGATAGTTGGAATCTTTCTGTGTGTTTAGGTGTGACGATCTTTATAGTTGCAATCTTCCTGTGTGTTTCGGTGTAACGACCTTGATAGTTGCAATTTTCCTGTATGTTTAGGTGTAACGACCTTGATATTTGCAATACTCCTGTGTGTTTAGGTGTAACGACTTTGATAGTCGCAATCTTCATGTGTATTTAGGTGTAACGACCTTGATAGTTGCAATTTTCCTGTATGTTTAGGTGTAACGACCTTGATATTTGCAATACTCCGGTGTGTTTAGGTGTAACGACTTTGATAGTCGCAATCTTCATGTGTGTTTAGGTGTAACGACCTTGATAGTTGCAATATTCCTGTGTGTTTTGGTGTAACAACCTTGATTGTCGCAATTTTTCTGTGTGTTTAGTTGTATCGACCTTGATAGTTGCAATACTCCGTTGTGTTCAGGTGTAACAACCTTGATAGTTGCAATCTTCCTGTGTCTTTAGGTGTAACGACATTGATAGTTGCAATCTTCCTGTGTATTTTGGTGTAACTACCTTGATAGTTGCAATCTTCCTGTGTGTTAAGGTGTAATAACTTTGATAATTGCAAACTTCATGTGTGTTTAGGTGTACTGACCTTGATAGTTGCAATCTTCCGGTGTGTTTATGTGTAACGACCTTGATAGTTACAAACTTTCTTTGTGTTTAGGTATATCGACCTTGATAGTTGCAATCTTCCTGTGTTTTTAGGTGTAACGACCTTGATAGTTGCTATTTTCCGGTGTGTTTATGTGTAACGACCTTGATAGTTGGAATCTTCCTGTGTGTTTAGTTGTAACGACCTTGATAGTTGCAATCTTCCTTTGTTTTTCGGTGTAACGACCTTGGTAGTCGCAATCTTCATGTGTGTTATGTGTGTTTAGGTGTAACGACCTGGATAGTTGCAATTTTCCTGTGTGTTTAGGTTGAACGACCGTGATAGTTGCAATCTTCCTGTGTCTTTATGTGTAACGACCTTGATAGTTGCAATCTTCCTGTGTGTTTAGGTGTAACGACTTTTACAGTCACAATCTTCATGTGTGTTTAGGTGTAACGACCTTGATAGTTGCAATCTTCCTGTATGTTTAGATGTAACGACCTTGATAGTCGCAATCTTCCTGCGTGTTTAGGTGTAACGACCTTTAAAGTTGCAATCTTCCTGAAAGCAACATAATTGTAGCATTTATTCATTAAATAATAATAACTTATATTCACTACCGTTTTGTTAATTTTAGCACCTGATTGACCTTTGAACTCAATTTCATTAGTGGCGTCCATCATCACACGATATTTTACATCTTGGACAATGTTGCTTTGGTATTGAAACAATTCTTCTAAAAATTGCCATCAATAAAAGTTAAAATAAGGGTTATTTTCCTTTTTGGATGGCCTACTATTAATGTTCGGCAGTAATTGTAAGCGAATTGTTATGTGTTTTAATTTTTATACACGTTGTCAGTTTCACTTATTGGAATTTGATATTATACATACGTCTTTGTTTTCCACAACTATCATAACTTTTTTCAACATGTTAAAAATATCTGATGTTACGTTTTTTGAAATGGCTTCCATTTAAAACTATATTTGCATACAAATACGTGGCAATCCCAATATACATAATGCAAAACATGACTCATTGTTGGAAACGGTAATTATTCATTTACGGCCTTAGGTGTCTGATGCATCCCAAACAGCATCATAATTATTATCAATACGTTGATTATTGTAAACGAAAGCTCAGTATGATAGAGACGTTCTACAATACCAAGTCCCAAACATCAAGTTAAATATATATATATACATATATACTAAATATATATACTAAAACATGCTTCTTCAGCTTTCCCTTCCCTAATATCCATATTTGAATTAACGATTTTGTGGGTTGCCTTTTGTTGTATTTGCCTGCTTTCAACTGGAGACGTAGAATTCAAACAACACAATCATAAACACAACCAATACATACAACACCCTTAATAATAAAAAAAAATGTGAAAACAGACATCAGTGGTCACTGTCAAGAAACGGTAAAAATCAAAGCGTACATATTAGGGAGTTACATCTGGTTTTCGGCTGAACCAAATTAGGTCTGTGATCGTCGTTGCATATAAGCATGTCACGTGTAAAACAGATGGTTGTCGGAAACATATTGCAAGTCTTTCGAGAAACCAGAGCAACAGAAGATAATAAGTAAGGACACACTATGAAGATAAATACAAGTGTCCAACGCCTCTTGAATATCCGGTCCTTCAAGTTCTTATTCAATCAAAATGGAAGAACTGTTGACCAACAGTATAAGGACCAAACACTAAACTTGCAATTAAATATAAGATAATCTCCGTACGTCTAAAATTAAGAATTAAAAGAAATTATGATCAATGGGAATACTAAGCTTGTCAATCGCATCAAAATCAAATTCAAACCATGTGAAAGTGTTTCTGAATTGTGGTTCATATGATGACGATTTAAGTCAATATTAATAACATATGTAATCAGTTGAATTATTTCTCACGTAAACTAAGTAATTCATACATTTGATGTTTCAGTCGAGCTTGTTTTACCATTTTCATAAATGTCAGTACTTATGTGTCTGTATATTTATAACCATTAATTACCTTCAGATATTCTACGTGGGACTAAAAACAGACTACACGACTACAAACAGGTAAAATTATTATATGATGCAATATTTCTTTGTGCATTTTCAACAATGTTGTACGACAGTTAATGGATTAATTATACTAATTGTTTGCGAACTCGGATTTTTCGTAATACATACTATATACACTATACAAAATGTATGTTGGCTGATTAAAGTGGTAAGTATTAAAAAACGTATACATGTCAAAAGAGTAATCCAAACATGTAAGTTTAATTATTTAATTAATGTATCAATATTTATTAAACTGATACATGTGTATTTCTATTGTTATTAAACGTTGACAAATATAAAATAAAAGAACTTCGATTTTATTAAATATTCCTCAGTACGATTAATAAACTTACTAATTAAAATGCAATTAATGCATTGGTGCTGACCACTAGCATCAAATAAAAATACGCAGAGCGTAAGAATGTTAGCGGAAAACAATATATCTATTTTATCTTAGTGTTAATTCTGGAAATGATTCTGTTAATTGATATCTGGTCACTCATATATTTTTTTTAATGAATAATATAAGCGTATCATAAAAATCAAGATTTTTTGTTGATATTATTTACATTAAAAAAATAGTCAACGTGTACCAGTAGTATGTAATGAAATACACACAAGTCATAAGTATTAAAATAAGAAAATATGCTCTGAACAAAAACGTGGCATTCATATGATAAAGTCAACAACACAAAATTTACATAAGTACCAGAAAAAGTCCTAATTCTTACCACCAGCATGTAAAACTCTTCCTAAACGAAGCTGATAAAGCTCTACTAACAAATTTCGGATGTGGCGAATTTTGAATTTATATGCTCATAGAAATCCAACTGTCCATAAATATAAGAAATTTAATGCACTATCACTACCAGATAGACCAAGAGCCAATACATTAAGCATCTGGTACAGGGATTCGTCCGACATTTCGGAAAATGTTTTCTGTATTTTGCAAAATGAACATTTTATTAAATATCTATGTCGACACCATAATATCACGCGACAATATCTCTATGACAATGTCGTTGCTTTATAAAAGCAAAAGTGTCGGCGAGATCCAGTGTCAACTATTTCAAGATATATTTAAAGTTTTACATTATCCCGGATTATATAATTACTGATTAGAACGCTGAGGAATGTTAAAAGACTTTAAACATAATTTCTGTTTGACTTTCTGAATAAATGAGATTTAGTTTATATAAAGAATATACTGCATTACCCGCCAAGCATTTATCAAGAGTTACTAATACGTCCACTTTGATTTGTTAATATGAATATGTAACGTTTTTGTTATATGTATATAATTGAAGTAAAGGAATATTGCTAAACAAAATATAAGAATATATTAAACCAACAGGAGACATAACATTCATCAAACACTGTCATTAAAATGGCACGAATATAACTAATATACGGAATATCAAAAAAACATGTTCCTAGTGAAGACGTGGCAGCACTGTTCATCGTCTTGAATGGCAACATTGATCATCGTCTTGTATGGAAACACTGATAACCGTTTTGTATGGAAACACTGATTACCGTCTTGTTTGGCAACACTTATCATCGTCTTGTATGGAAACACTGATAACCGTCTTGTATTGCAACACTGATCACCGTCTTGTATGGCAACATTGATCACCGTCTAGTATGGCAACACAATTTACCGCCTCGTATGGCAACAGTGATCACTGTCCTATGTGACAACACTGATCAACGTCTTGTATGGCAACACTGATCACCGCCATGTATGGCAACACTGTTTACCGCCATGTATGGTATAATTTCATCACCGTCTTGTTTGACAACACTGATCACCGCCTTGTATGGCGACACTGTTTACCGCCATGTATGGTATACTTTCATCACCGTTTAGTATGGCAACACAGTTTACCGCCTCGTATGGCAACAGTGATCACTGTCATATGTTACAACACTGATCAACGTCTTGTATGGCAACACTGATCACCGCCATGTATGGCAACACTGTTTACCGCCACGTATGGTATACTTTCATCACCGTCTTGTATGACAACACTGATCAACGCCTTGTATGGCGACACTGTTTACGCTACCCGTTAGAGATTATCTTTTGAATACATCTAAATGTGCGTGCGTGCGTGTGTGCATAAGTGCGTGCGTGCGCGCGTGTGTTTAAACAATAACGCTTAAAAATAAAAAAATGACGTAGATAGATACCATATTTTCTAAGACATGAGTAATTTGCAACCGTTAAGTGTTTAAGATATCAAACATTCAAGTTTCCGAGCGGTTCCCCGTATCCAAATAGCGGGAGTAGAGTAGAGTTACCGCCACCAGCGATGTGATGTTTTTCTTATATTTAACAAACCGTTAAAAAAGGACCCCATGTCTGATCAAAAATTTAACACTGATCAGTTTTCAACGTCTGTTTTGATCAGAATTAACCCGGGTCAATTTTCAATATTGAAAAATACCCTTGGGGTCATTTTTCAACGAGGGCAAAATTTAATTGTACACCGGCTGTGGGTACATGCACACAAGTAAGTCAGATATAAGCTCCCCAGTGACCTCTTTTCTACTGACCTTCTCAAGGCGATTATCCCTGATGCCACTTACTGTGTAGGCATGTATTGTAATTATTATTATTTGTTTCAATGCTGTTGTAGCGACCATTTTACCTCTTCTATTAAACAAACATATTATTGATTCCTTATTTTACCTAATTTTAGCATGTGATTGGTTTAACTCTAAAACAAAAGATTAGTCACTAACATCAGGATATCTTTGACCATGTTTATAAGCATGCAACATAAAAAGTTTGATAATCAAGAATTCAACGAGTGGAACTGATTTGTAACCGTGCCAATCAGAACATTTGGGTTGCTTCCCTTGAACTCGAAACGAAAGTGATTATTAAGCCTAAGCAAACGAAGTCAGATTGATTACTTTTATGAATAGTAAGGAAGGATAAAGGGAACAAAGCCAGTTTGATTAATACAACACATGGTAAGGAAGGAAAATGGGAACAAAGTCAGTTTGATTATTAGGATGCTGCAATACTATACATGGTAAGGAAGAATAAGGAAAACAAAGCCAGTTTGATAAATACTATACATGGTAAGGAAGGAAAATGGTAACAAAGCCAGTTTGGTTTATATTATATATGGTGAGGAAGGAAAGTGGGAACAAAACCAGTTTGATTATTAGGATGCTGCGATACTATACATGGTAAGAAATAATAAAGGAAACAAAACCAGTTTGATTAATACTATACATGGTAAGGAAGGAAAATGGGAACAAAGCCAGTTTGATTATTAGGATGCTGCGATACTATACATGGGAAGGAAGGATAAAGTGAACAAAGCCAGTTTGATTATTAGGATACTGCGATACTATACATGGTAAGGAAGGATACAGGGAACAAAGCCACTTTGATTAATACTATACATGGTAAGGAAGAAAATAGGAACAAAGCCAATTTGATTATAAGGATGCTGCAATACTATACATGGTAAGGAAGGATAAAGGGAACAAAGCAAGTGTGATTATTAGAATATCGTATAATGTATATAGTGCAAACCCCAAGTATGTTCAGGAAAAAAGTAGCAGATGACTGTATCAGATTTTAATACTATAGCTAACCTCAAAAGGGTCAAACATCAACCGTACAGTATGCTGCAGAATTAAAGAACCATAGCCTCTTTTGATAAACTTCTGATAAACTTCTTGATACTACAATGTTTATCACATAAGTTATTAAAGTGAAAAGTTCCAAGAATCAAGCGAAGTTTTTATAAAGGTCACAAAGGTGTTTTTGAACCAATGTATTTGCGAAGAGTTACGGTAGCATTTTTTGTGTTTTGTGATATTGGCAGAGCTGTTTAGGTTTTTGTTTACTGAAATCTACATCAAAATGAGTCAATAGTTGAAGAAAGCAATTCCAAATGATGTGGCTCAGGGCACATTCCCATCCAAACATGGAAAGATAAAAATATCAAGAATCTATTTTTCTAAAGCTTTATTGTTGTATGTCCATTTTTTGCCATCTTTAATAGGCACTCGTTTCCTTAACACAACGCCTTTAATATTATCAGAATTAGCTTGTTACATTTTTTTCTGTAAAAATTAAGGGTATTGTTAAGTTCTTGAGAATTTTACTCGATATAATCATATCATCAGTAAACAGCATTAAGATATAAGTTATGTCAGGTCAGGGTTAAACCACTGCTAATGACATGAAGTCAAAATATTCCAAGTTCCTACAAAAGCAAGGAGAATATCGAAAGTAATCTCCTTTGGCATATGTTTGTAAAACTTTAATAAACAAATACGGTTGAATTAAGAAAGCCATTTACTACATTTAATATTCAATATTTAATTCGTAAATGCATCTAGATGCATTATTAATGCATTTATGTCTTTAATGAAAGAAAACGTGTCATTTACTTGTGGAAGGACGATGGTTTTACTCAGTTTTATGTACACGCATCTAAGGTTTCCCGTAACCAATCAAACTAAATATCATTTACAATATCCGTAATGTATTAATCCCATAAACTTGCTATTTCGAAATTGCATTTTAACAACATCATCATCATCAACAACAACAACAACAACAACAACAACAACATCAACAGCAGCAGCAGCAGCAGCAGCAACAACAACATAATGATAATAATAATTATAATGATAATGATAATTTTATAATAATATTAACCATAACAATACCAACGAGTGATATAGAATTCATTTCGAGATATTCTTAATCAAAATCGGTAAATCCATGTTTAAGTATAGTATAGTCCGGTATACCTTATGTCATGGAGTGACGTAACAAATCGAAGGAAAAGTGTCCGCTTAAGGTAACACTTTTCTTGTTGTTTTATTGCATCACTCCATATAATTAAGTCACGTGAGTTCGTCACTCTGACTATAAAATCGCATGGCGTATCGATAGGTGCATCAGGAATGAGGTAAAAATACAACTGTTTGATCTGTTTGGTTTATCACCACTACACAATGACAATGTCCTTTCTTACATGCAACAATATGTCAGTTTTATTGTCCGTGTCACGTTAAGCTCATAACTTGCATTGCTATATTACTGTTAGCATTTCAAGTATTGTCAAAAGTATATTATATATAATTCGTATTTTTATACATAAACTCGATGAATAACAGATATACTGAACAGAACAGCTAGCTTGACACTTTAGTATTTCCAATATATTCATCAAAATATGGACAAGTGTGTATTGTTTGTAAATAGGCTGATTGCAAAATTCTATACAGTTACATTTGTGCATCCGTTTTGCACAAAATGCCTATTTCGTATGTGCAGCACACGCCTTTGATACTTTTTTTTTATCAAAATACATAAAATGTCAGGTGGTGCGTTAACTGTTTCGTTCTGTATATAATCATATCCTGTTGTTTTGGGTTTATACGTTAATTACAGATGATTTTTATTTACCTGAGAATTGTTGTAAACATAAACAGTTTGCAGGTTTAAATGTATATTATGTTCGCCATGCATGATCCTACTTTACCTATATCAAAATACAGTGTCCGTATCTCATTTGCATTTAAATATGAAACGACTGTAGAGCATTTATGGTTCTCGTCGACTACATTTTATCAATACTTAGTATTCACTATTTATTATGTGTCACAATATTTTTATGCAATTTAGGTCCCTCCATAGCCGAGTGGTCTTTGTTGCAGTCTCAAGATCACCTACCTCTCACCGCTAACGTCGTGGGTTCGAGGACCGCTTGCTCCAAAAATATTATGTGAACAAAATTGTTATAACTTACGGAAGGACAATGGTTCTACTCAGATTCATTCTGAGGTATCCCCCACCATTAAAACTGGATATGCCATACATAACTTGAAGAAGGCGTTCAAACATATTTAAAAAATGAAAAAGTGTCAATATATGAAAATAGTATTAGATAGTTCATATCATACGGTAAAACTGTTTGATTGGATTTCTTTTATTTGAATCTCATTTTAGCATATACAATATTAAACACATGCTTATATTACAATTTACAGAATTATTTTAAACTTTGTTATTATATGTGGAATTATAAGAGACAAACAGCAACATTATCAAGTCAGAGTTCCTATACAATAAAATCACTTAAATCATTATATAATGCACTAACTAGTTCAACCATGCACAACCACTGTTAATCGAGACAAACGCAGGCTCCTTCCTATTACTATTTCGTCTAAAATTGTAACAAAACAAATTCTATATACACATTGTTTTTAATAAACTTTATAGCAAAGTGACATAATTAAAAACTATTTTTAAACCAGATTTTGGACGACCTAATTAACAATTGCTAATCTCAAGTAACAAGTGCAATAAGTATACATTATTCACATGTATATTGAACAGAAGAGCAAACCCGCCTTTTGTATTACTAATGTCTTCGTCAAAATATAGAGTAGCATTATTAAAATTTTGTATATTAACAGACAACTAGGTATTTTTACATAGCCAAAATGTTCTCTTTTATTTAAGTCCAAAATTCAAGGATTTTGCTTTGTTACTCTTTTTTGAGAAAATTAGTCACATGTCAGATACATACAGTGTCATATACATAACATGCCTGGTGGCCGGTTAGCTGTCCCGTTCAGTATTTATATCACACACATTAGTTAATTTCTCTTTCTTCTGCGACAGCACCGGCACATATACGTCAAGCTTTCGAGGATGTACAATCGAAAACGTGTATTGAAAATAAAGTAAATCAATGGGTTTACCACACTGTTTAAAAACGGCGTACGCAACGCCAGCTGTGTAAGAGCTTGTTGTTCAGGTCCCCAGGAGTTACGAACCGTATTTTTACACTGATTATGAAATAAGGCACGAAACAAATTAAAAATCCTGTCGAAACAGCAAACGCCATAACTGTAAGTTTTCTTTCTTTGAATCTTACTTTTGATGTTTTATTTCTTTTTGTATTTGTTTGATCAGTGTAATTATTTTCGGGCAAATCAAAATGTCTTTCCTTTACATCTGTAATTGAAACATTATTTTTGTTTGCAGAAGTTTGTGACTTGTCGCCATTGTTTTCATTCAATTTGCAAATTGAATTTATTTCCCCACTCGCCGTTTCCACATTTCTGTTGTCAGTATCACGCTGATCCTCAGCTGAATCGATCGTGATCGGAAAGTTGGTTGATCTCTCCAGCGTATATTTCGTTATCTTTTTACGCTGTTTCAGTAATTTATATGCGATATTCCCATATGTAAAAACAAATGTTAGCAAAATGATGAATAGAAAAATAATATCAACGATATGAAACACAATTATAACCAGACTACGATCTGCTGCATCGTTTGCTGTGCAATAATGCCCAATCACCAAGGTAGTCTGATTTGGTGTGGTGATATTAAATCGCACAATATCGTATGTTTCAAAGTTACGAATAGATACGACAAAAGAAACACATATCAATATTACAGAAATTACGACAGCGTGTTTTATGGAAAGTTGTTTTCCATTGTGTCTACACACTTTTAAATATCTGTCAACCGAAATAACACACAAAATCATAACTGACGTGTAAACAGACCATTGAACAACAAAGTACAAAATCTTACATAATATCCTGTTGTCAAAGTAAACATTTGCCGCCAAGTCTGCAGTTGTCACGGTAGATAATAAAACACAGACAAAAACGTCCGCGCCTCCCAATGCAATCATAAGAATAGCACTTGACGTTCTTTCTGATTTAATCCAAAAGTAGACAATGGCGAAAATGTTTCCAAAAATTCCTAACAGTCCGAGAATTCCCAAGGACACAATGAGTGGTTAAATATTCCATAAGTTTAATATGGTGATATTTCTCTAAATTAACTGCCTCTGTGTTCTCCATAATATTTGTTTCAATAGCTGTCACAATAAAATATATTAAATTGTGATACAAGCGTAGTTGGTGAATATTTGAATACTCTTTCCTAGATAATAGCTTGCGACATTCAATGAATGAATTATAATATGCACTATCAATAAGGCAGAATAGATACTCGCAATTAAAATAATTTCAAAAATGCTTTTGTTATACTCACAACACGTAATGTTCAAGTTTCCAAAACTCATTTAGCAGTTCAGCGCTCTCGCCATATCAATTGATTGATGTGGTGTATGTCCGCAATCAACAGAATGTCATTTAGAGATAATGTAATTAATATGCATATTTAATGTAATTACTACATCGAGTAAGACTACTTTTGTAGGACAGTTATAGCGTGTATCACTGCTGGTATATATATGATAGAGCTCACCATTATGATTTATTGATATTTTAGGAGTATAAGTTATTCAGGCATCAAACAATCGATGAATACTGAATCATTCAATTTTGCTTAATGAAAACTTCTGACTAGAGGTAATGAAAAGCCACGTGACATTTCCTGACATTTAAAAATACTGAATAATAACCAAATATACTGTTAACAATATGATTTAATCAGCATTCTAAAATTTGAAAATTGTTTAAAATTAACAATAAATTAAGAAAAACAGTCAACCTACCGACTCAATAATTCCACTTCAAACGATTATACTCTATCTTGTTATAAAAATATTCCGTTATATAAGAATTGGCAAATATAGTTTACGACACAATTGTCAAATTGAAGCGATATATCGAACAATATACAATTACTAACCGATAAATACTACTATCTCTGAAAAAATAATTTCAGTTGATCGATGAATACAGACCATAAACCGCTCAAGTACCCCATAATTGCACTCCGTTTGCGCCCAGTTTGCACTCCGTTCGCGGTCCGTTCGCGGTCCGTTCGCGCTTAGTTCGCACTCCGTTCGTGCTCCGTTTGCGTGCACTCGATTAAACGCGGTTAATTTAATGCACTCACAAACGCAGGTATTCGCTCACGAGCGCTGTATATCTGAGTGCTCTGTTTAATATCCTCTTAGCGTTCGCTTCGTTCAGCGTTCACTCAACGTTTAGTTCGCTCAGTTCGGTTTCCGGCCCATAACCAATCGCAACATCTCAACTCTTAAAATGATTCTATATTGACTTTTTAATTTAATCTGTTCCAATGGAGCAATAAAATGTATCCATGGGATTTAGTCAAGGTAAATTAATTAATAATCCGATTGTTTGTCTACATATTATGTCACCCGCTGGGCGAAAGGTTGTAAATTTCCGATAAACTAGTATCGATAGTAGGCATGTTTAACGGAAATGTCTATATTTTGATATGTGATCAGTGGTCTGGGTGATCAAAGAATATCGTAAGTTATACCGGCGTCTGTTATTCAGACCGACATGTGTTTGCGTCAGTATCTTCTTTGATATATCGTAAGCCGTTTGTTACAGGAAAGCAATAAAGTTTGTCCACAACAATTTACACCTACATCATCAACATAAACTAAATATATTGTTATTAATAATTAAATTAAATTAATAATTCCATACTGTTGATACCTCGTTGGCCTTATAATAATCCATAAATCTGCTCAGTGTAAGCAGTGACTTAACAACATGTGGATATATCACTGGTTTTGTTAATGTTCAAACTAAAATAAGCTTTATAATCAATAATATGCACTGCATGGGTGATGAAAAATTTATTATAACCCGTGCAATGCAATTCGACATTATAATAAATGATTTTTGAAAAATAATAATCTTGTAGTGTTTCTATCGATTTGGGTCCAAAGTTTTTTTAAGTTTTTATAATTATTTTCGTTATCAATATGTATATAAATATACTTGCAATGAACTTTTTTCAGCGGGTTTCTCAAATTATTATTTTACTGATAGTATGCTTTATGTTAATATATTATTTAAAATGACAAACTATACTAAACTTGTTTGAAACTACACCCACTGTGCTATACCGCTAATTATATGACACGCAGCAACACACCCGTGGTGTTAATTACGTTATGTCACATGCCAGTGAGAGCCGTGTCAATTAGATTACATGCTAAAGCGATGACTTATCGGTCTATTGGCCACGGAAGATATGTATGATTTCATTTTGATTGTAATTCGTGCCAGATGGATGAATCTTAATTGAGCCAACATTATGTGATTGAAAAGAAAAGATAAAAAAGGAAAACTGCCAGCCATTTAACAACAAATAAAAAAATTATTTAAGATATTTGTTATTCGAAGTTTCAGAACGCTTAAGTATGTAAATATCATGATGTTAATATCATTAAATTAACGAGCCGAAAACCCCACGCCAGTTCTGAATGAATGGTAGAAAGTGAGACATACACGTATTAAGGGATGTGTATTCAGGGCTGTCATTTTACCACAGCTGCCTTAGTGACCTCGTATAAAAAACAGATACAACTAAAAATCAGAAATGTTAATTTACAAAATAAAACACTCCTACAATTTTAAAACTAAAAAAAATTAAAGACGTGTCTCTAAATAATTCCTTGTAAAAATGAAGTATTTTATTTGTATTATTTTTTACTTTCATTATTTGTTTTATTTTATTTTAAATATTATTATCATTGGAGCTATTATTATAATATACATATTGACTTATTGATTTGTCACAGCTTTTATATTGGATACGTGCGTACGTGCATCTGGTCAGTCGTTCACAATAAATATAACAATTTAATTACTGTTATGAAGGCAGAGATGCATGGCAATCATCAAAACGGATACCCATGGTGAGAACCACATGTGTGTCAATAAATAGTTAATGGGTGATTTATCGGTCCATTGATCACGAAGAACCCTACCGGTGTGTAATTTTCATTTTGATTATATTTAATGCCAGATGAATGAATCTTAATTTAACCCGCGGCATATGATTGGATAAGAAATACATAGTCAAAATAAATACTAAAATATGCAGATTTTTTTATAATATTGTTATTATCATCATTATTATTAATATCCATGATATATTTTATTATTAGTTATTACTATTATTACTAATATTATTGTTATTATT
This sequence comes from Panopea generosa, assembly GCA_029582155.1. Taxonomy (NCBI): domain Eukaryota; kingdom Metazoa; phylum Mollusca; class Bivalvia; order Adapedonta; family Hiatellidae; genus Panopea; species Panopea generosa. The sequence continues at coordinate 80,432,320 of CM055899.1, forward strand.
GCTATATTACTTTATTATTATATTATAATATTATTACTCTTCTTCTTCTTATTATTATTATTGTCATTTCTTACTTTTCTCACAGCTTTTATATAATGGCTTAATTGTTACGTGCTTACGTGCACGTGATCAGGCGTATCGATTTTGTAGGAAAGCGGGAAAACAATATATTTACTATTATATAGGCAGTGAATACATGTTCTTTTTTGTTTATTTCAACCTTCCCGATGATCAAAAGCTGTTCTTTAGTCAATATAAAATTACAACCTCAGAAAGGTCACCTTGAAATTTAGGTTTACTAGTTTTTATTTCCTGTGTCTAATGTGTTATTTCGGTCTGTCGTGTTAATTTGGCATACATACTTTTATTTTACATTAATTTAATTTAGCTTGATTGTGAAGTAAGCTCGGAGCTTATGCATATCGTTCTCCAGTGCATTCCCTTATTAGATCTGGTACTGAATTGTGTTTCGAGAGGTCGGGTAGAACCTGGGTCAAACTCGCGACCTCTACCGCCTGAAGCCAGCACCCTATCCGCTTTACTACTGACCCACTTTATATTTTAGAATACAATTAATTTATTACTATTATTTTAATGAGATGTGCACGAGTATAATGTTTCCACTTTAATTGCAATATAACAGTTTTACGTACATTTGTTCACAACTAAGCACAAACTCAGTGTAACTATATTCGGGGAAAATATAAAACTAAAGTCCAAATTAAATTGAAAATTGGTAATTTTTATTTTGCCGAAATACCCATACAAATAGAATCATAATCATATAAATTTCCGCATATCTATGTTTTGTTTGTTTCACGCATGCTTTGATATTTTTGTATTTGGAACAGTATACGCTTAAATCGAAATAAAGAAAATGATTTGTATGTTCTATAACTAATTTATATCGAAATAACACGGCAAATAGTGAATTCATATTACATCTTTTCGAATTGTTATTTACACAATATATATACATTTTATTACATTTTTAATTATTTATATTTTTGTTGCGCAAACCAAAACATGCTTAAACATGCAACTAAATTAACCGTAGATAACCGTTGATGTGTCGTCTATTGTATAATAGGTATTTTAAATATTATTGTATTGATCAGCTAAATATTGATATTTATGCTATAATTGATAAATTGTTGACAAAAATAAGTTTTATCATGCGTTTTACAATAAAACATTTATATAAAATACATGGTTAATATTTATGTGAAAGAAAATTTCTTTTTAATCTCGATTTTAAGTATCGATTTCACGATCAAATGATGAAAAAAGAGTGTATCCGAATGAACGAGTGCACTCAATAGCGCACGAATAGTTCTGTTATCAGTTATCTTACTGTGTCTAGCGTAAACTGCATATACTGCGCATCTGAGTGCACTCAGCGTATCTGAGTGCATTCAGCGTGTCTGAGTGCACTCGATCTATTTCATGCGTTCAGGAGTGCGTTTATTATTCAAAATTCAGCGTTTGCTTACGGTCCAGGTCCGCTCCGTCAGCGCTCAATCTGCGCTCTCTTCGCGCTCCGTCTGCGCTACGCTCGCGCTCCGCTTGCGCTCTGAGTGCACTCCGTTTGCGTGCAACTGGGGTACTTGAGCGGTTTAGGGTCTGTATACTGTAATATTACTATCTGTAGTAATATTATCGACAACCTCTAAAAAAATACAATTTGATTATAGGTACAACAGAAATTAAAGGTAATGTACCAAATATAGTAAATCATACACAACTCTGGAAAAATAGAAAAATGTGCTTACTACATAAAAAGTTCAGCTGACGGCGGTAACCCATTCACCATATCGGTCAGGGAGTCCCCGGTTCCTGGCGGTTATCTGCTGACTGAACTGGTGAAGGGTCTGGCGAAGGTCAAGTTAAAGGAACTGAGCTGGTTACCTGTTCCACTTCAGTTGATAATATATCCGAGAGCTTCAGTGTTTGACTATCTGCGACTCTGGTTGACTCCAGCTGCTCAGAATGTGAATGAGGGATGTCAACTTCCACAGGTGTGGATAAATTAGATTCTATAATTTGTATAAGAGATGACCGTGAAGCTACTGAATGCCAAAAAAAATTCTCGGATGCTTGATTTACTCAAAAATGGACTGGGTCAGAATTGGTGTGGACCTGGTTTGAGATATGTAGTGGGTCTTAATGGCGGTGGAATATAACGGTCGCCATATTCGCTTTCTGACTCAGAATTTATGCTGGTACTACCATTTATTTCATAGGGTGACCTTAATTTACCTTAATTTCGGAGTTTTATTGCTTTGTCTTTACAGCCTTGACATTTCCTATAGTTTTTAGGTACCACAACAGGTACATTATTAAATGGTTACATCATATTCCGATGTGTAGTTCAGGTTGGTCGATCTGAACTCTATATACCGGAATGTCAGGACAAGGTATGTCTAGGATGACATAGATATCATCTTCTAACTTGTCTGCAAGTATCTGAGTACCTTGTAACCCAACTTTCCGTACAACCACTTTATCACTGGTTATGTCTAATTTGTTGTGTCGGACCATGAGTTTAAGGTCATGTTTTTTCTAAAATGAAAAAACAGATTCGACCCGCTCCAAGTGTTCTTCGAAATTTGGAGAAAATATAAGAACTAAATCCAAGAATATTAGACATTCTTGTAAATGCTGTCATCTAAACAACGTTCCAAGAGTCGTTGGAAAGTTGCGGGAGCGTAAGTCAATTTTTATTTAGACGATTCCACTGATAAAAACTGAATTGGCCAACACTAAATGCTATTTTGAACTTTGATAACTCTTCCATCTCAACTTGCCAGTCGGCACGGTGTAAATCCAAATAAGAAAACAATTTGGCAGAAGAAAGAACATCTATATTATCATCAAAATGTGATGACATAAATGCACATTTTCTTGTCATAATGTTAAAATGCCGCCAATCTACACAAAACATAAGGCTACAGTCGGATTAAGTATTTAAGTACAATGTTAGAAGAATAAATGGATTTGAACTCTCGTATAAATCCATTCGCTACATCGACTTTACGTCTTGACGTACTTTCTCATACAGAGCAGGTGAAATAAGTTTATACGAAACGAACCTTTAAATAGAGTTACATCATCAAGAACAATTGCATGTTGTTCTAAATCTGTCTTATCCAGATCATTAGTACTAGTGAAAAATATATGCTTCAACTTTCTCAGCACTAGTTGAAATCTAAGGTTTTGCTCATCTGTTAAATAAGCAGATTCAACCTTGATGCCAAGGTCTTCAAAAACCTGATCGGAAGGGGTTTCAAGACATAAACATGACGTTACATCATCTACTACGTTGGCCTCTGATACTGTACAAATTTGAGAATTTGGTTTGAATGATAATATTTTTGCAGACATATTCCATATTCAGACAGGCATTTTTACAGCAGACGAGTGATGTAACTTCACAACTCGCGGACATACTGTATAACCTGTTGTACTATCAGGCGTTTCAATAACAACTGGGAAACTATTATCATCAACATTTCTTATTTCAACATTTATGGTGACCGTCCCATATGGTCTCACGGTAACTAACCCTCTTTCGCCCACAATCACGAACTGAAAATGTGTGGCAGTCAAAGCCATCAAAAGCAGACTACCATTCAACGGGGACCACTGGGAGATGTTCTTCGTTTTGTAGAGGGATGCCTTTAAACGGTGAGATACGTGTGTACCCAATATATCAGGACATTGTTCATTAAAACTATTATCTGCAATAACCAGAATAGATATATCAAGATTAAAAGATGATAGAAGAACGGAACTGTAGATTCAAAAGAACCAACATACTGTAAAGATGACCAATCTGCTATTGAGAGAGAGAGCAAGGGAGAGAGAGAGAGAGAGAGAGAGAGAGAGAGAGAGAGAGAGAGAGAATAATGAATTATAAGCAGAAAAGCAGAAGTATAGAATTACACATAGCCCGTGTATCTACTACTTAGTGAAAATTAGCTTCCACTACGTTCTACTACTTAATGAAAAGTAGATGTCTATTAGGTTAACCTATCAACATATAAATAAATGTATCCGATAATTCTGTATTTTTCGGTCGTTCCTCATCACGACCGCCCATTGATTGACCCATTACAGAGGTAGTTAACCTTTTGGTTGTTCCTGCTGGGATTGTAATTGTTGACTGCAATTATTTTTACCTCCTTCTTTGTACGAGTTGCTGCGTTGGTTTCTATTGTTGTATCTTCCTCTGTTATTATTGTTCCTGTGTTTATCAGTGTTCTTGTTGTAACTGTAGCTGTAACAGCTGTTGTTACTGTCTTCTATTGTTGTGTCCTCTACCGCTATACTAATTATACAAAGACAGTGGTTACACATATCTTGGACACACGCAATCTAAAACACGCTTACTTCATATTTAAAATACTAATATGACGACTATAACCAGGCCTAAATACACATATCACAATATGAATGCATGCAGACATATCAGAAATAAATACGTTTTCATATATATATATGAATGCATGTTTACATATCGAATATGCATCAGTGCATTTAAGTTTATGAAACGTTTAATCAATCAATTAAGCTTGATTATTGTACCATTGCATTCTTCCTCATTCATAAGCTATTGTGTTTGTTCCGTTCCATTGAGAATATAAAATAGTGACAAATGACTATTAATAAGCCATCACATATATTAGTTTCTTAGGTTAGAGATACCTTTTAAAGATTGTTAAATTGCATCGCTCGATTACGTATTAATAAAAAAAAAACCTTTCACTGACACTGAACGCATCACTTACTTGTTACCAAATATTAGTCCTGAATTTCAGGCAACAACACACTTGGCGATACAATTTGGGACTCAGTATCATTCTTTTGGGTGGGGTGATTGGACAATCGTAAATACTTGGCAAAATTACCGTAATCCTTCTGTTTATTCCAGTATTTATACATCAACGAGGTTGTACTACTGAATACTGTGACGTCATTTGAACTTTCAGCTAAAGCAACTGACCAATCAACCTGCTCAATTGTGGCTTTCCCAACATTGCTATTTAACGGACCCAATCAGAAAGAGCTGTGTCCGTTCTACAGACTGTGACCAGCAGGAAGACGCAGCCGTCAAAGTGCATAGTCACTACACCTGTGAAAACACATTCAACACATAGGTTAGCCATAATAAGTGCACTACATACATACTGAAAAAGTGACAAGAGAGGCCGCCGCATGGGAACAGTCGGTTGCATGTTTGCAACTGGGCAACTTAAACAAGATTAACGGGTGCAAAAGTCATGCCAGAAAGCAAATAAAATGGAAAGTGATCTTACCTACCATAAACATTGTAATTGAAATTGTAAATGCATGTAAATCATACATATATGGCTATGTTTCTTACTAGTATTTGAAAAGCTTTTAGTTTAAAGGACTTAATTTTTAGTGTTCTGATGTTTTCTGAATTTAACAAATTGATAAACTTAGGCATGTTGGGTCTTTCCCAATAATATTCATTTATATATATTTTTCACAGATCGGAATATAGCACACATTCAATAATAAAATGATATCAATTCTCTAATTCATTACATACTCTGCACTTTCGTTCGTCAAATGGTGTTCTAATTGGCCGTATCGAACGGCCTGCCTCTACTTCTAATCGATGCGACGAGACTCGTAACTCAGCAAAAGCTTTGATAAACTTTAAATAAGGCTACAATCTAAAATTATATGGTGTAAAATCATGTACGCTTCTTTAGATCTATAAATGTATACATATGTTATATGATACAAGTGATGCTATATAATTTTGATGAAACTATATACAGTATCAGGAGCATTAAATATCTCAGATTGAGATTTCTCTATACTTAAGAAGCCTTACTTCTCTAAATGATGACTAGATCTCATTACACATAAGGTGGCCGCACATAATGGAAGCCGTATTAAATCTTTATACATTGTTAAATTACAACATGCAACATTGCATAATCAATGTAAATGAAGTTGTAGCATTTTTAAAATTTGAGTTAAGAAAAATCTCAAGTTGAGATGTTAAGTGAAACAGAAACAGGTATACAAGACATGGCTAAGAACCCGGACACGTATCCGGTGTCTCTGTCCGTTCAAAGCTTTATAAAGAACTCGCTAACAGTAAGTCACAGTCTTTCCGGTCGCTGCACAAGACAGCAAATAGGAAAGCGCGATTGTCGATTGAAATTTAGATACAATGCTTTGATGGGAAGTATTCCGAAACACGTCTTTAGGAGTGAGGATTGTTTTATGTTTTAATGACTGGGCCGAACAGACTATCATCTAAATGACAATTTTACACCTCAACTTGACTGGTTTCATCAAGTACACATTTACTACCGTATACTTATCTTCGTAAGTGATCAACAGCATGATATAAAAGACATATAAGAAATCAGTTGATGATGAGCTTACTTAAATAGTAATTATAGGGAGATCTAATTCTGAAAACATTACGTGAACAATCGTCTAATTTCAACCCATTTATACACTATAAGCTTATTTAATATGTGATTTTAGCTCCTATTGGACGAATAAGCCGAGCGCTTTGCGTGCAATATACCGCCAAGTATCCAGATGAAGTAATAACATTTTTATAAACTGGTGTTGATTAACTTAAACATATTAAAACAAATTCTGAGAAAGTAATTGAATAACTTATGTAAACAGCAATTGCTTGTTTGACAAATAAAGTACTTGAAAGAATATTACTATATATTTACTTATACTCTTAATAGCAGGGTACGTTATAACGAGTATAACACGTGGTGGGATAATGCAGATGGATACACGAGTTAACTCTTTAACGTCGATTTGTTTGAACTTAAATTCCAAATCATTATAACAATAATAATAATTCTTCTACGATGTGTTATGATGTGTAACATACACATGCACTTTTTGTGTCGGGGGAGTTCTATTCATTTATATCATGAACATCTAAGTTAAAATATAAAATATTCACATATGCATACATAAAATTATATACGTATGTGGTGCACAAATCTGTAAAAGTCCTAACCGTTATCTTAGTGATCAACCTTTGCTTCCTTTCAATCATTGACATGGTGTCCGAGTTCCGTTGTACATTTACTCAGTAAAGCAATTGCAAAAAAAAAGGTTCGTGATCACTTGCCCTTAGTCTTAGCAATGCATCGTAATTGTAGTGATACTCGCGACGACTTCTGTGATATGTTTTATAAACAGTACCGTTGCGACATTTTAAAGTTAATGATGAATATTACAGCTACACTGCTAGTCAATGATGTGGTCAGCTGGGTGGGGATGGGGGACACTCGTCATTGCTTGTTTCACTCATTTTATCCCAGGACAAGCTCGAGAGGATGGAGCGATAATGTTGGTCTTGACTTGCCGAGCTAGTTTAGAATAACTATGTCTAGAAAATAGATTGTCTGCTCATAAGTGTAGAATAGAAACCGGTTGATACACAGAATAGAATTGACCTTTGATTCGGAAATCCGATATCATTTTGCTATTACCTGTCCGTTGTACATTGACATTCGCACATTTTATATAAAACCGTATTTTTACAATAGACCCAGCGTTTATAAGTTTATTGAATTGATGAAATCAGCGAAACAACAATTAATTTTGTACGGATCTACACATAGAGACATGTACTTCTTGAACACTGAACACATTTCCAATGGTTCTTATTGCCATAGATAGTCCAAGTGTCAACCTCTTATTGAAATAAAAACTGCACTTATATTTAAAAATATAAGACTTATTGTTCATAAAATGTGATACGTGACAAATATATTTAGTGTATTGTGTGTATGTATGATATAAAAAAGAAACATTATATGTTTAAGTTCAAATGAAGAAATATTTAATAATCTTTAAAAATAAACGCGATCCACAAATAGCTCTGCCGATATAACAAAATCCACAAACAGCTCTGCCATTTTAACAAAATACATAAACAGCTCTGTCGATATTACAAAATCCACAAACAGCTCTGCCGATATTACAAAATCCACAAACAGCTCTGCCGATAAAACAAAATACATAAATAGCTTTGCCGATGTAACAAAATACATAAACAGCTTTGCCGATATAACAAAATACACAAACAGAACCGTCGATATAACAAAATCCACAAACAGCTCTGTCGATAAAATAAAATACATAAACAGCTCTGTCGATATAACAAAATCCACAAAAAGCTTTGCCGATATTACAAAATCCACAACAGCTCTGCCGATATAAAAAAATCCACAAACAGCTCTGCCGATATAATAAAATCCACAAACAGCTCTGTCGATATAACAAAATCCACAAGCTCTGTCGATATAACACAATCCACAAACAGCTCTGTCGATAAAATACAATCCACAAACAGCTTTTCCGATATAACAAAATCCACAAACAGTTCTGCCGACATAACACAATCCACAAACAGCTCTGTCGATATTACAAAATCTACAAACAGCTCTGCCGATAAAGCAAAATTCACAAACAGCTCTTCCGATATAACAAAATCCACAAACAGCTCTGCTGATATAATAACATCCACAAACAGCTCTTCCAATATAGCAAAATCCATAAACAGCTCGCCGACATAACAAAATCCACAAACAGCTCTGTTGATATTACAAAATCTACAAACAGCAATGCCAATACAGCAAAATCCACAAACAGCTCGTCCGATATAACAAAATCCACAAACAGCTCTGCCGACATAAAAAAATCCAAAAAAATGGCAAAAAACTCTCAAAATCCAAAAATTCCCAAAATTAAAAAACCTGTAGAAAATGTTATAAAAGCAAGCAGTTAATGCGCTGAATGTTTAGGAAATTTTGTCGCGTTTATTTAGGTCAGCTACCACCAGTGCGCTTTCCATAGACTTACATTATAACATTTGACCTTATTTTCACTATTTCCAACATTCCATTGTTATATTAAAGTACTAGCATATACTCAAATCAAAATGTCCAAAAATGGGGTGATACTTTTATTGTGATAATTTGCCAGTTTGACATTTTCATCTAACCAAACATCAGCCTCCTATCAAAATATATGCCATGAACATACCTTATAATTTCTTTCGGCCAATCCGAAAACTCATTTTAATGATGGTAGCAGACCGTAACAGTATCGTCGTTTCCAATTAATCAAACTGGCTTTGTTGGCTCTAACTTAAGTATCTGTTTCGTTTTTCGAGTCCAAGGGAATCAATCCAAGGAGTTTTGATTATTCATTGAACCTTTCAAGTTACATGCTTACATGATTAAAGTGATCTTGATGTTAGTGAATAGTGTTTTGTTATAGAGTTATATAATTAAACCAGTCAATTTATGTTCAACATTAGTTAAAGATGCATCACATATAACTTTAAGAACCGTTTATTGAATAAAAAAGAAGAAAGTCCCATTCGAAAATAATTGTTTATTCCATCCTTATTTATGAGAAATGCGTTAAAACACAGGTCGGCATTATCTGTTTTATTCGTCAATGTTTTAGCATAACCCAATACTGGCCAATGAGAAACTTTATTTTGGGTTGCGATTAAGTATTTGGTCAACAAAATTAAAGAATTTTACACTATAGAGGCAAAATACAAAATAAACTAATAAACAGAATATCCATAATATATGATATTTGATATAGATATGTTGTTTTACCGCTAAGATCGAAAAATATCGGCGCTACAGGTGAGTCTCTTTAAATGAGTGATTTAGACATGAAATGCGTGAAAATATTAAAATATGAAATGTGAAATGGTGATCCATACTTGATCCATATGTTTAAATTTATTGAGTTAATACAAAGTAAGAAGCATTCAGTTTTATTAAATCTTTGTAAATATTCTTATCAAGCTTTTGGTGTTTGTAAATCCTTGTATAATCAAAATGCATAAATGTTTTCATCTATCTATTTATGTTGATCTACTCAAGTATGTAATGACAATTTATAACGTCATATATCTAATTTAATTGAATCTAACATTATTGATTATGTGTCTATTATCTACGTGTCATGTGATGCATTTATTATTTGAATGTGTATGTAATGAGAAACATTATATGTTTAAATTACTGAATAAGATTATTTTAATCTTGATATAATAAAATTAGATAAAATAAAATGTGCTTTGTATAGTATTGTTTTGAAACAGTAGCTATATATTAACGTTGAAGATGTTATGTTTCCGAGTATTAGTTTGTATGATTAAAATTGATTTAGTCATTTCTTTTCAGAGCAAATGTAATGGTACTGTATATTTATTAATAATTTTACATTGATTAAAATTGATAAAATACATTTTTCTATGCATTAAATAAAAATATTTGTTTGTAATGTTGTTACTGTTGTTGTATGAACGTATATGTAATAAAGTATAAAGCTATATGGATCCTGCGTTCTGTTCTTTTATTTGTTTTAAGAGGGAGAAAGGGAGGGCTAAAAGGCATTAAATAATAAGATGAATTGGATTAAATATATTCTGAAAAAAATGCCGTCATCCGTGTCTGTATTTCTACAACTAATAGTAATTTCTATATTAATAGTGTTAAATTAGACGTTGAAAATAGTCATCAAAAATTACAAAAAATATGAATTATATTTTGAATAACTATATTTTCACAAAATTATCTTATTAATTTACATCTGATGAAGTTCATCTTTTTTTTAAATTCATACTGCCACCGAAATACCATGCCACGTTAAGAATTCTTAATTTAACTAGTTAAATGTTAGATTGAAACCACTTATAGCAAACACAATTTATTATGAATATTACACTTGGGAAAACAAATAGTGCCAATATCACGGTACCCAGTAGTATGGACAGATATAACACACTCTTAACGCTGCCCGTGGCATATCGATTGAATGTAGAATGGATCGGTCGCATGACCGGTTACGACTTAATACAGATTAACCTCCCTTGCGAGAAATGTTGGAATTCTTTCACATGCCAATTCATTAATTTCAATATTAATAAATATAAGAAACACAGTATATCCATGTCAAACACAAAGCACAGTAAAGTTGCTACAAAATTATTAAAACAAATAATGCAAACACAAAATCATACTAATTACAAAACATGCCAGCAAAATAAGTGATAATCGCCTTGAGAAGGTCAGTAGAAAAGGGGTCACTTAATAACAAAAGTGAGACGTCAACCAAGTTTTCGCTGAAGCAGCTTACCAATTAACGCAATTGCTATATACTAGACCAAAATGATAATTGATAGCTTGAGTTGATCGTTCAGTTATTCAAATGTTAATTGCCTGCGATTATTACTAACTGACTTTCTAATTGTTCCACATTTACATCAGAGGCTGCCAGTGTCCAAGAAATTAATTAAGATAATGTTAGCAAATGTAGTGAACGCAGCACAGTATTTTGTTGTATTACAATGAATAAATGTCCATTCTGCTCTGTGGCATCCTTTAGTGTAACAAAAACCCTTAGTAAAACAACTAAGACTTAACCATGATTTTAATAGTTTCCAAGGCACCGCGCCAACATATCTCTATGATAACATCCATAGGGTGTCTTCTATTCATAATTACACGTGGTTTAGTGAAAGTAATTTTATAGTTCCGCATGCTAAGAGTTTCGATTCGGGCACCTTTTATTGCAATGCAATTGCTACTGGAATAATTTGCCTAACGATTTGAAGAAGTTAACTAATAAGCAAACTTTTAAACGTGAAGTTAAAAAACATTTATGTATCTCCTCGCAGGCTAGAGAAAATTTGAATATCTAATTTTCAAGTATATGTTGAAAATATTTCTTGTATTGTGAACCACTTATATGTATTATTCAGTTATTCAGGGTATAAGCTAATTCAATGCTTTTGTATTGTTACATTTTAACAAGTTTATATCAAATGTCTACATTCTTAATATTTCATGTATATCATATTTTTTAAATGTAAAAAAAAAACACAATTTTAAGGGAAAGGACCCCGTTGGAAATAAGCGCGTATGTTGCTCTAATGGGTTATCCCAGGTTATAAGATCTTTTTTTTTTTAGATGATTGCTATAATTATTATACTTTTTATTTTCTTGATTTATTACTGTTATTTTATCATCATCATGATATATATGTTGTATACTGATCTTATATACCTGAATAAATTTGAATTGAACATTTGTTACACTAATGGTTGACACCGCAACACTAAGGGGCGATACGTGACATATTGTTGCAATATGCAACACAATTTAGGAAATCATCTTCTCTTAGGCTGTTATATCCCAACATATTATGGCAAATTACACAACTTATACAATTTATCTGTTTAATACTGATACGTAGTGTTTATGCAAGCGCCTTGAAATTGAGGATGGGGTGGGGTAGTAAAGGGGATATAGTGCTACCAATGTCCGTCCGTCGTACCGATCGCCCATTCGTCTGTTCTTCCGTACGTCACGATTTTCAGGTCAAGGCCACAGTTGAAAAATCGCTGCCAATGCTTACCGGCATTATATTCCATCCGATGCAAGTTACACAGATGTCCAGAACAGTGCTACTTCGGATGCGATTGCGTTTCACGATTTTTGCGTGTTGTTATATGAGAGATATCTGCTCTTTTGTGTCATTGCAGACAAATGAGGTATCTGATAATTGAAGTCAATGGTGGAAAAAATCTTATTTTGATATGGTGTTGTTAATTTTCTACATACGAATGGAGAGCTATTTTATAAGTATATGTGATTGCATTTCTCAACGTGTCGCTAGAGAATACTGCTTTAACCTCTAACCTTTGGTATTTTTTAAAATATATTTCTGCAAATACACAGATTTAGAAACACTTTTGCGACATGGTTTGTCTGACATTATAGCCTGTAGTTCGAACGCAGTTTTCCTGATTAGGTCCATATAATAGCAATATTGGAGAAGCCACATTTAAGAGCATGTTAATTGGTCAGTTGCTTAAACTGAATTTTGAATAGCGTCACAGTAAGCGTTTCGTTGCTATGCATTATGGGACAGACATAGAATTGCCTGCTGTGTCAATGGGGTAAAATAGATTTGCTTCAGAAAATATCAGGTTCTTGAGAAGAGCACTGACTCTAGACGATGTGATTCACAAGCTTTTCAAGACCCTAGGTCAGTGTCGCTTTAAAATTTCTGCTATCAAGACGTTTAGGAATGATTCGATTTAACATCGTACTGAATGTTTGCTGGTTGACCCTTTCACAGTTTGCAATCACAGTTGCCAAATTTGTCAAAAGACTCACCGCCATTGAGTCCGAGAGTTTTTCCTAAAGTCTTAAACTGACGCTTTATAGGTATTGTGTAATTATTTTCCTATTACAACTCTGGCTTCTGGAGGTTTTTATTCTTATTAACAGAATAGCTTGGATAAGTCCTTTTATGAAAACTATTTTTGTTATAGACGCTCAATATTCTACTTTGCACAGTGGTTCTTTTATTGTCATCACAAATATATCTGTTAGTTATCGAGTACATCCAATCACAACAGCTCTTGTTTCTTTATTTGTGTTATCCCGAGCGTGTTTGCGTTTTACACTATATACAGTACATGCTCTCGCATTTATGCGCGCTACTTATTTACACTGTTTCAGTTTATGAACTGACAACGGAGAAGAGCGGTTGTTTGTATTTTGTATACCTAGATTCATTTACTTTAACATTTAAAAAAATAACTTAACTATTGACTAGTTATTTACGTAGGGAGGGACCAACCTAGGTCCATTAATACTGACTGCGCTGTTTGCCACCGAGTTGAGATGGTTTATCAGTTTATTGTAGATCATTAAAGCCACATTTGCATATAATTCAACATGTGTTTTTCTTTAATTTTATTGTCAAAGACTAAATCGCGGCCAGCGATAAAGTCACTCATTGGTCAGTATCGGGTTATGCCAAAACATTGAAGAATAAAACGGAAAATGCCGACTTTTGTATTAATGAATTTTTCATAAATAAGATAAATTACAAGGACAGAATCAACCATTATCTCTTTATGACTCAATAAACGGTCCCTCCTTTACTGAACAGAAAGTTAAAGGTGATGAATCTTTAACCAGTAGCATCTTGTGAAATCGTTATATATACATTATAGGACTCAAATTATTATTTAATGTTAAAGGTTTTACACCAAGCATAGTTATCGTATGTAAATTATCTTTCATAAAGGTGTGTTGATTTTGGTTCTCAATAAATGTAATCGCCAATTACTTGTGTTTTTATTTGATGGTTCACCCTTTGCAGTTGCTGCTTAGTAATCTATTCTTATATATCAGCAGTGCATTATCACCTCAGTCGGTTATTTGTCTGACTATTAATCCAGGGGTTGTGAGTTTGGTAACAGTCTCCGTGATGATTGATATAAAACATTGAGTCTCATTATCATTCGTCTCTCACTGCTGATTCAAGTGGGCAAGTTATCAGTTACTTGCAGAGATGTGGTGTGCTCGAGTGCTGGTTAACCTTTCACGATCCCAGGAAACAGTGATAAGGTTAACTGATCACCTGTTAGCCCTCGATGGCATAAAATATCAAACTGCTATGCTTATTAATTGACTTGCTGCTGTTTCACCAACATATTCTTAAATCAGCGACTTGATTAAAGAGACTGGCAGGCTAATATCACGCCCCAAATACTTAAAAAACTTTTATCTAGGAAAGCATCAGCTGATCATAACTTTAGACTGGTTCCATTAAATCTGAATATGGTTTTATCGATGTTCATTATATAATTGATAAGTGACCAGTCAAAATTAAGTTTTTATTTATTAATAATTATTTTTTTTAAGGAAAATATAGGTAAAACAGAAGCCATATCATTAAACATGCTTTTTACTGGTAAGGTTTCTGTTTTATCGAATGGGTTGTTAATGAATATGCTGGCAGATAAATGTGGACCAACTTTGCTTCTTTGGTTGCCTTAGACAATTTATGTCAGCATAGTGCATGCATGTCGTAAGAGGCAACAACTTCAGTACTGGATACATTTTACTGAAACTCTGCTGTTCTACAGGTATCAAAGTTCTAGGTTTAGTCTGCCTATACCTTTGTTGATTTTTCTATTCAATTTGTTGGTCAGTTTTATACATGGAAAGGGAGTCTGGAATCTTTCTTCCTATTGTTTCTTATATTGCATTGTGTGTATTGATACACCTCTAAACCGAAATTTATTTTGTTGTATCTAAGGAAGCAGTACAAAACTGATTCCCGTATGCACAAGTCACAAGTATGCGCCAAAACTGGCTTTTGTTGTAGAAAGGGATACATATGAGAAAATAAGGGGGCAAAAGCGTCCCTGAAGTCATTGAAAAATTGAGATTGAAATACATAAAAATGCTAATTTAACAATTTATTACAGTTTTTTACTAATATATATATTTCTTTAGATAATCTGTACCGGACATGCTGTACCTAAAAGTAGCTATGCCATTGACGTTTGTTTTTGAATGGGGCTCAATGGCATTTTCAACAACCACGGACAAGTTAACTCTTAATAGTTTCAGGCCAAATATGTCATTTTCTCTCTCAAAATGACACACAAATGTTTCAATGAGTTGTTAATTAACATTTCAATTAAATTCCATAGTCAGTCCCTGTGATGACTGATATATAACGTTGCGCCTCATAGTGATTCGTATCTGAAAGTAACTAGCAGAGATGGGTGTTTTAGTGATCTGGTCAACATTCCAGGATCCCAGGAAACAGCGTTTAGGTTAACTGATTGCCTGTTAGCCCTCGATGGCATAGATAAGATGCTAAATATTAGAAAAAAAAAATCAATTTGTCAATAATGCACTCTCAATGGTGCACGTGAAATCTTTAAGCTAGGCCAATTCCTTGGTTTACATCAATCAGAACAATGGGAAAATGTTTTAAAAAAATTGTTTTTATTCCATTTCTCAAATTGGATAATTAATATCATAAAAATAATAGATCAGTTTGATTAAATAATACATATTGGACACACAAAATTTCATTTATACACATACAAACAAAATCAATAATTTTGTCGTTTATCCCCCCTACCCCACATGTGAACCGACAAACAACGTACAGATCCATCTCGTATAAATAACAATTACTGCACAATTATTAGTATGCATACATAGAGCTACATAAACATAGTCCGGTAAATATTGCGAAACAGTCAATATGTAATCCTCAAACCAGTTTATCACAATTGTAAGCCATTGTGAAATCGAAATCTTATGCCATTTCCATATTTAGGCCAGAAATATTTTCTGATTTTAAATCAAAACAAATTTTATTCCTGAAATGGTTCCCTGCTTGAACTCTGATGATTGATACTGTGGAACCAGTGTGATGGAAAAATCATAAACATTGAAATAGAAGCTTACATCAGATCAGCACAGATAATATTTAATTGACATAATTAATAAGAACAACCATTTCAGCTCATCCTCTTCTTCTGGTTTACAAAATAAAAATTATAAAGACTTATTTTGTAAATGTATGGTCAAGCAAGTGTAATTCGATTGTTGATTTTCAATTTACTTTCATTTCAGATACATATCTATTACATATACATGTATCAGAACTTGTAAATTTATGTTAGACAAAATTAACACTATCACTTTCGGAGATTTTTATAAATCTAAAACACTGTACAGCCACTATAATAAATCCTGTACAATGATGCTGCAGTAATGGTGATAGAATTACATTCTGTTAAATAATCGCATCAGCTTTATTATATGTTATGCATTGCATATTTGGTCATTTATAATCTGGAATACAAACCATTATAACAATACAAAATAAATTCCCAGTATTAAAACAGAGAATCACTTTAAGAATATTCAAGACAATTAACAAACTTGGTTAAAGATAAGCATTACAACAGGTAGGTAGTGGCCTGGCTTTACAAATACAAAATAACACTTCTCATACTTAAATATTCTCTCTCCAATATTTTTAAATCGATAATCAAGTGGTTCGCTTTGACAATATCAAAAAATGGCTGCTAGACAAAATTTTGTTCAGGAAATATAAAATTGATTATGACAGTGGCAATGGTGACGTTTTAAGTCTCGCTCAACAGGTAAGAACATGTAGTCATAATGAGACATTAACCTCATTCAGATACATGTTTGACGCAAAGTCAGGGATTTAACCCTAGTTATTTTTTTAAGAATATTAAGTTTTTTTTGGTGTCCGAGCCAACAGTCAGAATAAGCAACACAAGAAATTGAAGCAAATGTTATTGGAAATATGGCAGTATGATTTAAAGAAGAGACATCAGCAAATATATCAGTATAAAAGGTTCATAAAGTGTAAGTGGTAGATATAGGCAATATCTACAATGTTTAATCTATCAAAAAAAGTACTCCATTAATTAAAAAAAATGTATGAAGTACGAGCATCAGAAACAATGCTTTTTTTGATAAAATGACATGCTAAATATACATGCATTTTAATCATATAATAGTTCCCAGTGATAACTAAATTTTAATATACAGTATTTGTATATGCCCAGTCAAGACTCTATTAATTTAAATATTTGTCAAACACTATGATGAAAATAAGCAATTTTCATTGTTATATGTTGATTGATCTCAATCCATAAAATTAGCTTCTTTTTTTTTAAATAAACTTGTTTCCCATACAAAGCTGTACAGCTGCGTACTTGTTACCTTCAGCTTTCTCCTTCAGTCATTTCACAAGGCACTTATTAAATAAGTAGAACACAAAAACAATCTCCTCTCACTTTACTTAGTAACTGCCACAAAAAACAACAACACCATATTAAGTTTTTAAAAAATAATAAGCCAATTTCCAAGGAATTAACATATCGTACGGCATCTCTTAGTTGTATAATTTATTAAAACAATCCTGTTTTTTGGGTTTTTTTTTTTTTAAAAAAATCCAATAAAGAATAGGAATATCATCTGCAAAAACAAACATTCTCATCGAATAAAAAGGACCATATACGAAAATAACCATTGATTGAATATTAAGCGTCATTTTGACAATATCTGGGACTCCAGACAAACAGTTAATCAAACCACTCTTTCCTGGAATTCTTGAAATAACCAGCACTCAAGCACACCCATATATGTAAACAATTGATAATTGACAAAAACACAATGGACAGGTGAGGATTCTAACTCACAACCACTGAATTGATAGTACAAGTAAGATGTGCTACCGACTGAGTTAACTGGGCCCTGCTAATTTAAGCCATTCTTGAAACTACAGTACACCAATTTACAGGCAAATTAAATATTAAATAATATAAAAATGAAGAATCATGTTGATTATCATACAGTTTAATACTTGTTAACTAATACATGAATATATATGAGAGGTTAAGTATTGATAAACAAATAAATACAGAATAAGACAAGTATATATCATATAGTATTCATCATAATATTCACATGCAACATCAAGACATGCATAATGGAGATGAACATGATGATAAAAATGCTGACATTATAATGTATGAATAAATTCCACCAACTGTCTATAAAGCTGACATAATAATGTACAAATTAAAGCAATTTTTGTACATATAGCGGATATAATAATGAACAAATAAATTGTCAATTTGGTTAACAGTATAAAGCTGACTTAATAAAAAGCAAATAAATGTCAATTTGGTACACAGTATGAGACAGTACCAATAGATACAATTTGGTACCCAGAAACTGTCCATAGTGCTGACATGATACAGTCGATCTGATGATTATCAACTTGTTTGGAATCCAGCAATGTTCATACAGACAACATGGTACTTAACAAATTATGGTACCCAGCAATTGGTAATCAATTTATTAGAGTTACGGTATTCAGATTCCACATAATACTGAATGCTAATACATACATACAATTTACATATCTATGAATGCAAAGTATATATTCATACATTGACGCTTTATCATATACATCAGTTTTCAGAAGCTAAATAATTTGATTTGTTTACCTTACCTATTTCGAATGAACTGCGTTTGGTAGTCCGATCAATCATTGTAAATATCGACGGTGTTAATAATTGTGTAACGTTCAAACGTTTTTAAATAATACATTTATTAATATACAATTGTTTTATAAGGTCATGATAGCCAATGACTCTCGGGTACCATGCAAACAACTGAACGAAAGAACTAACATAACGGTTAGAAAGTTTTTTTTAAATATTTGCATAATATCATTAGTCCATTTGTTATGACGTATTTCTTCATTGCTGAAGTTTTGTGTCCAAAAGAACGCAAGAACTATTGTGTAAAAACCTATTGTGTTACTTGTTTCTATTCGGTTGTGGACATGGTGTCCCGAAACAGGACTATTGATGCATTACTTTAATTAGTGCTATTTTCATTAACATTACCATTTTCATTAACATTACCATACAATACACATACCAGTAAATATTTAAATGTTTCTACCTAATGATGGATATTAAATTAGTTATTTTTTGTTGTTTATGTGTTGAGTAATTGTTTTGTTGTTCATAGCGTTTCAGTTTGTGGTGTATTAGCATGTTCAAGAAAAAAAATCAGTGTCTGGCACTGTTTCATATTATTTATTCAGTGCGTTGAAATCAGCAACAATGAATGCGTTTGCCATATACAGACTGGGGAAAATAAGAAATAAATGGATAGCAGATGCTATATCTGAGATTCTGTGTACTTTTCTTTTGGCTGGTATCGAATTATTACTATTACTATATATATTTGCCACCATTTTTATAACTAAGTTTATCACATGTATGCTTAACACAAATATATTTATGTTGAAAGACATTTTGAAAATAAAACAACAACAGTGGGAAAATGAGTACTAGTCTAAGACTGTAAAATCGACACAGCTCTCTGGCTTGGGTCCGTTGCATAGCAATGCGATTTGAGCAGGTTGATTGGTCAGAAAAACATAAATGACACCACAGTTTAGTAAACATAAAATATCTTATGTTATTTGTTATTTTTTGCAATGCAAGTTACTTAAATATATAACAGTGTCGAATCCCATATAGCTTAGTGATAAAGGATAACTAAAACAAGTAAAAGCAAAAAACTGAACATACTTACTTTTTTATATATCTTGATAATTTAATCTTATATACAAATTTTATTTTTTCGATTGCTGAAATATGTTATCGAACCCAAGATCTCTAACATGAGCCGCCGACACTCTATCTACCGTGCGCTACCGCCACGCTTAACAGAATCAATTAGTTAAAATAAACTAACTATGCCAAATGACTCAAGGGCATACCATTGGCAATAAAAGCTATTGAAATTTTATTACATCAGTATTTATCAGTATGGTATCAAACCAATACAAATATGTAATACACTCGTCATTATGCAGTTAATGAAATGCCAATAAATTGATTATGAAAAATGTTTTTCGTATGCCTTAATAGCGATAAAGTTATTTCACGAACTGCTCTTCAAATTCTATCTTCCGTTCTTAACAATAATTATACTAAATATGTAAATTGGAATAAATAAATGTGTTTAAACCAATTTTCAATTAAAAGGAAAAGCATTAGATGTTTAGATGATATCTGTCCTTTAAGTGTTACAGTTGTTTGTGTATGCCTCTGGGGTTCAATCAGTGTTGACGTATCGCACTGCAAGCTCGTTTCCCGGTAGAGCACCTGCTTCGGGTGTGGGCTTGGGCTTAGCTGTATACTGTGGCTTTAACGCCTATGGTAGGTATTCTGTACTCACTGTGAAATGACCAATATTTGTAAGTGTTTATTTCTTGCTTTATTGGTTAAAAGGTATGATTTGTAAAAGTATTATTTCAGTTTTGAATGTCGCCATCTCATGAAAGAGCAAAGCTCTTAACTACAGGCATTTTATACAATGTACATATTATTTATCTCTCTAACGCCTTGCCTTCGTTCGAAGCTGAAGAAGCAACCGACAGAAAAAAAATTCGTTTGGTTCCAAGCAACTAGAAATAAAACGTTACCTAAAGTTAGCATATTCATTTATCTTAATCTCCATTGCTTTGTTTCTTGTTACAGGTGCTTGTATCAATCCGTTTATTACTTTGATGTTTTGTTTGACGGGTAAATTACAATTGAAGATATGGTCATTATTATTATATATATTATCGTATTTACAGGTGCTTGTGTCATTCAGTGTATTACTTTAATATTTTGTTTGACCGGCAAATTACAATGGAAGATATTCTCATTATAAGTGTATCTTATTTACAGGTGCTTGTGTCAATCCGTGTATTGCGTTGATGTTTTGTTTGACCGGTATATACCAATGGAAGATATGGTTATTATTAGTGTATCTTATTTACAGGTGCTTGTGTCAACCGTGTATTACTTTAATGTTTTGTTTGACCGGTAAATTACAATGGAAAATATGGCCATTATTAGTGTATCTTATTTACAGGCGCTTATGTCAATTCGTGTATTACTTTGATGTTATGTTTTGACCAGTAAATTACAATGGAATATATGGCCATTATTAGTGTATATTATTTACAGGTGCCTGTGTCAATCCGTGTATTGCGTTGATGTTTTGTTTGACCGGCATATAACAATGGAAGATATGGTCATTATTAGTATATCTTATTTACAGGTGCTTATGTCAATTCGTGTATTAATTTGATGTTTTGTTTGACCGGTAAATTACAATGGAAGATATGGCCATTATTAGTGTATATTATTTACAGGTGCTTGTGTCAATTCGTGTATTGCGTTGATGTTTTGTTTGACAGGCATATTACAATGGAAGATATGCCATTAGCATTATTTCGTATTTACATGTGCTTGTGTCAATCCATGTATTGCGCTGATGTTTTGTTTGACCTCCATGTTACAATGGAAGATATGACAATTATTATTGTATCGTATTTACAGGAGCTTGTGTCAATCCATGTATTGCGTTGATGTTTTGCTTGACCGGTAAATTACAATGGAAGAGATGGCCATTGTTTGCTCTGTGTGTATTAGCAGGTGCATTTATAGCAGCTTCACTCACCTTTGGAATTTATTACGGTACGGTTAAGTGCATTTGTATAAACATACTCATTGTGCAAGAGAATATACAATTAATTAATTCCGACATTCTTTGATGCACGAGTCTATCAAAATAGTGTCAATTTGTATATATGCAGTTGGCTCTCGTTATCTCAAACTCTGGCTGTATGACATGATGGCGGTTATGAATTAATTACCCTAGTTTCTTTATCTTTAAAAAAGCATTTCATTTTCGATATATTAATCATCATATTTTTATTTGAATGACATTATGGGTGTACTTTGAACTTGTTGAAAGCATTGTCTTTTTTGAATTTGTATTGTGAGTTTAGAAAAAATAAATGCATGGAAATTTGGGGTATGAGTACATGTTTTCTGCCGTGTACTTTCACTTTGTCGACATTGTACTGGACAGAAGTAAAAATGAATATATGCTACATGCCCCTACTTTTCTCATCATATATTGGTAGTGCAGAGGGAGGTTGAAAACATCAGTGGGTGAATTACATCTGATATCAGACTACTTGATATGTACACGTATGATCTATTCATATGATTTCCTATGGGAATCACATTGTTTAACTCTGGATAATGGTTTCAAAATATGTTATTAATCCCATGAACTTTGAGATAATGATATATAAGATGTAACCGTTAGAGTAATACATTTACACAATAAACATGTGTGTTATAAATTATCATAATGGTGTGTATATGTAAAAATTACTCTGAAGTATTCTTACTTTGCACTGCATATTTTGTAATCTCATTTTAACCATGAACTATCCCACATAATTATATATTGGGCTTAAATTTTACAATATCAAACTAACAACATATTATAATTAATAAGTGAAGTGACTGACAATAACACAGTTACAGGATTCTCTGATGTAGTAAGTTTGTGGTTGTGTTTTTTATCTCATAGTTTAACCGGTGCAGGTGTGTAATAAATTTTATAATATTAATAATATATATATTATACTATCTTTATAACAACATAAACGTTGACGACATAGGATTACTGTTACATAAATTATAGACTTGTATTCAGATGACCTATAAATAATTGATAAATGTGTTCTTTGTGATGGGATAATTATAATCTCATAATCGTGCTTAGTTATTATTCAATTTATTTAAATCGTTCTCGAGATTTATGTTAGCCTCACATAATTTATTTTGTCAACTTGTTTAATAAATGCAATGCTCTAGTGATCTTATGTGTAATACATACCAAACGCACAAATACAAGACACATGTAAATGGGCGTTCAAGAACAATGATTATACTCGTTGATTATTATCATGGTTGACTATAATGATGCAGACGACATGCATGATATCTTATTCAATAACAGTATATTGTGTGTTGTCTTCCATGGTGTGAGCGATTTGATAGCTTATCATCTTATTAATCTTTTATCATCAAAGTTCATACAAGATATATGCATATTATTTAACGTATATAACATTTAAATAAAAAAACTATGTATTTCTTTAAATCATTATGCGATATCCTTTTAAAACTTGTCATATTATGTTTAAAACAAATTGTCACCCATTTTAATCACGTCAGTATTTAAATATTTACATGGCTGTGTATTGATAAAACAGCGGAATATTATCCATAACCTATGGTTAAACAATACATGTTTTAGCGATTATACTCGACCAAATTGAGACGTATATAATACTCTTGACGTATACCCTTAAATATTATTAAGAGTGTACAGTGAAACCTGTCTTGAGACCAATCCATTTAATATATTGTTTTTAGCTCACAGGTGAGCTTTTGTGATCGCTTGGTGTCCGTCGTCCGTCGTTAAATTTTAGCTTCTAACAACTTTTCCTCTGAAACCACTGGTCCAATTTTGAGGAGCAAAAATGGCTTTTTAAGACAGGTTGTTTTGTAATGCCGGATAATTTGCTCTGAAATCATATCAATTGGAAATGACACATGTGGCTGCTTAAGACAAGTGGTTGCTTAACAAAGGTGACCGCTTATACACGTTTGACTGTATATAAGTACAATGTGAGCAGGAACAGAAATGCTAACGTTATGACTAATCAAAACTAAAACAATGGTTTATAAAATCGAATATCGATATGAATGGAACTGATGATAAAAACCGACTCCTCATCACAATATTAATATAATTTCTGTATAATTAATATTTTGCATTTATTTTAAAAGATGCTTGTGTTCTTTTAACATAAAAAACAGCGACTGTGTCTTCACTGGATTAAGTTGTGAAACAGCCTAGCTATAAACTATGTTAAACAATTTTGTTCAAACTATATAATATATAAATTTTCCTCAGGCTTCATGACTTATGATTAGTTAACTTCAAACAAAAGGAATAATAAAATGATATAATATTAAGAAATCATACAGACAACTGATCATACCAATTAACTATATACAGTATAATGTTTCAAACCTTGTAGAGTTGAACCAACTGTTGTTCAACACTATTCTAATAATGAGACCAGGTGTTCAGACATCGCGTCTGGACGGCATACGCTTGAGACTTGTTTCAAACTCAAACCAAAACTGTATGTCTGGAACACTGTTCATCCAGCATAAAAGTACATCTATACGTTTGAAGAATGTTTCAAACCTGAGTCTTCAAACTAAACTAAAGAGCATTAAACAAATACAAGTTTCAACACATAAATACAGTTGTTGTTTGAGAACGGTTTCAAACTAATAACAAAACTGTATGCTTGAAACGATGCTCAGTTTCCAGCACAAATATACACTTATAAGTTCGGAGACTGTTCCAAACCTATATGTCTTCAACTAAGATAAAATCAAGTTCCAGCACAAAGCTAAGCTGTTGTTTGAGAACGGTTTCAAACTAAAGCATCTGACTAAACTATTGTGCATGACACAATCCACAGTTCCAGCACAATTGATATTCCTATGAGTTTCAAACACAAGCCTTCCCAAAGCCTATCACCAGAAAGAATCTTTGTCGCAGTGCACTCTCCCACCAACGCAATTAAGCTCCTCCGAGGTTTCAAGTATACTTTGACGCTGAAAATCTCAAGCAGACTTCTTGCAACTTGTGTCGAAAGCAACTAGCTAAATATGGTATTGCTTTATTACGAAGCAGTAAACCGTCCTCTATTGAACCGTAAAACTCTGACTCTTATATTTATATAAACACCTTCTTTAAAATGGTTCATGATATTTGAATAATATTTCAATGATTGATTATAATTGTATCGTTCATATTTTTATGATGAATTATCTTTTAAAACTTATATGTTGTATAATATTATATAATTTTAGCAAATCAAATAGAGTTTACATTGTAATCGTGCATGTATCTCAGTTACAACCTCACATTTACAAAATGTCTACATTTCAACCGTGCATGTAGCTCAGTTACAAACTCACTTCTACAAAATGTCTATATTGTAACCGTGCATGTTTCTCATTTTCTTCCTCACTTTTACAAGTTGTCTACATTTCAACCATGCATATAAGACAGTTTCAATCTCACTTTAACAAAATGTCTACATTATAACCGTGCATGTAGCTCAGTTTCTACATCACTTTTACAAAATGTCTACATTGTAACCATGCATGTAGCTCAATTACAACCCCACATTTACAAAATGTCAACATTATAACCGTGCATGTAGCTCAGTTTCTACCTCACTTTTACAAAATGTCTACATTGTAACCATGCATGTAGCTCATTTACAACCTTATATTTACAAAATGTCTACATTTAAACCGTGCATGAAGCTCATTTACAACTTCATATTTACAAAATGTCTACATTGTAACCGTGCATGTAGCTCAGTTACAACCTCACTTTTACAAAATGTCCACATTTCAACAGTGCATGTAGCTCAGTTTCAATCTCACATTTACAAAATTGCTACATTGTAATCTTGCATGTAGCTCAGTAACAACCTCACTTTTACAAAGAGTCTAAATTTGAACCATGCATGTTGAATAGTTTCAACCTCACTTTTACAAAATATCAATATTTCAATAGTGCATGTAGCTCAATTAAATCCTCACTGTCACAAAATGTCTACATTTCAACCGTGATCAATTCACTTAGTTTCAACCTCACCTTTACAAAATGGCTACATTGTAATCGTGTATGTAGCTCAGTTTCAACCCCACTTTTACAAAATGTCTACATTTCAACCGTGCAAGTAGCTCAGTTACAACCTCACTTTTACAAAATGTCCACATTTCAACCTAGCATGTAGCTCAGTTTCAATCTCACATTTACAAAATTGCTACATTGTAATCGTGCATGTAGCTCAGTAACAACTTCACTTTTACACAGTGTCTAAATTTCAACCATGCATGTGGAATAGTTTCAACCTCACTTTTACAAAATATCAATATTTCAATAGTGCATGTAGCTCAATTAAAATCTCACTTTCACAAAATGTCTACATTTCAGCCGTGATAAATTCACTTAGTTTCAACATCACATTTAAAAAATGGCTACATTGTAACATTGCATGTAGCTCAGTTTCAACCTCACTTTTACAAAATGTCGAAATTGTAACAATGCATGTAGCTTAGTTTCAACCCCACTTTTCAAAAATGTCTACATTGTAACCATGGATGTAGCTCAGTTTCAACCTCAATTTTACAAAATTTCTACATTTCAACCGTGCATGTAGGTCAGTTAAAACCTCACTTTTACAAAATATCTATATTTCAACCGTACATGTAGCTCAGTAACAACCTCACTTTTACAAAATGTCTACATTGTAATCGTGTATGTAGCTCAGTTAAAACCTCACATTTACAAAATCTGTACATTTCAACCGTGCATGTAGCTCAGTTGCATCCTCACTTTTACAAAAAGTCTACATTGTAATCGTGTATGTAGCTCAGTTTAAACCTCACATTTACAAAACGGCTACATTTCAACCGTTCATGTAGGTCAATTCCAATCCTACTTTCAAAAAACATAAAACATTTCATTAGTGTATGGAGGTCAGTTACAACCTCACTTTTACAAAATGCCTACATTGTAGCCATTCATGTAGCTCAGTTACAACCTCACTTTTACAAAATGCCTACATTGTAGCCGTTCATGTAGCTCAGTTACAACATCACTTTTACAAAATGCCTACATTGTAGCCGTGCATGTAGCTCAGTTTCAAACTCACTTTAACATAATGTCTACATTTAAACCGTTCATGTAGCGTAGTTTCAACCTCACTTTTACAGAATGTTGTCATTTCGACCGTGCATTTAGCTCAGTTTCAACCTCACTTTTACAAAATGTCTACATTGTAACGTGCATGTAAGTCAGTTTCAACCTCACTTTTACAAAATGCCTACTTTTCAACCGTGCATTAAGCCCAGTTTAAACCGCACTTTTACAAAGTGTCAACATTGTAACCGTGCATGTAGCTCAGTTACAACCTCACTTTTACAAAACGTCTTAATTTTAACCGTGCATGTAGCTCAGTTTCAACCTAGTCAGTAACACGGACCAAATGGGCCCGAATGGGCCCTTTAAAAAGCAATGTTGGGAAAGCCTCATATGAGCTCGTTGATTGGTCAGTTGCTTTAACCGAAAGTTTGAATGACACAATTTACTAAACGTTCAATTGCTATACGTTGTGGGAGTGACATAGAATTCCCTTATCTTTCATTGGTGACCTGATTGAAGATATATCAGGTTCTTGGATAAACTAGTTTCAACCTCACTTTTAAAAAAAGTACATAAATGTTTATTTCCTTTTGACCTTGACAAGATGGCGTTCAAAATGGCCGCCAATTTGCTCGATATTCAATATTTAAATGTGAATTACATACATTATATACAATTATTCACACATGATAGTGTATAGTAATATTTTATTACTAAAATGATAATATATATATAGATCATTGATTTTTATGTTGGATGACATTTTGTCATCTTTGGGTATTTTAAAAAGAACAAGATGGCGTTCAAAATTGTCGCCAATTTGCTCGAAAAGCAATATTCAGATAAGAGATATATACTAGATATAAAGATATATAAAAAATCCATACCAAAGGATAATTTTAATGTGTTTGATGTTTAGGTGACATACTGGGTTGAACATTTTAAACTAAACAAGATGACGCGGCGTCCAAAATCGCCTCCAATTTGCTAGAAATGCAATATCGAAGATGGAAATTACTATAAGTATAAGCTATTCATACGCTTGATGAGTTTGGTGTTTAGGTGACAAACACAATTGCAATTAAAAGCACATGGCCTTTAAAATGACCACCATTTTCCTAAACAAATTTGATTTGTTTGAATATCTAGCGTCATGTTTATGCTATCGGATGTTAACATTTGATCATCTTCAATTATTCTGCAGGAGAACATGCTAACTTTGTTGGAACTGCCTTAAGAAAGTGCTTGGGTATCAATATTTGGTTGGTCAGAATCCAGTGCATGTTTCCATATATATGCCTGTCTGTGAGCTCTTTTTGCATTTCCAGCAAAGTTTCAGAATATGTTGTTAGTGGTAAAGTATTTAAAATATGCATTGGTTTACAATTACATCGCCTGCCAACTTTAGTGACTACTAAAGCCTCACATTTTTAAGACTATTCCTTTTCAGATACCACAATACCTTGTCATGTTATTGCAACCAGACAGCTCATGGTCGTTATATTTATGTATACAGTTCCTTAACATGTGATCCCCTTGGCACAGATTTATTAGGGTTTCCTGAATACAATTATGAGGTTAAAGTACAAATACATCAGTATCAATTGAAATTGCTGTTATACCTCTGTTTAGTTTATGTGCTGCTATGATCACTTGTGCATGGTATTAAGATCTGTCTCCTCGTGTGTAATTTTAATGTCATCCGTTTCAATAACAATATATCTATTTATCTCAGTTGGTGTGTCATTTTCTCAAAGACATGTAACAACAAGATTATGACCGTGTCTATGTCTTTCTAGGAACTACTTGATCGCTATCAGTTGACATCATTTCAGTAACTGTTAAAATTAGTGTCGGAGCTGGAATTGACATATTAAGGTTGAGTTGTTAAGGTGTATCCTGCATGCCTCTGTTTTCGCTACAAGAGCCTGTGATACATTTTGTGCTGAATGGCGAATATCTGTCGAAAACTAGGTAAACATCTTAGTTTCTATGTATTAGACCTTAAAGTTCTCAAAATAGTATTTCCAAAAACATTTATTGGCCATTACAGTAAAGCAGACTTTTCTATGAATATGCTTAAGTGTCTGTTAGTTGATTTGAGTTATGTCGCTCCAATACTTCTTTCTGCAGTAATGTCGTTGATTTCGCAATTCTGAGATATCCTGTATCTTTAAAAAATGATGTCGGTACAGGTTTGTAATACCTATATAACGTGAACCTGTCTGCACTCCTTATCTTGAGTATATCAGGGACTATCAAATAATTTAGCATTTCCTGCCTTTATTTGTCTCTTTGACACAGCCTTTATCTCAAAAGGTTACGAAATAATTTGATAGAAACTGCGAAAATTTCTTTTTTTATATTTGCTTACTACCATGGGCAACTGCTTTATCAGCATTTACTTTTGTGGAGTTATTTAACTGCTGAATATATTAACATAATAGAATATAGGTGTTAAGTTTAGTTGCGTGTTCAATACATGTTTATAATCGTGATTGGATAGGTCTTTGCATTAATCATCATTGGGACTCATACTTGACAAAATATCTTTAACTCTTCTGCAACTATGCACACTCAGTCTTCATATTTCCTATTTCCAATCATTCTGACTTCAGAACAATCCCAAGTATTACCCTCTTGTCATGCCTATATCTCACGAACGTGGTTTCAATTAGCATATCACTCTTCATAAAATTATGAAAGTACTTTCCATGGACTTGACGTTGTAGACTCCTTACCATGCGTAATTTATATGGCTAGCTGCGGATAAAATATGGCATCATAAGCTTAACTGCTACCAAATGCAAAGGCCAGTCAGCTTTTCTCTCAGCTCTGATGTACATACCCATTATAAATAATATTTTATTACATCATCTACTCATTACTTCTTGGTTTTACTTCTCTCAGAGAAATTGTTTTGATCAGTTTCCAACTCTTAATATTAAAATGTTTCGCATAAACAACTCCACTGCTTAAATAATGATATGACATTCACAGGGAACTTCTTTCAATCCAACATGTTCGCTACCACACCAAATTATAGCATGTACATTATGATGAAAACTGTCTACTTATCATTAACATGAACATTACGTTTACCTTTTTGTCTTTTCCACGTGAAAGTTATTTACTAATTATAAATTATGTAGTTTGACAAGAGTAGTAAAACAAGACAGACTGCACCAGATATTACAACAGCTGTATATATACCTTTATCGTTGTAGTGGGAAATTTGGACACATTCCGACATCATTTAAGAATATTTCATTCGCATATATTGTCAATTGTGTATTTTTTATTTATTTGAAATGGTAGTGACATATTTACTAAATACAATTTATTAATAAAAACATTTTATTTGCGCTTATAAAAAAAAATGTGCGAAAAACAGCATTTTCAATTCATTTGCCGCCATGTTGGCGGCCATCTTGAATTTATCAAAATGCTCAATGATGGCAAGATGTCATCAAGCTGATTTTGCATAAGCAATGACTAAGCTACCATAATCACCAAAAAATTACTATACACTTCCATGCAAGGTTCAGTGCTTTATCTGCCGGACTAAGTACCCCATCACTGCACTCCGTTTGCTCTCCATTTGTGTTCCGTTTGCGCTCAGTTTGCACTCTGTTCGCGCTCCGTTTGTGTACACTCATTTAAGGCGGTTAATTAAATGCACTCACAAACTCAAACATTCGCCCACGAGCTATGTAAACTGCGTATCTGAATGTTCTATACTATCTTTATTTAGCACTCCGTTCTTCGTTCGCTGCGGTCGTTCAGAGGTCGCTCAACCTGCAATCCGCTCAGTTCGGTTTCCTGCGTAAACCTAATAGCAACATCTCAACTCGTTAAAAGATTATATAATGAATTCTAATTCAAGCTGTTCATTTAGGGCAATAAATAAATTCATACATGGATAATTTGATTCATAATCCGATTGCTTGCCTGCATATTGTGTCGCTCGCTGAATTTATCGGAATTTATCTTGATTTATCGGTTCATTGACCACGAAAGAACCCTGCCGGTGTGCAAATATTGCTTTGGATGTAACTTGTGCCAGGTGAATGATTTTTCATTTCACCCACGACATGTGATTATATAAGAAACATATGTCTAAATCAATACTAAAAAAATGTAGTATCTTTAGAAAATATTTTATAACTATTCACTATTATCGTTGTTATTATTATTTTTATTATTATAATTATTATTATTATCATTATTATTATTATTATTATCATAATCATTATTATTATTATTATACAGTATTTTTCTTTTAATAATACTATTATCATTATATTATCATTTTTATTATTATTATCTATTTATTATTATTATTATTTTTGATATGATTATTGCAAACTGCGTCATTTCTTACCTCTTGACCCTTGTTACAGCTTTTATGTTGGATAAATTGTTACGTGCTTATGTGTTTATTTCAATCTTCCGCATGATCAATAGCTGTTTAAAGGATCTGTGGTCAACATACAATCAGAACATCAAATCGCAAAATTACAAAAAAAATAAAGAAGAAATTTACGTTTCGTAGTCGATAACCTAATATACGTATAGTCCGTTTATGTTACTTTCTTGTAGCTTTATTGTCAAGTAAGCTTGGATCTTATTAACATCATTAGCTAGTGCATTCCTTTATTAGATCTGTCGCATAATCGACTCAACAACTCTTGTATATCATAAGTAAATTTTATTCGCATAATTATAAAGTTCTCATAAGTTCAAAGTCCCAAGCTAACATTTTTAAACTCGCTACTGCTCGTTTAAACTAAACCTAGTCTAACTAACATCTTACTCTGACCGTGGCTCAAACTCAACTCTCTGTCCACTCTATGCTAAAATCAGTCCCTGAATGAATAAACAGCTATTCTCTCATTGGACAATAAATTCCTACATTATTATTGGTCAATGAACCAATTACCGATCTTAAAGTCCAGCCCACAATTACCTTGACAGCAATACATCAAGATAACTCTAGGCTATCATTTATCTCCAGTAAACTGTCATCCTATCTCATTAAACTGTCATAGATTCAAGATTCAAGTTTTCTTTATTTATACGTATAATGTTTCTCAATACATACATATATCAATATATTTATTTATGTCAAATGAAGTATCTTCAATTCTAACATCTCACTAGCATCCCATAATGTTACAGATCTTGTAAAGATGCATGCTTTGAGAGGTCATCGGGTAGAGCCCGGAATCTAACTCACGACCTCTGGCGACCTCTGGTGTCAGAAGCCAATACTCTATCCATTGCACTAAACACCCACTTAATATTCAGGAATTCATTTAATCTGGTACTATTAAATGAATAATTAAATGAGATATGCATAAGTATACTGTATTCCCTTTAATTGCAATAAAACAGTTGTTTGTTTGTTTCACGCATACATTGATTTTATTTCTATTTTATATGTTGATGAACTATATGTTCTTATGATATTTGTTCTGTATATTCTATAACTAATTTATATCGAAATAGCAAGGCATATTACATCTTTTCGATTTGTAATTTATATAATATATAAAATTACTTATACTTGTGGTGCGTAAAAGAAACCATGTTTAAATATGCCACTGCAAGAAGAATTGATCTTTAAGCTGTAGTTAAGCACTGAAGCGCCGTCTATTGTATAAAAGCTATGTTTAACACTATATTTATAACTAAAATATTGATATTTATGTTAATATAATTGCCAAACTGATGACTTAATCTTAAATTTTATAATGCATTACACCAACAGACATTAATAATCACTACATGGTTTGTAGTTATGTGAAAATGAAATTTAGTTTTAATCTCGATTTCAATTATGGACTTAACTCTCCTATAACGAAGAAAAAAGAGTGTATCCAAATGAACGACTGCATTCAGTAACGCACGAATAGTTTTGTTATCAGTTATCTTACTGTGTGTGGCGTATATATTCAGCGTGTCGGAGTGCACTTAGTATATTTGTTGCGTGCAGGAATGCGTTTATTATTCAAAATTCAGCGTTCGCTCACTGTCCAGGTCCGCACGCTCCGCGCTCCGTTCGCGCTCCGTCCGCACTTATTCTGCGCTCCGTTACTGATCTGAATGTTCTCCGTTTGCGTGCAATTGGGGTACTCAAGCGGTTTAAGATTTGCATATTTCACCACAAATACAATGATACAATAACAAGATAACAAAGACAACAAAACTTCTAAGACTGCAAAATAGAAATCACATTACATGGTTTTACTTAAGGTATTATATAGTTACTGTAATAAATCTTCACTCATTTTTATTTTTGACTGATGCTAAGAAGTCTAAGAAATTAGTTTATGTAATTATTTTGTTGGTTTCGAAAAATTTCAGAGAAAAACACGTGTGTTATAGTACACTAAAAATCAAACAACTCAATTTTCTATTATTTGGGGATAACTCCAACATTTATTTTCCAATTTGGCAAATTCAAAAACTCTTCCGAATAATTTTCTCTATATAAGTTAACTAATGTGTAAGTTTGGTGATGACGATAATAATAATACGTTAGATAGAGTGCATACAAGGTCAATTTGTGCATTTTCTCATGACGACGGTCGACTGGCACAGGGATATCAAAGCTCAATATTTGCTATACTCAGTTCAGCTAAAATGGTTTTGATTGATTAATTTAACATTCAGCGTCATTTTTATGCTATCTAGGGCTAACAGAAGATCAGTTAACTTAACCACTATTTCCTGGGATTAACAAGTATTCGAGCACACCTCATCTCCGCAAGTAACTGATAACTTCCCCAACTGAATCAGCCATGAGAGACGAATGATAATGAGACACAATGTCTATATCAATAATCACAGAGACTGTTGTCTGGTGGGGATTCGAACTCACGACCTCTGGATGATAGCCAGACGCGTAACCTACTGATCTAATCGGGCCCGCCAGCTAAAAATGATCTAAAATACGATAAGCGAATAGCAAACCGTAAACCCGACGATTTGTAATGGCTGTAGTACTGTATATAGATCTTTATATATATTTGAATGCACTTTAACTGTATAAACTATAATGAAAAATTAATAATTATATTCTTTTAAACGATTTTGCTTTAATTTACTAAATGCTTACTGGAAAAATAAAAAAGGAAATACAAATCTAATTAGATATAGCATTAAAGGGACACATACTCATAAGACCTTGACACGATTAATGTAAAACAAATGATTGTAATAATATGCAAATTATATACATAGATAAGAATCAGCAACATTAAACACTGCCTTGGTACGATCGGTAACAAAAGACGAACTGGGAATCTTTAACCTGATTAGCATGTGTATACAATTTTGCATTTCCCCCGTCATCATATCGTAAAATAATACACTATACTTAGACAAATCACGTTCGAAATCTTCCAGGATAGAACCAGTACTAAGTATATGAGGAAATGTGTCTTGCTCAAGGACACCACACATAGCCTTGGCGGCGGATCGAACCTTTGACCCTCCGATCATGGGTTCGGTGCTCTACCATTGGACCACGTGCTCCACATTGTTTTGTCTCTTATAAATACGGCACCATTCATTTGTGGATGTTGTAAAATACATAAATAAGTATTTCCATATGAATATGTTTACTATAAAAATTCATTACAGTTAAACATATTACTGCTATTGTAATTTGATTTTTTCTCTCATTGTTTTGCATTTTCAGGTTTAAGCTAAACAACTTTTGTCTTTTTTATGTAAAACAGTGTTTTTTAGATGAATATGCTTATTTTTTATGTCTGCAGTGAACTTTGGTCAAGGATTCAAAAGCCGCTTAGAATGTTTAAAAAAAACCATCACAATTTGAGTTTTATATATCATCCGAAGTACGTTTGCAGGTAAATCACTTCCATTTTCATTAAAATACGTATTATGAAGTCGAATACTATTGGAATGAAAACGGTTTAGATGGTTGCTTCACATATTCAATAAATGAAATATAGGGTTTGATGTTCGATATATACAAAAGTAGCTGGGTATGTGTGTACTGGTATGGTTTCGAATTTCATATTGAAGACCGCTTGATTCCCGTTTGACGGTCTGGTGTATTTCATTACTCATAGATCTGTACACGAGCAGTCATTATATTAACGATTATCGTCACACACGTGCACACTGTGGGTAGTGGGGTTGTCGCACTGTTCCAGTAATCTAAAAAGAACATACCTATGATTATAATGATATAAGAAAATATCATGACACTCCAACTAATAAATGATAATATTGACAACATAGTAAATGCCATATCCATTGGCCTTTCATTAATAATTTCATAATTATATGTCATTCGTGTTCAATATAATTAACATTACAAGTACATATAATTCTATATTCATAAATTTTGAAAATAGATGTACAAATAATGTAAGTAGGTCACACCGTATTATTCCTTTAGATATGAAATAGTGATATGATTTTTGATATTAACCTAGTTTAAAATCGCTTCCGATTCATCCCTCGGTGTTTTCTGTATAACTCGGCACTCGTACGTTAAGTGTCGAACTACTTGCACGAAACTATAAATGACGTTAATCTGACCTGGTAAAATTATGCGTGCATAAATCACATGCAACTATGTCTAGTGTTACGTTGCTTTTTTACCGTAACGTTCTGTGTCTACGTGTCACAACGTTGGTTTATTTGACTGACAGCTACAGCTATGTTCACAGTGTTACTTTGTTTAAATATTTGTTTGTTGTTGTGTTGTGTAGTCTGGTGGTATGGTATAACAACTACATTTTAGTGTGCACAATTCGTCACAGCATGGTTTTGTTTAGTTACAATTATCATGTACGTTCCACTTTTTTATCTATGAATATTTTATTTCATACATAAACATACTTGTTAAAAGCAACACATTATTAATAACACAATATTGAAGATAAATGTGGAAAGTATACTAGTATTCTAGGATATACCACTTTAATATTAACATATATATTGATGCTATGTACATATTGTATCCGTATTATAATTAAACATTGTCACAATGGGTTATATAAATATTAATTACCTTCATGTATACACTGAGAAACAAGTTGGTGCATGCCGACATTAAAGAAAGTGAATGAGACAATAGAAGGAATATAGGATTTAGAGGAGGAGTACTTGACATCGTAGGTCTGAAATCATTTTGTTGAAATCATTAAGTCAGTTGTAGTTTGTCACGTTCGCCGTTATGCTGTCCAAGACTATTTGTTGAGAAAGGTGTGCTTGAGCACTTGTTAATCTTTCCGGATCATTTGAAATAGTCGTTAGGTTAACTGATCGTCTGTAAGCATTCAAAGGCATCAGAATGACAAACCAACAAATATTAGCAGTAACGTTGTCGTGTTTACATGTCCATCGCACAGCAGATGTCCTTAGTTTGGCGGGGTTGTGTTGTGTACGTAAACGTAACACTGTGGGTCAGCTCAGATTAGCAGTAACAATGTCGTGTTTACATTCCCGTCGCACAGCAGATGTCCTTAGTTTGACAGTGACGTTGTGTTGTGTACATAAACGTAACACTGTGGGTCAGCTCAGATTAGCAGTAACGATGTCGTGTTTACATGGCCGTAGTACTGTGGATTTGCTTAGTTTGACGGTGATGTTGTGTTGTGTACATAAACGTTACACTGTGGTTCAGCTCAGATTAGCAGAAACGATGTCGTGTTTACATTCCCGTCGCGCTGTGGATGTGCTTAGTTTGACAGTGACGTTGTGTTGTGTACATAAACGTTACACTGTTGTTCAGCTCAGATTAACAGTAACGATGTCGTATTTACATGGCCGTAGTACTGTGGATTTGCTTAGTTTGACGGTGACGTTGTGTTGCTAACATAAAAATTACACAGTGGTTCAGCTCAGATTAGCGTTAAAGATGTCGTGTTTACATTCCCATGGCAATGTGGATGTGCTAAGTTTGGCGGTTACGTTGTGTTGTGTGCATAAATGTTACATTGCGGTTCAGCCCAGATTAGCAGTAGCGTTGACGTGTTTACATCCCCGTCGCACTGTGAATGTGCTTAGTTTGACAGTAACGTTGTGTTGTGTACATAAATGTTACACTAAGGTTCAGCTCAGATTAGCAGTAACGTTGTCATGTTTACATGCCCGTCGCACTGTAGATGTGCTAAGTTTGACAGTAACGTTGTGTTGTATACCTAAACGTTACACTATGGTTCAACTCAGATTAGCAGTAACGATGTCGTGTTTACATGGCCGTCACACTGTGGATGTGCTTAGTTTGATGGTGACGTTGTGTTGTGTACATAAACGTTACACTGTAGTTCAGTTCAGATTAGCAGTAACGTTGTCGTGTTTACATGGCCGTCGCACTGTGGATGTGCTTAGTTTGACGGTAACGTTGTGTTGTGTACCTAAACGTTACAATGTGGTTCAGCTCAGATTAGCAGTAACGTTGTCGTGTTTACATGCCCGTCGCACTGTGGATGTGCTTAGTTTGACGGTGACGTTATGTTGTATACATAAACGTTACACTGTGGTTCAGCTCAGATTAGCAGAATCGATGTCGTATTTACATGGTCGTAGTACTGTGAATTTGCTTAGTTTGACGGTGACGTTGTGTTGCTAACATAAACGTTACACTGTGGATCAGCTCAGATTAGCAGTAACGATGTCGTGTTTACATGGCCGTCGCACTTTGGATTTGCTTAGTTTGACGGTGACGTTGTGTTGTTTACCTAAACGTTACACTGTGGTTCAGCTTAGATTAGCAGAACGATGTCGTATGTACATGCCCGTCGCCATGCGGCTATGCTTAGTTTGACGGTTGTGTTGTAATGTGTACATAAACGTTACGCTGTGGTTCAGCTCAGATTAACAGTAACGATGTCGTGTTTACATCGCCGTAGAACTGTGGATTTGCTTAATTTGACGGTGACGTTGTGTTGTTAACATAAACGTTACACTGTGGTTCAGTTCAGATTAGCAGAAACAATGTCGTAGTTACATGCCCGTCGCACTGTGGATGTGCTTAATTTGACAGTTACGTTGTGTTGTGTACATAAATGTTACATTGTGGTTCAGCTCAGATAAGCAGAAACGATGTCGTGTTTACATGCCCGTCTCGCTGTGAATGTGCTTAATTTGACGATTAAGTTGTGGTGTGTACATAAACGTTACACTGTGGTTCAGCTCAGATTAGCAGTAAAGTTGTCGTGTTTACATGGCCGTTGCATTGTGGATGTGCTTAGTTTGACGGTGACGTTGTGTTGTGTACCTAAACGTTACACTGTGGTTCAGCTTAGATTAGCAGAACGATGTCGTTTGTACATGCCCGTCGCCATGCGTCTATGCTTAGTTTGACGGTTGTGTTGTAATGTGTACATAAACGTTACGCTGTGGTTCAGCTCAGATTAGCAGTAACGATGTCGTGTTTACATCGCCGTAGAACTGTGGATTTGCTTAATTTGACGGTTACGTTGTGTTGTTAACATAAACGTTACACTGTGGTTCAGCTCAGATTAGCAGAAACAATGTCGTAGTTACATGCCCGTCGCACTGTGGATGTGCTTAATTTGACAGTTACGTTGTGTTGTGTACATAAATGTTACATTGTCGTTCAGCTCAGATAAGCAGAAACGATGTCGTGTTTACATGCCCGTCTCGCTGTGAATGTGCTTAATTTGACGATAAAGTTGTGGTGTGTACATAAACGTTACACTGTGGTTCAGCTCAGATTAGCAGTAACGTTGTCGTGTTTACATGGCCGTCGCACTGTGGATGTGCTTAGTTTGACGGTGACGTTGTGTTGTGTACATAAACGTTACACTGTGGTTCAGCTCAGATTAGCAGTAACGTTGTCGTGTTTACATGGCCGTCGCACTGTGGATGTGCTAAGTTTGACGGTAACGTTGTGTTGTGTACCTAAACGTTACAATGTGGTTCAGCTCAGATTAGCAGTAACGTTGTCGTGTTTACATGCCCGTCGCACTGTGGATGTGCTTAGTTTGACGGTGACGTTATGTTGTATACATAAACGTTACACTGTGGTTCAGTTCAGATTAGCAGTAACGATGTGATATTTACATGGCCGTAGTACTGTGAATTTGCTTAGTTTGACGGTGACGTTGTGTTGCTAACATAAACGTTACACTGTGGTTCAGCTCAGATTAGCAGTAACGATGTCGTGTTTACATGCCCGTCGCACTTTAGATTTGCTAAGTTTGACGGTTACGTTGTGTTGTGTACATAAACGTTACATTGTGGTTCAGCTCAGATTAGCAGTGACGTTGTCGGGTTTACAAGCCCGTCATACTGTTGATGTACTTAGTTTGACAGTGACGTTGTTTTGTGTACATTAACGTTACACTGTGGTTCAGCTCAGGTTAGCGGTAACGATGTCGTGTGTACATGATCGCCGCACTGTGGATGCAATTAGTTTGACATATACTTTGAAGCATGTACTTACCTGTTATTTATTTGTTTTACTTTTAGAGCTATGGTACGACATTGACTGACCCGTCACACTATTTTTTATTATATTCGACAGCTACGTTGTGCTGTTGTCTTCATACACGTAACACTTTGGTTGCCTATTAAATGACGTTGCGGTGTGCGCCTTTCCGTTACAGGGTTGTTTGGCTGTTTTGGCAGGTATTATATTGTGTGTACTGACCCTTCACATTGAGGTTTTGTTGAATTCAACAGCTGCTACCTTGTCGAGTGTACTTACCAAAGGTATGGGCAGATTTATGTACGTACCTGCTATAAAGTAAGAAGTCACATACTCTGTTAGAGGTTCGTCTGTACCTTCTGTTGGTGCCACTGTAAATTACAATATTTATTAATTAATCAATTAATTAAGATATCTTTATATTTAAGATGATGAATTTAAATTCAAAGTAAAGAGCCTGGTTTTGTTTAAATACATCCTTTTCAATCTTTTAAAAAGTTACTGTAACGTATGAATGACACTTTGCACGAATATGCCGAATGAAGATAAACAATGAAATACATGAAACACGCAAATGTGTTGTCCGTAAGGATTCAACTTGCACACATTACTATTTGCAAACATGATCGAGGGTTGTAACGCCTTCTCTGTACAGCTATTCGTAAAGTCGATTTAATTATGTATTGATATTTTATAGTAATACCACTGTTTACGTTACGGATATGCACGGAATATTCATGAGTGCCAGATAAATCCAAACGCCCAAGAACGCATTCTTGTAAGTTAAAAATAACCGTATAAGAATATGCAGCAAGTGTTATTCGTGGTCCAAAGTACTTGTTTAACAACATAATCGTTAATCAAACAATTATAGAATTTGACTATTTCTCTATATGAGAAACATCAAATATAAACAGTTAAGCGGGGCGCTAATTTAACGCTATATAGTGTTGGCCGCTCACGCCAGAGGTAGCGGATCTTCCGCTCAATCCGATGTCTCTCATAAAACAGTACTCAGTACTGGTTCTACCTAGGAAACGAGCTCGAGAGCGGCTCAAGTAAGCTTTGAGCTTTCATCGCAATTGAGCTTAAATAAATAAGTATAAACTAAACAGTTGTACTATACAATTACCAAATACAACAATCCAACAGAAACATATCATAACAATTACTCATACGAAACAGTGTAGAACAATTGTAATATTACGTTTTCCAATGTGTTACTGTCAATTCCAGTCTGTTTAACGATTCAACTCTCTCGATTGGGTCCGTTCAATAGCAATTGTTTCTATCAAGCTGATTTGTCAGTTGCTTCAGGGAAATTGTGAATTTATTTTTTCCATTGGTGGTTAATAGACCTGATTCGGGAGATATCAGGTTCTGGGATAAACTATGTCAATTCTGATAAACTAAATGTTAATTAGAAACCTTGAACAAACTAAATCAAAAGTTTACCCGTCTGTTCCGAGCATTTTGGAATATCACAAAATTTTAGTTGATGGTTGACGACGCACCAGAAACCATTTCCGTTCAATGGATTACGGCAGAAATTATGATTGTAGCCAAACACCCAATCCAAACCATCCTGAAACAATAAGTTCCAATATAAAATATAAAATTCTGCTATAACGGATACACATTTATCATTTTCGTATATTATCACTACTGAAATGAAATCGTAATGAAATGCCTCGCATAGTTCCCGCAAACATGGCAACTCAAAATGACAGAGCAAGTCTTTATGAAGCCTCATGAACTCGGTAACAACATCTAGAGTCATGTAGATAAACGCAAAATTGAATACAAGAGTTACTAACATGTCATGTTACAATATTTATTGTTAACAGTGAGTTACATTTAACTGGAAAAAAAGATATAATTTGTCAGACAAAATAACAACATTAATTTTGTTTGTAAAATAAAATCAGACGTTTTTTTCATAACGCAATAAAGATACATGAAGATACACATATATGGTAAGTGTTTGCATACATATTGAGTTTTAATTTCAATTCCGTTTCAAATTTTAAAAAAAAAGTTAACTGCACACAAACTAAAGAAATTTGTCATAACAATACCATGGTGACATCAACATTCTGGAATACTGCAGTTGGTAAGGATAGTCGTCAGACTGTATTTATATGGACAATAACTTTAAAATTCAAAAAAATCCATATCTATTACAGTTGGTTATATAAGTAGATACTACTAATATTGTTTCATGATTTTTAAAGAATTGTTACCTTTAATATATATTATCTCAAAATACCATGAATCGAAAATTTTGCTTAATGTGGCGTTGAGCTAGTCTGTAGAACGAACCCATCTCTCCAGACTGGGTCCGTTCAATAGCAATTGTTACGAGCACGTTGATTGGTCAGTTTCTTCAGGGAAAGTTTGAATGACGGCATAATTTAGAAAGCGTTCATTTACTGTGAATTATTGGACAGGCATAGAATTCCCTTCTTTTTCCATTGGTGGTTAAAAGACCTGATTCGGGAGATATCAGGTTCTGGGATAGACTAGGCGTTAAGCTAACAGTGCTATGAACAACTGGGCACAGATCGTCGTTTGTTCAAAACGCATCAATAGAGACAAATTTAGTAGTTTTATATAATTTATACAATTATCAAATTATAAAGTAAAGTATGTGTGCAAATAATATTAAGAACTTTCTCTTCAACGTGAAAAAAATACCGGCCTGACATTAAAACAAATTAAGTATTCCATTGCTATTTGCAGATTTTGCTGTTATCGTCTCAGAAACAGCAATCGGACTTAAAACGCCATTAAATGATCTAGATGCATATTGTCCAAGATGGAAACTAAAAGTAATTGTAAATATTGGGAGGTTCATTTCAAAATGCTACAAACTACAATTGATAGATAAAGTTGGCACAGCTCGTTACTCAACTATTTTTCTCAGACACGGATATGCTATGAGGAATTAATTGATGCACCATCATATAATTGTCATGAAATGTTGATGTACTAACATGTCTGATTTTGTAGAACTATGTTTAATAAAAATAACTGATTACCCGGGTTTAGTTAATATTGCCCCGAAATTTCTACACATTTACAGATGTAACCAAGTCCACTCATGCAAAACCATTGATATTATTCCACTGG
Organism: Panopea generosa; assembly: GCA_029582155.1. Lineage (NCBI taxonomy): Eukaryota > Metazoa > Mollusca > Bivalvia > Adapedonta > Hiatellidae > Panopea > Panopea generosa. The sequence goes on from CM055899.1 coordinate 80,475,014, forward strand.
TCAAGTCTAATGCACATATCGGCAAATTTAACATTTTTTGACGATAAACAGCGTTATTTTGCGCCCGATATGATCCAGTCAAATTTTACTACTGATTTTACTTTGCACATCGTGAATATTGTGTTCTCTGGATGATTCTTCAAAAATAATTTAAGCATACTATTTTAATAGATCCAGACGCCCATGATGCACATGTTTCACCGTCAGCGGTAGTATGCCATGTTCCGCGGTACGAAAAAACACCATCAAGCAAACAGTAAGTTTCTGTTAGAATATAGAAAATTTTAGAAGAATTGAAATTGATCAGTTTGAATTAACATTGAACATTAGGTATTCCTAACTTTCAAACTTTTAACAAGAAGAATGAAGACAACTTCAAAAATATTATTGATTTAAATAACAATAATTTAGAATTTATTTACATGTCCATGTAATAATACACATTTGGAGGTTAATGAAGGCACATGAACCAATGGTGTGATTAAAATACACATCATTTTGGAATACGCTTTGGATCTGCATATACAAGATCTGAAAAGATAAAAAAAATCGGAAATTCCCTTGTTTGCGAATTAAATTATCTCCCTTTATGAAATAAAATACATATGGATTCACTGTATCTTCATGATCCAACGGTTTTCCAAATATGTCCTTTATTTAGCATGTGAGTACTCATGAATCCTTTACTGGATCCTAATCATATAAAGCTATCGATTCATGTATGTAAATTGTTCGTCCAGTCCAGATGTGTTACATGTAAAACTATAGTATATAAGTTATGGTTGACACCAAATTCATTGGTTTCGCAAAGGCCTCGGTATTGTCTATGGTTTGCATTGTAGCTAGGCGTGCTCGCCGTAATCGGTTCTGTACATTTATGTCTGGTTATTCACACATAGATATCTCCATATCATACATGAATGAGCATCTGAAAAAGATCCCAAAAAATCGGAAATTCCGTTGTTTGTGAACTTAATTTATCACTTAATATATTTTTTATATATCGGTAACATTATAAGAAGTTTGTTATAACTGCATTTATTGGTGTAAATAATGAGTATTGTATTCTCAACAGTTATACCAGATCCAAACAGAGAATAACACATATATAATAATCCACCCGTTGCATGTTCATCTAGACACCAATGTGCATTAACGATATTATCACAGCACTTAAAAATAAACATGTCATATATTTTCTCTTTTTCTTTGTCTTGTTTTGTACATTTTATCATTTTCGAAAGTTTGTTTATCTCTTCATTTCTTTCGGTTGTTAATTTTTGTCATGAATCATGCTGTCATCTTCAATAATGTTATTTCTACAGTGAAGGAGAGAGCAATACACGTAACTAAATGAATGTGACAAGAAGCTGTGGCGTAACCCGTTTGTGTGTCAATTTTAAATAAATAAAACTGGTTAAACAAGTGCATCTTGACTTCAATTTGTGTTACAGTTGTCTTCAGTCCTCCCAGAAGAACAACCATATTTGCACTATTTGCACATTCCGTCAACAAGATTGTTACAACTTGACTTTTCTGGAAAAAAATTCTTTCGTCACACTTCTTCTCCTATCTAACCAGAAGATCACGTATTTCGGATGCATTCAACAACTACATTTCTTCTCGTGTAAAGAAGCGTATTTTCGTCACTCTTGTCTTTACTCAAGCAAGGAGAATAACGGTCTGTACACTTTAAGGTTACATTACAACACGTCTTTTAGAGTTTCTATTGTTGTATTGTTTTAAGCGTCGTTTTAACCAATTTTCAGTTATATCGCGTTCGTATCTACACATGGCAGTATTCTAAGGTATGTTACTCCGACCAACCAAATTATACTGACACCGAGCCGACCAGACCTAGAAATGACCTCTTAATGCCGATCACCATATGAGGAAACTTCTAGTAAGTTTGTCCAAATATTTTATATGTCTGGGATCAAATCCCTTTCACGTACGAAGCGGATGCTCTACCCCTAGACCACCGATATGTCTGACTGGATAGGGTATTATACCATGATTCTGCGGCATGATACACCAGTGTGACCGCGTTTACAATATTTTCTCAAGTAGACACCGTTACGATATGACGGAAAAAGTGTTGAAAGAGATGATTAACTCTGATTATATTACAACACGTCATGTACAATTAGACTTGTCAGTGTATAAAAAAAGATAATCCTCGTCAATGTTTTCCCAGTCCAGCCAGGAGAACATCCTTCTGGACACATGTACACATCGGTAAAAACTAGACTTATATGTGTATATAAAAAGTTTACCCTCGCCACATTTTTCTCCAACACAAACATTATAATATCCTTCTGGACAGTTATCATTATATCACCTCTGTTATAACCAGATTTGTCTGTGTATAAAAGATTACCATAGTCACATATTTCCCCAGTACAGCTAGGAGAACATCTTTCTGGACACATTCTTGTTACATTATTAAACTTTTGTTACAACTAGACTTGTCTGTGTATAAAAGATGATTACATTCGTCGCATTTTTCTGGAGTCCAGCCAGGAGACATCCTTCTGTAAACATTCCGTTACAGTACTACACGTCGGTAAAAACAAAATTAGTCTGTGTATAAAATAAGATTACCTTCGTCATTATTTTTCTCCAGTTCAGCCAGGATAACATCCTTCTGGACACATCCCGGTTACATTTTTACACGTATGTTACAACAAGACTTGTCTGTGTATAAAAGACGTTTACCTCCATCACATTTTTCTCCAGCCCGATCAGGAAAACTGTATTTTTGGACACATTCCATTTACATTATAAAAGGTCTATTACAACTAGACTTGTTTGTTTATAAAAGAAACTTACCTTCGTCACATTTTTCTCCAGCCCAGCCAGGAGAACATCCGTCTGGACACATTCCGGTTACATTATTACACGTCTGTTTACACCGGTAGCATTCATACTGGCATAATTTTCCATAGTAGTATTTCGGGCAAAGAGATTCTTCAACATATATAATACAATCTAAACAACAAACTAAATATTTGAACTCGATGATACAACTACAAAAACATAAAAGTTCTCGAAAAAGCAACAAAACTAAAGGGTGATGCAGCGGCAAATAGAAAAGTTGATTAGATAAAAGTTTAATTTACTCACTACTTAATACTAAACTGAACATCACGTCTTCAATTGAACGTTCCACTTGCCAAATACGTTTCATTTATTATGTTATATTTATAACGGCATCACGATTGTGATTTACATTTTCTTTAAAAAAATGAAGTTATATTATAATCCTCATATTTAAGTATCATAAATCACGGCAAAATTATCAATGCATATGAAGACAATTATTGCAGCAGTTACTTAAAGATGTGAATCGAGTCAACTCGAATAAATCTCTATTTTACACTTAATTAAAAGCATATACCAAATTGTTATAAGTCATAATAAATACAACTGCCTTACCGAAATAGCAATGAGGCAGAAGAAAAAGAATATTTTATCAACTGTTACAGTTTCTCGTTACAAAACATAACTATACAATAAATATTTACATGTCAGTTATCAGTATATAAATATCACACAATTATTTATGATTATAGTATTAAGTATGATATTAAATATATTAGAATATTACTAAGTATGAACCTCAAAGCATTTCCTTATTAAAGTATCACTCATGCTTCGCCTAATATACTGAACGGAATATCTAATCTGTCACCAGACATTCTATGTACCAGACATATTAAGTATTTTCCAAAATATTTTAAAGCAAGTTCTTTAAAATTTGGACTTGAATAGAAAACAACATTTGGTTATGTAAAAGCAATACAAACTTGCCTGCTAATGTCGTATACAAAGTTTAATAACGTTACTCAATAGTTTAACGAAGATATTGGAAATACAAAAGTTGCAGGTTAGCTGTTCTGTTCAGTAAAGTAAAAGCTTCCTCAATAAATTTACCTAAATTAGCAAGATAAAGTTAAGTTATTAATAGTGATAGAAATTTAAACAAACTTAGATGACGGATATAAAACTGACGAATAGATATGTTTCTTATGTCATTATAGGCAGAACAAATTAAAATAAAGTGAAATTCGTCTTCTATAACGTTAGAATTACATATTTAACAAATACCGTTCATGTCTCTCTACTCGTAATTTTGCATACCTGCTAATTTCAATCCTTAAGCAATGTGATGATAACCGTAGCCTGGCAACAGCAATACGAAGACGTCTTGTACTTAATATATTAAGATAGTTTGAATAGCAAAAATGAAATTTAACTTCTTTATATAAAATCAATACCCTGTTGCTATTAAGGTCAGCCAACCAATTTTAAGTAAATTTGTCAACCAAACGATGCCTGAACAAAGACAGAAATGCTTCCGGCTTGTTGATATTTAACTTTTCATTCCATATGAACATAAAACATACGTGTTTAAATAATGTTTTACTTTTGCCACCCTGTTCTTTAATCTCTTTTAGCTATCAGTAAGAGCGCGTTCGTAAACAGCCGTCACAATGATATTGTCTATGTTAATAAACTTCAGCCAATATTTAACAATCCTAGCAAATATACTAATATATAATGGGTATCACCCTAATTCTCCGTAAACACCTGCATTACATATTGTTGTTTTTATCCCTAACATGTGTTTGCAAAAGCGTATTTCTAAGTGGATTCTTTCTATTTCTTTAGATTTAGTAACACCCTACATTTCGCATCTATAGTTTAGAATTGACAATACAAATACACGTCTAACATTTGAAGCGATGACTTTGGGCTCAACTCATTTTTTTTTCATATTGAATATTATTACATTCATCGCTTTAAGATATTTGCCACAAATTGCTTGCTGGCTTAGACAAAAGGATCAGGTATAATTTAAAATAATACCTAAATAGTGAAAAATTATCTACTACTTTAAGTGAATAACCAATATAAAAACCACCTCTTTTACTTAATTCATTTTTCTAAAGACGACAATTTTCGTTTTATCTGTATTCAATTCTAATCCCTATTCTTCACAATAAGTAAAGACATAATTTAACTTTTCTAGTAATTTATCTGGACTCGAACCTATACCATCGGAAAAAAGTAAATGGATCAGCGTAACGTCATTAAGAATTCACGTATTGTCTGAACTGCTTTTCAAAGTTTCAAGTCTTCACTGTATAGTGCAAACATTAATTGCGAGATTATCTCGCCTTGTTTTAGGCAAACCGAGTCTATATTTTTTTTCAATATTTTGAAGCATAAAGCCAGCGTCAACTGTTGATTTCCCTTTTCTGTGCATAATGTTCTCTGCTTTCGTACCAATTACTGTTACGTCTATTTAGTACACTTGTAAATAATTTCCCCATTCTGCTTACAAGAGAAATGCCCCTATAAAAGTTTTCCTTATCATCCTTTTTATGTAATGTATAATAACCCCACTAACCAAAACCCTAGAAAAAAAATCCTGAATAAAATATTATGTTAAAAATGTCTGTTATATGTGCAGATAATATGTCACATGACGACATTAGATATTCATTTAAAATGTCGTCAGACGTGGCCTTATTTATTTTTAATAATCTAATGGTGACTCGACTTCTGATATAGATATTTGCCTATCCAGCTCATTATCATTAATCTCATGAGTATCATTAACATCGTTCTCATCATTATGATAGTTAGTTTGTATATCCTTGTATAAATTATCGAAGTACGTACGAAAATCGTCTAACGAAATATCGGGTGTCTTAAGCTTATTGGAGGAAAAATGTTTCCAAAAATCATGCGGTTTTAAATGTCGCATATTTTCAAATTCTTTCATTTGTTTCTTTTTTAACAAATAACTTAAATCCTGCCTTAGTATCCGCGAGTAAAATTCGCTCTGATTTATTTCTATTGAAATTAAACAATGCGTCCCGATACGCTATTTTCGCTTGTTGGCATGAAGTGTCAAACCATTTTTAAGTATCAGTACTATACGCTAAAAAGCCGCATTTTACAGAATACAGAATACATATATTGTATTTGACTTTAGCATACGTGATCGAGTATACAAGTCAGCTCTGTATACTTTTGAGACGTTCTCATCAAACGCTTTACTATCGTTCTGAACTTAGATATGGAATGGGTACCGGATCTTGGGAATTATCTTGGAGATTTGACGAATAAAGTACCTGACAATCGAATACTGACATTCATTACAGGGGGTCCATAAAATACTCTTACAAATTGGAAAAACCTGATGAAGATGGAAAATTAATCCATTGTAAAGTAAGGGGTATCACTCTAAACCACAAAAACTTATGTCAATTATGACACCCTGAAGAACATGGTTACAAACAATCATAACGAAGTTGTGACGGTGACTGACTGCAATAAGATATGTAGAGACAGGGGTCAAGCAAAACTTTTGACTGTACAACAAACCAAAGACTATTGCGTATTGTGTTTGACAAGAGAGTGCGAAAGGGTTTCTTAACCGTATGGTTACTGAAATATGAACTGTCTGCTTTAAATGCGTAATTCTTAAATGTGAATAATGTAAATAAAACATGACATGCATAAATGCAGTACCTTGTTGAATAAAAATAAAAGACTGAAACGTATATGGAGCTGTACAACATTGAATTCCTTAAATGGACATGATAAAACACTATGGAGATTGCTGAAAGTATGGAGATATTATATAACTAACTTAATGCTACGGATGAGGTGATGTATGACGGAGCATTATGAACCGCTTTCAGTCTTCACGAACCGCTATAAGCATGGGAAAAAAACAGGAGTGACCCCGTCTAATAAGAGGACCTGACCCGTTAGTGTCCGCTCGTATTATTAGATAGTGGTATGCAACCAAAAGAGAGTCAGCTCTGTATACCAAAGGGTGCCTAAGTATTTCTGGCGTTATCTCTTGTCTGAGAATCACAAATAATGACCTCATAAAAGATTAACTGAAAATTCCCTCCTTCAAAAATCCAAATTAGCGGCTTTATATAGAACATATAGTAAAAAAAATACCTATAGTGAGGGCCTTCACTGCTCACACGTCATAACGTCATAAATACGTACGTAATAAATATGCACGTCATAAATATACACGTCATAAATATATATCACATTCATTGGAGAAAAAACGTTTGTCCAATTTTAGCCATATCATAGTATCATGATTATTTTTAATTACTGATACGCCTTTTATTTCACAAATGTATCATTGTTATAAAACAAACGATATAAAACATGATGATGTTTATCATGCATTCTGGTTAAAATAATATGTATAAGATTCACAAATGTTATACATATCAACACAGTCTCCATAACTAATAACAACTCGATGTTTATGCCAATAAGAAAAAAATCGACTTATGATGAAATTATGATAAAAAGAATATCATAATTTTGGTTAAAAAAGAATCAAAGAGAAAATTATTGTAATTATGTACCAACTATCATATGGTTACCGACTTATAATGGAGAGAGTGAAAAAAAAAAGAAAAATGTAATTGCATCACTCATGTCAATATTGTTAATATTTCATAACAGCTTTTTCAGTTTTAAATAATATTTTCTTTTTTATAGTTTAAATGATAAAAAGTCCCCATTTTATTTCATGTATTTCTGGTTTGCCATGTGAAAGAGCTATATTTCGTTCTTTCTCGAGTCTCTTCCATATACTTTATGAACAAATGTATTTTTGGAACATATTTTGTGAGTTGCTTTCAAATATACACTATTTTGCACAAATCATTGATTGATTCTATAATTATTTGTTTAAATTCCAAACGAAATTGTGTCTTTGCATTAATAAAAGTTTAAATATATCCCTTATTCTGTCCAAAATGTCTGCACATGAAAGCATTTCAAGAACAAGTGACCAGTTGTTTCTATATAAACTTTACAAAATCATCACAAATTTGAATTTAATATTTTAAATTCCATCAAAGAAATTATATGTACGAATGCATGTTTTTAATAAAAATACAACGGTAATAAAATATATTGAATTAATACAAGTAAATATAAAGAAATACGCGATAAATCGAATAGTTTACTTAAGATACGCATTTATTTCACAGTCCAAAATGTTGTATGTTTAATTTAGGTTTATCTACAGAAATACTAATGTCATAGCTAGCAAAATCTAAATTATATGTTATTTGTGACAATATATTAAATCGTTAAGCCGACATGTTTCGCAATATAGTTTTATTGTTTGATATGTATCATATATGAAATACTAGTAAACATGAAACTAGCTTGATAACGCTGATATAAACAAGGTTATATCTTTGGCATAAAACCTAGCTAAATATAATTTGTATACTTACCGTTCTTACGTGTCCGAACATTTCCTGGGCATTCATCAATACTGCATTCATCGATATCAATAACACCTCGCCCCTTGTCAACATAGCAATATGGCGTATCAAAATTATTCCAACTACGGCAGAAGTTATGATCGATTTCTTGTCCATATAGCTATAAATATAATGCATGAACAAATAAACTAAAAATTGATAGGAAAATTGATAATTCATAAGTGACATTTGCATCAATTCAATGTCGCTTCCGTTAAACCTATGCCCACTCATTAACTCATTTATTATTTGATATAACTGATCTCTCGCTACTATCATTACCCCCACTTGTCACTTGGCGATGTATGTCCAAGTAAATACAATGTAATGCAATGTAGTTATTCCTAAGAGACCTTTCGCTTGTCTAAGGATATTGTCAGTATAGCAACTAATACAGCCATACGTAACATGTTGACTCTGAATTCAAAATCTATATCATATGAGAAGATGCCAAGTTTTCATTTGTATCACTATATTACCGGCCAACGGGAAAGGACAATCGAGCTATTGCAAATACAATACATGTTTTATTTAATTTCGAGTTTTCTTTATTTTAACTCATACATTTATAGCAATTTAAGAAACGAGATCATATAAGGAATATCTGTAATTGATTTATATGTACATAACTTGTCAACAAAGTTGTGTTCAGAAGTGTTTTCAAACCGTAAGGTACCAGGGGCTTAGACTGAAGCTATTTTAAAGTTTAATCTTATATGTAATTGCTTTACATTGACTTTAAGATAAGTTCTGACAACTTGAACAAATGACGCTCGAAATCTTCCTTAGTAAAATCATTAAAACATATGTGTATAAGCATATTGTAGTTAGATACCATTTCTAAGTTTAAACTTATGTATTTTACTTCGATGGTGAAACAAGTTATTACAACTTATACAAGTCACACCAGTACTAAGCATATGCGTAAAAAGTGTCTTGCTTAAGCACGCCACACATATCCGTGGAGGAGGAGCGAAACCATGGTCCTCCGATCCTTGGTCCGAATCTTTATCACTAGACCACGAGCTGTATTCAAATCTAGCCAAACCTATTCTACAAATCGCACTGTCTTTATATGCTTCTAATGTTTGGACAAATTCACCGTACATGTTAAACATGCACCTATTTTCTTAGTTATTTTCTGTGTCTAACGCAGATTCGAAAAACTATGATATATTGATGACTATTACTGACAAAGACCTAACATGCCGAAGTTCATTAATTTGTTAAATTCAGAAAACAACATTTTTTTTTAAATAAGAAATTTAGCAATATATTTATGATACACATGTATCTTCCATTACAATAGTTTTTGGTAAATAATATCATGTTGTATACTCCGATGAGTGAATATTCTAGACGACTCTGGGTTGTTACGGTCAATTCGAAAAGGCCGTTTCTCAAGAAAATCATTGTGTATCATATAAGTATTGAAATATGTTTTTAAATGAAAATAAAGTATCCAATTATAATTCATAATTGAAATAAGATTGATATGGATTTTCAAATCCACCATCAACGTGACACATGTCAAATGATATTTTAATCGGTTAAAGCGAAATGTAATGTCATCTCTAAAACTAGCATGGGCGCACTGTTAGACGACGCCCACCTCTTCATACAGGCTGCTTTTATGATAAACCAAAGTCTACAGCATGTAATAAATATGGCTGATTCAAATCATAATCTTGTTTCGCACAATCAAAGATTTTGTTCCGACATCCTTACATACTGCCCGTTGAAGTAAACATTTTGTTACATTGAAACACACAACCTATTTAACTGCCAATGCCATGAAGCACATTTTAACTTGTCAATGCGGTCACCTCTTATACGCGGTCACCTGTGTTAAATGGCCACTTCAACACCCCCACCCCGTGTTAATTGCCTCTATAAAGTACATGTTTTAAACGATCACCTCTTGAACCTGGCCAGCGGCCAGTCTATTTCATCCCAAACAGTCCAAGTAAGCGGTCAACGGTCACATGTGACTGCTGATCCTTTATCACTTAGCGGTCATATCTTTTATCTGGCCCTATTTCAATCATATTGTATTATCCCGGGTATAAAGCATTTCACTAACACCATATCATACCGTGTGTTGTATATGTTTAGATCGGAAGCCAAGCCACGATAGACAAGTGTAGCCGTTAATTGTTGTTGAAAGATTCCCCATGTAGGTTAGTCCATTATCAATTAAGCACTCTGTAATGTGAAAACAAAGATGTAACGTGCTTGAATATAGATATTGGAACAGTTTGAAACATATACATGTATAATTGATTTATTTATGTTTTATTGGATTAGATTTTGACAAACGTTAAACAATTTTATAACAAACTCGTTTTTAATATATTTCGACTTTTAATACAAATGATTATTTCAACAGAAAAGTAATACTGTTGATATTATTGCTACTACATTAATTTTTTTCTTAGTATGATTGTTGATTATTTGCTACTATTGTTGTTATAAGTGTTGTTAATAGCATTGATGTCATAATTTATCTTCAGGCTACTTATTATTGTTGTTATCATTAATATTCTGTTTATGATTATATATATAACTTTATTATCATTATGATGTTATTATTATTATTTTTATTTTTATTAGTGGTTTGCGGGATCGTCTCCAGATCGTTACCTCTTATCGCTAAGGTAGAAGGTTCGAGTTACGCTCGCTCCTTTTCATCTATGAAGTTACTGGTTACTTGCGGAAGGATGATGGTTCATTCCGATTCATTTTGAGTTCTTGCTTCTCCAATAAAAATGGACATGCCACATGCATGTTTTATGTGAAATGTGTCGGAAATAGCGTTATATCACATTCAAAATATATTATCGTTATTATAATAATCATTATCACTAATACCATTATTGTAATTATAACTATAACTGTTATTACTATTACTGTCATTATCATTATTATTATTATTATTATTATTATTATTATTATTATTATTATTATTATTATTATTATTATTATTATTATTATTATAGCAAAATGAACATAGACCGACAACTCACGAGAGTAGAATAAAATTTACAATTTACATTTTTTATTTTATATGAATAAAATTACGACTATACAATTATACAATATATACAATTTAAAGCAAATTACTCAACAAAATAACACAGCTGCTTAAAAATGTCATATGATGGAAATAACACTTTTTACACAGTTCTTTCTCCTACACGTTCCGTTTATCTATATCAAGTTCCAAACTGCTTACATCATATGAATGTTCAAACTGTTATAAAAATACACTAATAGTATTAGCATGGCGTTTATTACTTACCATCTGTCAATTTCTTGGTATTTTATCAATATATGATAACACTGCATTCAGTTCGTACTATCTAACAGTTTTAAGGTATATTTATCAACATATTATTACAGTGCATTCAATTCTTACCATCAAACAGTTTCATGGTAGATTTATCAGTACAATATATGATAACAGTTCGTTCAGTTCTTACTATCTGCAGTTCATGGTAGTTTAAACAACATCTCATATATGAACTTCCGCCAATCTCAAAGTAGCAATTAAATATATACATAATTTCTCATTTATAATATATACAATTACAGACCAATTCTGTTTCTATTCACTTTGTGAATATAGGAATAAGAATGCACAAAATTTAATTACACATATCAATCAATGCTAACATGATGAATTTCAATATTTCATCGTAAACACGATATCAACAGCTCAAAATACGTTCTCAGATTCCTCGGCCTATATTCTAACAAAACAACTCTCAATACCACAGATGTGAAATAAAATTACAGACATTCTCGTTGGAATGGATATGAACAATTTATACACCTTTAATTAGATCTGATTACGTTAATATTATATATATATATATATATATATATATATATATATATATATATATATACATATATATATATATATCAGCCATTTAAATAACTCAACCATATACAACAAAATATTAAATTCAACATACCCATCTGCCGTTATGTATTGTTACAGTAACATTCTCAATCCTTCTCGTCACGACAACTCCAAAAGATGTTTCTGCTAGACTGGACAGTGTTCCATAATACAGTCGGACATATATAGCAAAACACTCTACATACCTTAGTGAATTTCGTGCAAATTATGAAACAACAAAATTTCAGTAAAGCGTACGATATGGTACTTTGCAGATTTTACGCTATTAGGCCAAATGTAAAATTAAATTAGTTTTATGACAAATAAACCAGTTTAATTATTCTAACTTTCTTAAAACTAAATGCGATTTGATGAAAAAACTGTCAAAATGATTTATTCTTTAATCAAAGAATGAATATGTAAAACAATCTTAAAAACGTTACTCCTATCGAACTATCAAAACGTTTTAACACTTCCACGCTACCTGTTATAAATAAAGCCTATATCATTCCAATAGACACGTACTAGCTGACACTACTAAATTAGGCCACAACAACCTAACTATTTTTGTAACAGCACGTCCCCCCTAAGGAGAGAAGTGGTTACAATTTTTATAACTTTCAGAGTAAATTCACAAATAAGATTCCCTCTGTTTATTAGCATTTTACTAGTTTATATTTAATAGTTACCTAATTAAATATATATTTATATACAATTTACACAGCTCCTAAAACATAGACTTCTCTGACCTTATTTACTAAATCTAAATAATACTTGATTTAGTACAATTAAAATAACGAACTGAACTTATACTACTAACACTTCACTACTCAGTCTCTGCTTTACTCACTAATCTAATCTGCCTTTACCTCATTCGACAATCTACTAAGATAATCTGCTCCTACATTATCTCTTCCAGGAATTACTTGAATTCTCATCCTATATGGTTGCCCATCTTATCAACCTAGAATTCGCCATCTTCGACTTATTCAAATAGGTCAGCGGCTGGTGATCAGTTTCTACGATGAACTCCTTTCCAAATAAGTACTGGTGGAATTTCAAAATTCCCCAAATCACCTCTAGACACTCTTTCTCAATAACGGAATAGTTCTTTCTTTTGTCTAGTAATTTATTGCTCCCATAAGCCACTAGTAATTTCTCACCTTCCGTTCCTGGAGCAATACCGCTCCCAATCCCACATCGGAAGAGTACGTTCTGAGTATGAACGATTTATAGAGATCTGGTAACTTCAATATAGGAGGTCCCACCATGTCTGAAATGCATTCTCCTGACTCTCTCCCCACAATACATTATTTATCTGGCCCTTCTTTGTAAAATCTGTTAATGGTACCCCAATAGCAGTAAAAAATAGGAATAAACTTCCTGTAAAATCCTACTACGCCTAAGAAAGATCTTACCTGCTTCTTAGTAGTCGGTCTATCCGCGTTTGGTACTGCCTCTATTTTTTCTTATTCTGGCATCAACGTCTGCGACTCACAAATTTCATGTCCCAAAAACTTTAATTTGCAAAACCTTATAAAGCACTTACTTTGCCTAGCTGGTAGACTAGCTACCCGTAGTCTGTTAAATATTTTACGTAAAGAGATAACATGCTGCTCCCATGTACTCGTGAATATTAAAATATCATCTACTAAGCTATCGGCACAGGCTATATCTTTCAATACCTTTTCCATTAACCTACGTAATATGCTTCCGGCACATACTAAACAAAATGGTATGTTATTAAACCGAAACAATCCTTTGGATGTTTCAAAAGAAGTCATATCCTTTGCCTTCTCTGTTAAAGGTACCTATCAACAACCTTTACTAAGATCTATCTTAGAGATATACCTAGCTCCTGACAACTTTGAAAAAATATCCTCCATATTTGGCATAGGCTGTGCATCGAATACAGTTACCTTGTTTAGTTGTCTAAAATCAATACAAAATCTTATGCTATCATCTTTCTTTCTCAACAATACTGCTGGGCTTGAGAATGGTACATTTGAAGGCTCGACTACTCCTAACTCTAACATTTTGCTTACTTCCTCGTCGACTGTTGATAACGACTGCTATGGTATAGGATACCTTTAACATCTAACTGGTTCACTGGTATTAAACTTAATATCATGTTCAATGAAAGAATTGGTTCCTGGTATGTCAGTTAAAACATCAGCGAACTCCTTCAAAACATGATCTACCTGCTTTTGCTGTTTCTCAGACAACTCCTGACATATATGAACATCTTCTACACTTTCCTGGCCTACCACAGATGGGCACCCTAATAGTATATCAACATCAATCCATTTTAACTCCGATTCATCTATCTTCCTGTCTTCCTCACTTTCTATTACTGCAGCACGAACAACTACCAATATACCTTTACCTTCAATGCTATCATCTACTCCCCTCTCATTGAACTTCTTCAGCATTCTGGCATGAAATGTCTTTTCATTACCATTCATATCAATCCTATAATCCATCTCGTTCATGACCTTCAAAACAATAAATTGACCTTTCCTAGGCAATAATAACTTGTTATTTACTGGAAGTAATACTAGGACCTTCATGCCTCCTGTAAACTTTCTCAACCTTGCCTTTTTGTTATAGTCTTAACTTAGCCTTGCTTAATTGCTCTTGAGCCATCTTACATGTTTCTTCAAGTCTTTCTCGTAGATCTTACTATATACTGATAAGTCGACTTTACCTCACTATCACTGACTTCTCCTGACCATAACTCTTCAATATATTCAACGGTCCTCTTACAGATCAGAATAACTCGAATGGTGAAAATCCCAAACTTTCCTGAGGTACGTCTCTATAAGCAAAAAACGTAGCACAGATGATATAATAGTTGCCGTTGACACTAAAACTGACCTTTCGAAGCCACTTGTTCAAAGTCAGAGACAGGGAGCACATAGAACCGTACAGAGGCAATAAATTGCAGAATAAAAATAAAATAACTATGTGTATATTTTTAACTTATTATCAGAATATTTCAAAGTTTGTGGAGTTTATTTACCCTTTTTTTAAGCCCAACAAATTAAGACTAATATTATGTATTGTGTTATATTATGTAAAAATAATTCAAAATAACGACCTCTTGTGATAAACTGTACATGATACAGAATTAAATACACCAAACACTCCATTGACAGAACATGTTTGTTTACAATCTTCATAACTGGAAATCCCGATATCTAAAATTAAACCATTGTTTAAAGTGGTAAAGCCGCTTACATCAAGAAAAATTCCCAGATGTCAGGGTCAGTTATAGTCCTGGTCCCGTTCGACGCCAGTGTTCAATTTTATCTGTACAGAAAAAGTGAAACTGGATTCTTTCAGTGCCATTTTGATTCATCCAAATGAAATTTGGCGCAGGTATAGAGAGTACTGCTTCAACAGATCGGTTAGAAATGTCAATTTATATTTTTCTTCTTTCGATCACTTTTTTTTATTATTATCTTGGATCATCTTGGGAATATATCATTTTAATCTAATTAATAATAGAGACAGAGCATCAGCTATGACCGTTGATTATTTTTTTATTGTTATTTAATCATATGCAAACATAATTGTTGTGGACAAAGTTCGTGTCTGTAAATATTAGACGCCTTGGCGTAAAGATGCGTTGTATTCTCGAATGAGCGAGCGCAAGTGGTGACCAGGACTAGATAGATACCGCTGATAGCTATGACAAAATTATAAAACATATCACTGGTTCCCTTTTCGTTCATTACAAAATTTGTGAAACGGGCACCTTTAAAACATTTTGTTAGACTTCCGGATTGACGAAAACGGCATGTCACAGTTGAAGATTATAATATTGTATCCAGATACAACTTCAAGTTTATATAGAAATAATTTTGCTGTTTACGATAAGTATTCAACCTTTCAGTCACACTCTGCCATTACAATAATTAGGCTTAAATACAATTTATCTGATATGATATGCACAGAATTAAAAAAATATTGATTCGACCTTAATTGCATTCGTACACAAATTTATTTGTTGTTTCAGACTGTTTTTCGAAGCTAGACGATACTTGATAATTTCATTGTTTACACAATAATGTTTTCGATTTGCAAAAAAATTAAATTTTTGTTTGTTTTGCATGCTTGAAGACCATGGTGTTTAATATTTTGTTTACCATGTTTTGTATATCCTTCATTATGTGGCACACATGTATAAACTTGTTGACAAAAAATATATTATTTGTCTGTTATTATTTACCTAATACAATGGCAAACAATCTTCTTTGTATGCCGGTTTGTATGGTGGCGGGTGAAAGAAATGAGATGAAACTACATTTACATATAAGTATCGCCTGTGTGCTGTTGCCCTGGTTACAATCAATAAAATAGGTATTTACTTGATTGTTTTCTCTCTAATATTTGTCAGTATGATGTAACCTCTGCATTGATATAGGCTATCTTTTATATGTTATATTTCTTTCAATATGGCGCAACATTAATTCTATAAATATATAGTTAATATATTGTCTATAGATATATTCTATATATATTCATTCTCGTGGTTTACTTTCGGCGAGAATGAATAAATGAACGTTAAAAATTTGAAATATGGCACAACGCTGGATAATTTTTAAACATAATTATTGTGTAAGCATCAAATATTCTTTCTCGTGTTTTATTTTCGGCGAGATCGAAAAACTGGATAAAACTAGAATTCAGTTCTAAGCGGCAACAATAGAAACTAACGAAGATGCTGTTATTTATGTTGTGATTGTGTTCTTTCTTACTTTCATTTTACTTTACATATTTATTAAGATTGTGTTGCATATATCTGCTTTAATATGATATAAATGGAAAGTTTACTTTGTTTAGAAGGACTCAGATTTATAAATTGAAATATTGAAATAGTATAGTGAATATAATATGAATACACGACTGTTGATTCAGTTTTTATCTAATTATTCTTCCATATTTTACCAAGTGCATGTCTCTGTGAGAGAGGAGGTATCACATGCTCCTGAATCATACATATTTACAGGTGAAATGAACTAACACTGCTGCATGTAAAAGGTCTTCGTGTAAATTATTATTTGAACATTACCGCACACGTTAAAGTTGCAATTATGAACATGGATGTTTTGGAAGTACGGATAGTAAACAACTTTTATTGAATCATGCATGTATATATACTTTTTTGCTTGATTTTATTTTACTTTGCTATTTGTTTGTTTTTTCTATTTTACTTCATTAGATATATCTTTGGTACATACAAGTAAAGTATCGGAATTTTATACAATAAATTATAAACAATATACTATTACAAATAACAGTATAGATGAAAACATTGATAAAGAATAGAAATCAAATACATATCTATTTTCTTTATGCATCTTGAATCTAGTTTTTATTTCATTTTCGTAGAAATTCGAAAGAAAAAGTTTTGTACTAAAATAACGTATAATCGAAATTGCCAAAATTGTTATTATTTCATTGTATTGTGACGTATGTAAAATATAAAAAAAAAAAAAAAAAAAAAAAAACAACAAAAAAACACAACACAATTTATGTTATAGTTGCATATATGTAAAGTGTCTTCAAAGGCAATCATAGATTTAATGATATAAGATACAAGCTGTGATTGCACAGAATGGTACCAAAAATAGAGTCTTGGGAGGAAGTGTGTGAGGTAACTGTGTGTGTTTATGTTGTGGCCTTTATTTTCTTTTTTTAATACGATATGTTTATATGAGTACATTTTGTTTTGGGTGCGTGTGTGTAAATTTCATACTTACATCCATGAGGTTCCACGAATTGTGAAATTAATTAAATGTTTTTCACATGTGAATGCATATGGGCAGGATACAACATGACATGTGTTTTTCTTTTATGCATTATAAATTCTTCTTTCGATATTTTTATACAATGTTGACTTCTCCACTTTGAAATTTATTGAATCATGAATCCCAAAATTACTTTATGAATATTGAAATTTCCATTAAATATACCTTAGTCTTTTCATTACAGACATGATTTTTTTTTCAAATCTTGTAACAAAATTTAATAATATAAAATGGAACATTAACATGCAATGGTATGATGAATATTTTAGGTCTAAAATGTCCACTTTTTCAATTATATGTTGCGGGTCCTTGGTGTCTGGAGTGTTGATGATAAGGGTAACATGCAGCAAAATTATTATACACTCACCAAAACAGTATGACAAATAATATAATTATATATTCTATAAATGTACAGGGTCTTAGCGACAAAAATAAAAGAAGGGATACCTTTAATTTTTTTCAAAAGCAAAAATGGATCAATATTCTTTTTACAAGATACACATTTCACCGAAAAAAATGAAAACAATATACATATTGAATGGGGGTTTGAATGTTTTTTAGTAACTAATGTAGTCAATCTGGAGGAGTTGCCATTCTTTTAAATAATAACTTTGATTTTAAATTACATTCAGAAACCACTGATAATAATGGCAATTAATTAATTTTAAACTGTACCATCAATGATAAAATATTTAACTAAATAAATATATATGGTCCTTATAAAGATGATCCAGACTTTTATAAACAATTGAAGAACAGAATTAAAGATTAATTTACCTTTAATTGCAGGTGATTTTATTTTAATCTTAAACCCACAAATAGACTGTTATGATTATGTTAATCTAAACAACCCTAAAACAAGGGAAGTTGTTCTAGAAACAATTGTTGATTGTGATTTAGTAGATTGCTGGAGAGATCAAAATATAGAAAAAAAGAATATACATGGTTTCGAAAAAACACTAATAAAAATGCTAGATTAGACTATTTTCTTATCTCCCAGCAATCACTTACTGATATAGTTGATATTAAAATATTTCCAGGTTATAAAACTGACCACTTTTTGATTCTTTTAAAATTAGATTTTATTAAATTTAGTAAAAGTGAATAATTCTCTGCTGAAAGACACTAACTATATAAATATAATCAAGCAAACTATTAAAGGGGTAAAAATACAATATGTTAAAAAAAGATCAATTCTCGGATAAAAATATAAATAACATTGGAAATGACAAATTTCAATTAGATATTGATAATCAATTGTTTACTATATAAAAAACGTGAAAACAATGGAAGGTGTCAAAATGGATTGAAGAATGAGAAAAAAAAAATTATTTTGCAATTTGGAAAATAAAAATCTTTTGTCAAAAGTAATGCTAAGTCTTATGTCTAAAAACAATGTTCTTATTGATATTCAAGAAGTAATCTTGAAGGAAACTATGAATTTTTATAAAAACTTATATTCTTTACATAATACTGAAACAATTAATTTGTTTGAAATTCTCTCAAATTTTAATAATCCCAAATTAAATGAAAATGACGAAATCAATGGAAGGGCAAATATCTTATGAAGAATGTTTTTACAGTTTAAAAAAAATGTAAAACTCAAAAAGCCCTGAACACTCAGGATTCACAAGTTTTTTCGGCGTGATATAGGACATTTTTGGTAAGATCTATTAATGCTGGTTTCATTAAAGGATAATTGTCTATATCACAAAAACAAGGTGTAATAACATGTATCCCAAAGGCAAACAAAGATAAAAAATACCCGTTTCATTACAAAATGTGTCATATAAAATTGCATCAGCAAGTTTTGCGAATAGATTAAAAAATATTTTGGGAGGTATTATTAATGAAGATCAAACAGGTTTTATCCCAAACAGATATATAGGAGAAAATACAATACTTTTATATGATTTAATATTATATATTGAAAAGAATGATATAACTGGGCTATTAGTTTTAATTGACTTTGAAAAAGCCTTTGAATCGGTTGCATATTCACCTAGTATTAATTTTTTATAACTTTGGTCCAGATTTCAAAAAAAGGATATATATATTTTATACATTTTGTAAATGGACATCTCTCAGAATGGGTTTTTCTTCAAAGAGGATGTCGTCAAGGTGACCCAACATCACCATACATCTTTATTGTGTGTGCTAAAATACTTGCTGCCCTTGTCAGGAACAGTCCAGATAGTAGGGGAATAAATATAGGATCCACAGAATATGTGATATCTCAGTTTGCGGCCTATACATCTTTAATATTAAATGGTTCTAAAAATTACTTAGAAACGCAGTAAACGTGTTAAAATTCTTTGCAAGAATCTCCGGCCTTAATATCAATATAGATAAACTAAAGTTGTATGGATAGGTGCAACACGAGACTGCCAATCAAAATTATGCAGTGATATACAACTAAACTTGGATAATAAATTGACTGTATTAGGTATAAACTTCTCAATAAATCTTGACTCAATGGTAAAGCTTGATTATGACAATAAGATTCGAGAAATCAATAATCTGTTTATTACATGGTCAAGAAGGAAAAATTATAGTTATTAAAACTTTGGCTATTTCAAAAATTATTCATCTTATTTTGCATTGCCTAACCCAGAATCTGAAACTATAAAATAACTTAACTTGCTATTTTTTAAATCTTTATGGAATGGAAAACCAGATAAAATAAAAAAGAACAATTATGTATAAAGACTACTCACTAGAGGGACTTAGAATGATAAATTTTGAATCATTTATTGCAGCATTAAAATCACATGGATAAGAAGAATCTAACAAGGTGAAACAAAATATATAGAAATCTTTAAAGTTTCAAAAAAGTCACTTATACACTTTAACACATTTGGAGCTGTATTGATTGAAACACAGTTAGATAAAGTTAAAAGTCCCTTCTGGAGAGATATTTTAATTGTTATTTGATTTTTTTTAAAACAAGTTATGCCATATTTATGGCATGAGTTTCAAGTGATACCGCTATGGCATAATCCTAATATTAAGGTTTGAGGTTCGAGTGTTTTTATTGATAGATATTTTTAGAAACGCATATGCTTTATCAATGATTAATTGAACAGTTATGGAAATTTTATGACACTTGCTGAAATGACACAACAATATGGTGTTGTAACACACTTTTTAGAATACTCTGGACTCATATCTGCTTTAAGGACATATCTAGGTACTTTTCTTTTTCACACTCTAGCTCTAAAGCAAAGAATCCATTATTTCCTTTGCCAATATCATTTTCATTTAAAAATAAAAAAGGATGTAGATACATATATGATAGGATTAAATCAAAACATGAATCTCCATTAACATCCAAAAACAGGGCAAAAGAATTTAACTTCAGTGGAGAATCGGTCATAACTAAGAGATCTAATATCCCTTTTAAATGCAGTAATGACACTAATCTACAATGGTTTCAATTGAGAATAAATCATCGAATATTGGGTACAAATCATCTTTTAGAAAAAATGAACATTAGTACCTCCAACCTTTGTTTACTTTGCAAAACACATGATGAGACAATAAAACACGTATTCTGTGAATGTAGGGTCACAAAATATTTTTGGGCCAATCTTGAACACTTTTTAAAAAACAAATGCCCAACAAATATATAAAATGGCAAGATATTGATATAGTTTTGGGCAGCAAAAGATTCGATGATGTTATTAATAATAAACTGTTTTCTGCAAAGTATTACATATTTAAACAAGGATTAAAAAAATCAGAGCCTGAGATAACACAGTTAAAAAAGTACAGTAGGACACAATACAACATACGAAGATGTATCGCTCAGAAAAACTTAGAAGTACAAAAATTCGAAAACATGTGGATTCCATATATGAGCATTCTAGATTGATGTAAACAGTATATATAAACATATTCAACATACCATAGTATAAGTCTCTGTCTCTGTTCTCGTTCTTTCGCTTGCTCCTCAAAAGTTCATTACCTTCACAACCAAACTCCTTTTCTAATTCTGTTAACTCTTTCATACTAGTCATGATTAATTATTGTGTATGACCTACCACAATATAATTTGTACTACAATATTTTACCAACAATACCAACAACAACAACTAATGTACAATATCAAACATTATTAAATTATATTTTAACGTAAACTCAGTTTAACCGCAAGCGTCTATTAATAACCCCCTAGCATTACACTACCTACTACACAACGTGTGTGTAAATAACAACTTTAAAGCTACATACTCCGATTAAATATCGCAAAGTGCTATTCTTCTATGCGTACTTTATAGCTAACTTTTAATTATATATATTCCGATCCAATATTGCAATTACAATTAAACGAATGCACAAAGGTTACGGTACACTTCACTCATCGTAATACACGGATCTCATAAAATATGAATACTAGATATAAATACTTATCTTACACACATTTACATGTAGTACTGACTCTCATTGACTTTAACTGGCAAACCCTGCTCAGATCACTTTTATATATCTTTCACGTATTACATTACTAACGTTATAGAAATTCTCTTCAATTTACAATAATCAAAAAGCAAAAATAAGCTCAAAAATTTAAATCAAATTTAAAACTGCACAAACAATGCAAAATAATCTATGTAATTCAGTCACCCCTAACAGGTATACACCCTGTACAATACCCGCAGTTCCGCGCTTTAGAACGGAACGCTTACACAAGCGACGCTGTGTCACATCACAGGGTAATTATTTTCTTAAATTATGACTCACCCAAGGTACATGGATGCTTTATTTACTGACTTAACTCCGTCACAGTTGAGCAGATACCACCCCGGGGTCGTCGTGACTGAAATAGAAACTACTTAACAAATATCAAACAATTTTGGACGAAAATTATAAATGCTAGTTTAAATAAAGTTCTTTGATCAAATTTTGATTTACTTATTTTAAGAATTCACTTTTGAAAACAACAATAAACAATTTAAAGAGGAATTTTGACAATCTTTCTACATTATTGTACCTCAAGCTCGACGAGTATGTGGGTTGCTGTCCTTATGACGGTACTACCACCAGCTGACTTCTTGTCACGTCTACACGTCGTTTACGTAGCGGACACATGTCTTGCTTACGTATAAAAACGGCTACAATATGTCTATAAACTCAGATTTACTAGTTACTCAATACGTAACGACATGGCGTCTATTACTTACCATTTATCAATTTCATGGTATTTTTATCAATATATGATAACACTGCATTCAATTCTTACAATCTAACAGTTTCATGGTAGATTTATTAACATATTATAACATTGTATTCAATTCTTACCATCCAACAGTTTCATGGTAGATTTATCAATATATGAAAACAGTTCATTCAATTCTTACTATCTGCAGTTTCATGGTAGTTTAAACAACATCTCATATATGAACTTCCGTCAATTTCAAAGTAGCAATTATATCTCTACATAATTTCTCATTTATAATATAAACAATTACAGACCAATTCTGTATCTATTTACTTTGTGAATATCAGAATAAGCATCCACAAAACTTAATTACACGTATCAATAAATTTTAACATGATGAACTTCAATACTGCACCGTAAACACGATATCAACAGCTCAAGATACGTTCTCAGATTCCTCGGCCTATATTTTAACAAAACAACTCTCAATACCGCAGATGTGAAATAAAATTATAGACATTCACGTCGGAATAGATATGAACAATTTAGACAACTTTACTTAGATCTGATTACGTCAAAATATATCTATCAGACATTTAAATAACTCAACCATATACAACAGAATATAAAATTAAAAATACCCATCTGCCGTTATGTATTGGAACAGTAACATTATCAATCCTTCTCATCACGACAACTCCAAAAGATGTTTCTGCTAGACTGGAAGTGTTTCCATAATACAGTCAGACATACATGTATATAGCAAAACACTCCACATACCTTAGTGAATTTTGTGCAAATTATGAAACAACAAAATTTCAGTATATCGTACGATATGGTACGATGCGGATTTTACACTATTAGGCCCAATGCAAAATTAATTAGTTTTATGACAAATAAACCCGTTTAATTATTCTAACTTTCTTAATACTTAATGGAATTTGATGACAAAACCTGTAAAAATGATTTATTCTTTAATCAAAGAATGAATATGTAAAAATATCTTAAAAACGTTACTCCTATCGAACTATCGAAACTTATTAACACTTCTATGCTACCTGTTCTAATTATAGCCTATTGTTACCAAGTAAACATTTTTGCACATAAAATGACTACACATAACCCTTAGGCTTTCACAATACTTTTCATGTACAGGTAATTACATGTAATTACATAAATGATAGTGAGCACTTTTTATATGTAGACTGTACAGTATAACTGGTCAGTTGTATTGTTTTTGTTTGAGAGAGCAAGATGTGTTGTGTTGCAAAAAGGTCTGGGACCTGACATAGAGATAGGAAAATGACTTGTTGAAGTGAAGTTGAATGCAAGATGAGGCGAGAAAGATGATAAGAAGTTGATGATCAAGAATTCTAATGAAGCTCGTTGAGTGATACATTGTCAATATTTAATATTACTGGAATTATGTTGTTTGTCTTATATTGAGTATCGCATGAATTCAAATGTCTTTCGCGATGTAATACAATATTGATATGTAAATACGATTTACGCGAGAAAATCATTATTAAATTCATCAATACCATTTCTATATAGTAAAAGCAATATCCTTTTACTTATAGAAATATCTCCTACTTTTTGGTCATGGTGAAAAATGGGTGGAATGCCGATTCATGGACCATAAAATTATGAAGCAACCAAGATACAAGATTCAATAGTACATATTGATTCTATGGTAGACAAGAATTTCCAAAACGTCAGTTTGTAAATAAATGGGACTATGAGATGTGAAAAACAGTTGATGTATATATACTTGGATGCACGACGTATATAGATTCCATGGTGACATGAAATTCCACGACTAGATATGCTATAACATAACATTTATTCAATAAAAATGTGAAGTGCATACATTATAAGTAATATAAAACAATTATACGGGAGTTCAGAAGTGATATAAAGACTAACATTTTACGATGTATACTACTAGTATTTGTGTTTTTGTCTTATATAGAGTATCGCATGATTTCAAATGTCTTTCGCGATGTAATACAATATTGATATATAAATACGATTTACGCGAGAAAATTATTATTAAATTCATCAATACCATTTCTTTCAATAGACACGTACTAGCTGACACTGAATTAGGCCGCAACAACCTAACTACTTGGTTACAATTATCATTGTTATTATTGTTATTATTATTATTATCATTATTATTATCATTATCATCATCATCATCATCATCATCATCATCATCATCATCATCATCATTATTATTATTATTATTTAATTATATAATGAAAATCATTACTTGTAATTATGTATAGATATGGGGTTACACATGTGGATGTATTTACCAATAAATTGTAACGAGAAAAAATGCATTGTAAGCAAAAGTCCGGGTTTACACGCGAAATATAGCAAAACCTCATTATCATTAAACTTAACTTTTATGATTTTTATGGATGCATCAAAAAAGTTTCTCTAAAATTTAGTTTTATATGAATCATACAAATTGTATTACAGTGTACTATTGAGTTTATAACTGAATGAATGAGCCAATTTAACAATATATGATTTAATTTTGTGTATAGAAGCTGTTTATGCATATATATGTAATAAATGTGTATTTTTGATATTTAAATACATATCTACGATTGTGTAACAAAAATGTGTTTTGTTAAAAACATACACTGGCCGCTAACCTTTTTGACCAAGATTTGATAAGAATAAATTGGTTTTAACCAATTTTTCATTTGCATTCTGTTGATAATTCATACTAAATCGTAGTAGTATTTACATAATTAAAATAAAATTCTACTTTTATATTGAACCACTTTCTATTTCACTGTGTAAGTATTACCACCTTTGTTGCACCGATCACCAGTCCATCCAGGTACGCATCCATCCATGCATAACCCCGAAACATTTAAACACGGTTCTGGACAGAAATAGCACAGTTCTGAACAATTCTCGCCATAGTGGAAAGGCAAGCATTCTAGGAAAATCAATTAAAAAATAATATGTGTTTATAGCAAATTAACGTATGTACTAATATTAGAGGCATGAAAGATAGGCCGAACTATTTTGTTTACTGAAAATTACAATTACCAAATAATAATGTTCCTATGAAAAAGACGATTTATACGTAACATACTTTTACGGTGTTTTGTTAAGGTCATATTGCTATTGCTTTGTCAACAGGCACACCCGATGCGACGTGCCATCGTGTTATTGCTTTGTCAACAGGCACACTCGATGCGACGTGCCATCGTGATGATCCTAACGGAACACCGTACATTTTTATATTATGTAGTAAACTGCTAATTTAATTCAACACATTTTATATTTTTCTATATCCTTTGAATAACATCTTCTCAACATCAGATTTTCAATGAGCTGTAAATAGTTTAATTTATAATGCAATTTATATAATTTTAATTAATTCAATTAAAGCGGAATAAACCTTTTAAATTATTTTATATTATAAGTCAGTGGTATAATTAGTATATTATGAAAAAGTAATTTCCATTGTGAATATGTATTTTTTGCAGGAGTAAATACAACATTTATTTATAGATGACGTCGTAAACATGGCCATGTTCAATCTTTTTGACGTCCCAATTAATAGCAGCAAAATCGCGTATTTTTCGACCTCCGTTGAGTTATAACCTAATGTACAGAATAGAAACATATATCACCAAGTACACATCCGACGGATGTATTGATTTACAACTGCAAAAATTACGACGAACGCCAAATTCTGAAAATACTAGCGAAACTATTTTTTCTCTCGATTTTTTTTCTAAAATCGGCTTCATAAAAGAATACATAAAAAGCAAACCGAGAGATTTCGGCATAATTTTTATATGATTTTATGCAATATATTGTACAATTATTGCAAGAGTTTAAGAGAAATTGACAAACAACAATTTTTATAAATTTCAATTATTTAACCCTACCCTACATCACAAAACGCTTTAAAGCAAAACGACAACGTTGGTATAACAAATTAAATGTTTGGTTTGTGATTATTAATAAAATTTGATATGCTGTGCATAACCTTATAAATGTGTTGAAAATGACGTTAAACCTCATTCTACAAAAACATGTATTTTGTGCACACAAGTTATATCTACTATTGCACTTCTGTTTAGTGGCATATTATTTTGAGCCAGTCGACAAACGTTCCACATAATCGTCCCTTACTAGATCGTGATCAACATCATCGTAATAAAGAAGCAAAATATCATCATCATCATCATCATTGTTTTCATCATCGTCATGGTTATCGTCATTTGGTAAGACATTCTTAGCATCCCTTGTTGTTTTTTTTATTCTACATAAATGCCGCTCTAGATTCAATACTACGTCTTTCCTTCAACCGACAACGTTTTAATTTACTCATATTTCTATTCTGCTTTGAACATCACCAGTATAATGTAAAAATCAGATTGCAATAATGTGTAAATAATGTCGGCTATTTGCACGGCTGTGACGTTTTTGTCTGCTTGAAGGTTTTTGTTCGCAAACCTTTTTATCTACATAAATATAGAAATACGTCGACTTTTGTCTCGATGCAATCAGAAATATTCATTGTCCTAAATTTTGATCAGACAAAAGGCGACATGTTGACAAAATTTGATCAACCAGCCGGAAACTTATGGGATTTTTGACTTATTAAGTTAAATGTGAAATTAAATACTTCAGTATAAAACACGTTTCTAGTTTGCTGTGATTCTCTTAAAGGGCACGATACGTTCTACGAAGAGTTGGAGCGCAGCTGAAAGAGTGTTGACCGCTTACTCCAAAGGTCGCGGCTTTGATCGTCTTAATGGCCATACAGATTACCTGTCCTCGTCAGTTCATTCATCATCAAAATAGCCAATGAACCGTACAACATAACTAATTATGTGTCTTTGAAACTTATATGACTGGATTAATTTAATTGCTGTTTCGAAAAATACTTAAAACTTAAAGTGCATTTCCATCATAATTCTTCAAATATTAAATTTAACTTTGACACAACTTAATATTTTGGAAAGGAATAAAGGTAATTTAACCAAAACCGCTTGCCCACTTGTGTTTTTTTGCAGAAAAAAAAATACAAACCATAGTAATATCATTTAATGGAACTGGTTGGAAGGGTGCTCCACCGTACGTTCAACGGCGATATACATGGATCGTGGCTTTTTACTGCTAATCATAGCGGGTATTGATTTAAGCTCTTTTTATAAATGTGTATCATTTTGCCCCGATCTTCAAAAAAGCCAGACATGTTGTTCTAATAACTGACAACAATAATGTCCACATTTCACAAGCAGTCGTGGTGGTAGTCAGAAATGAGAATATTATTTTGGAATCATGTTCCGTGTAAGTGAAATAAAAATGACGGTTGTGTACGTGTACCAAACAGACTCGCTATTATAATTGCTATAAACGATTAAGTTCCCACTTAACAGCAGAAGTATATATAAATAGTGTGCCCAAAATACTAGTATAATAATAATCACAAACCTTAGGCTTAATACGCTATACCGACGTTGACGTTTGCTTTTAAATGTTTTTTTATAACGTAGGATAGGATTAAATAATAATAATATTTGTACCATATGTAGTATAAAATCATATTAAATTATGCAAAAATCGCTCTGTTTGTTTTTTGGTAATTTTGATTTGAAGTGGGTTTTTTTTTCGAAAAATCGAGAAAAAATAGTTCCCGTTTTTCGCTATTATTTTCAGAATTTGGCGTTCGTCGTAATTTTGCATTTGTAATTTTATACACCCATCAGATGTGTACGTGGTGATATACGTTTCGATTCTGTACATTTGGTATAACTCAACTGTGGTAGAAAAATACGCGATTTTGCTGCTATAAATTGGGACGTCAAAAAGGCTGAACATGGCCATGTTTACGACGTCACATATAAATATATGTTATATTTACCGCTGAAAAATATACATATTCATATTGGAAATTACTTCCAGTTTCATAATATACTTATTATACCACTGATTTCAAAAATAATTTAAAAGGTATAATCCTCCTTAACATGTGTGTAACAACGTTAGAAACCAACAGAAAACGTCAAAGCCTAAAAAAAACAAAATGTACACAATTTACATGTATAAGCAAAATGATTGAAAAACGAAACTACTGTAGTTGCAAACAAGGCTGGCCTTCTTGGAATTATCAGAAGCAAAAGAAGCTACTTAGGAGCTTAAACATGAATTACGTGTGGGGCACCCCGCTCCTCTCTGACTATTTTCTTACAAATAAAGTTTTGCAGCTTACTTAGGTGCCGATGCGGACAGCGGACTACGAACTAAATTCGGGGAATTTCTTAAAACAACTTTGTCATAATTCTAAACCGATGAGCATGATCATTAATGTAGTTGCGGATACTTTTTTAATTGTTAGGAGTAATAGTAGAAAACATATTATAAAATTTAAGAAAAACGCAGTTTTCAATATTTAAATATTTAATAGTCATCCGAGTCCGAACTGCTGATTCCTAGTTTTCTTAAAATGTTAGAATTTTTTATTGATTAATTTTTTCTAAGGAAACTGATTGTCGATTGTTAGCGGCATCATTTGCTGGCCCGTTAACTTCAGGTCCCTGTTATTGCTCTGGCTCACTCGGCCGGTGCGTATATAACACATATCGGCACATGCAGAAGTATACATAGCTGTACTTGCCTGGGCACGTGTAAAGTGTGTATAACGAGCCGCGAAGCCATTCATATCGACGCCGAGCGTGTACTGACTAACCGCATGGTTATTTTGTTGTATGTCTACATGAATATACATATATATGGTGTCTGATTATGCCTCGGACACAGTATTGAGCCAATATCTCGATATGTACATTTTTTTGTTATTATTATTTGAATAAAGTTTCCTATTTGAACTTCTCAATAAAATAAGTTTTTGAGAAAAAAAAATCGAATTTAGTCCGTCGTCCGCTGTCCGCATCGGCATCGATGTTGTATAATATATATTAGATTGATTTATATGTTGCTGAGCGCTGATTGGAAGGAAATAATTACAGATATACATGTATCAATACATTTCTGCAAATGTCATGAAATCAAAATGCCATACCTTTAATTTTGGAAGAACAGTTTGGCAAATCACAATAATCAATTACACCCCAGGCAACATAACACCATGGCCGCAAGTCAATCCCTTTGGGATTACGACAGTAGTTATGATCGGGGAATAAATCCTAAAAGAGCACAAATGCAGAGTATTATGTAATTGTGGATATTTGGATAATAGTACTGATTCACTGAAAATGCACGATTAGATATATCCATTATATTACACTTCTTATCGTATAATGATGATATCGGTTATTGGATAAATTCTAAATAATAACAAAAACATATCATTATGTACAATTTAAAAATGTGAAGTATAGTACTAATACATTCAAGGGATATGAAAACGCAACTCATGAAGATATATGAAAAAACATATTCTGCACGAGCGGATATATCCATAATATTACGGTCGTTGTTGTCTGATGGTAGTATTTGTTCTTGACATGAGCTGTTACTTCTCCCTACATTCTGATGTCGTTTGTTCTTTAAATATGAAACATTCATTTCATGGTACTTTTAATGGAGTTGAACACAATTTTAACGCATGACAGTAGGTAACTGGCAAATGTGCTTACATAAAGTGTTTGCACTGAGCAGGGTATTAATCTTCGGCCATTTTGTATTTTATAAATAACATACATATATGCTACTATTTGATGTTTTGAACATGTGAAATTTGTAAAAGATATATTTAATTTAAATCATCATTAAACTAGGACATCAGCAGTAAGATGTTAAGGGTCATTCAACAAGGCCCAAGACCACTACTCTGTCACGGACGGCCCAGATAAATGTATATATTGCTTTCGTTAATGCTGTTGTCGTGGATGTTAAATTCTACTACTCATGTTAGACCTAAAGTATTCATTTAACCTGCATACAGAAGCCAGTCTTAGTATTGATCATATGCGACGCTTGCTTTTCTAAAAGACAAAAGTCTTGACAAGTTCGGTCGAGAATAAAATCATTTTTATATATCGAAAATCGATTAACGTTTTTGATTGGTTGGTTTAACAATCGGACTGGCTTGGAGATTGCCGTAGTATTTCAAAGAAGTATATGTTGGATTTTTATTTCTATATTCATTATTTTTATACTATTAGATATTTTCTATGACAAAGATCTTGTACGAGATAACTGCCATGATTTCTATCCGAATATATATTTTTAAATTTTATTATAACATAACTATTGCAGAGTTGTGTTTGTTTCAGCCAATCAGATCTTACTTCCAGCTCCAAACGTTTCTTCTGTACAACTTGTCAAGACGTTTGTCTTTAAGATATGCAAGCTTCGCATATAATTAAGACTAACACCAGTCTACGTATTTTCACTGTGACTCCTGCTTCAGAGTGAAACTCAGCGTGCGTGTAGTCGCTACTTCTTGATAATCAATCGGAATTCCTCTATCATGTTCGCAGATTTGCATCGCAGTTGCGGCTGCGTATTTTATCCGGCATTCAATGGAAGATTGATATGGATCTGGAAATCAGTATTCAAACAAAATGATTTCGAATGCAGGAGTGTAAACTTTTTCCGCATCGGAAGTATAGCATAGCGAACCAGTCTGGTGTGTGATATGAGTATTCAAAATGTTATCAGAACGAGCGTTGAATATAATTGGTTGTAAAGTTATATAATGTTTGATAACATGTCATTGATTTCAATTTGTTAAACGAAAGTTTTAGTAACTAACAAATAATAAAAGGTGTCGAGGTATATATATATATATATATAATTTACGGGCTGGACAGTCAGATTTTTAATGGTATATGAACCGATACGAGGATCGGCTGACTGTTTAGTCAGTATACTTACATTTGGACAGAAATCATGTACTGGTGTTAAATATATATGAAATATTTAAACACAAAATGAAAAATGGCGAATTTTTTCGTTCTATTGTCGCAACAGACATTTGTTTGAAAATAAAGAGTGCTGCAACTATGCGCACATAAACATAACATCAGATAAATAGACTTTACTGCAGATGTAAACACATGATATTTATTTCGCTGCACTTAAAGTATGTGTTGATGTTTAAATAAAAATAGACCAAATATACAAATAACGACATGGTGAGTGCCTAATAGTCTAAACTTTATCAGGTTTGACTCGCCAAATACGTGCCTACCTCATCTGATAAAGTTCATATTACCAGGCACTAACATTTTCAAACTCCACGGACTGGTTCACTCTACTTCCGGAATACCTGGTATAATATGCAGCCCTAAATGCAATGCAAAACTGCGAACATTATAGAGGAATGCCGATTGCTTATCAACAAGAAGCGAATACACTCACACTCTGTCCTTGTCTGGCAGGTATTTCCTGCATCAAAATTTAGGACTGTTTACATATACTTATGGGGTCAAAATGCTTATTTTGGCTTCAATGTTTATTCATGCATGAAAAGTGTTTTTACAAGGCTGCTTTAGCCTCTATCTTGAACTTTATCCAGGTGTAACCAATAAAAATCATTCGTGCTGAATTTCCGGCCCATATATTGACATTCTTAGATAAACTAAGTATTTTTCAAAAATAAGACAAACATTTGAACGTTTTGAAAACGTTCTAAAAGATTAATATGTGCATCAAATATTATATTATATGCCCAACGGAAATGGACGCCAAAATGCAGCAGGATTCACAGTCGCGATAAGTAGACTTGCTATTGTATGCAGGTTATAATATTTTATTATCTCTTTCTAACGTTGATATCTTACATGTATCTGGCATTCTCATATATCCATGTTACAAGCATGACTTCAGAATACCCTAATATGTTTGCAGATCCTTAAAATTGTTGTTATTTTGAAAAGGATTTTAACCCCTGTAAATGGTAAATACAATCCCTATAGTAGCCAAAATGTACTGAGATGTATGTTACTTTTATTTGGTTTTGTCTGTATTACAGGGATACATTCCTAATACATAACATTTTGAAAAGCTTTTAAAACGATTACTAATAATTTCAAAACTAGTGTGATACAACTAATTTTAGAAATTTAAAAAATAAGGTAGAAATGTTATATATTCAACACTTTTTAGAAAATCAAGGACTTTATTTCGTCAAAATATAACCCATGGTAAAATTTGTTTCCTTTTTCTCTGAGTTCAATTCCGTGATTATGTGCGAAACATTTCATGCAATTTTCTGTAAAGATTTGTTTACATTATTTATAACAAAATGTCAGTCAAACTGAAGAAAAGAAAGTTATTTCGTCCAAAACAAAATAAGAAATTAGCATACAGTTTTATTTTTGATTTCATTAATCTGTTGAAAAATCGCGATTTTCTCTAATGATTAAATAATGTTGTTTTTGTGATTCGGACACACATTTTAGACGGACAAATTGACGGACAATCGGGTGACTATATGCTCATCCTTGTCATGAGAAGTCCGTGTAATGCTTTTTATAATGGATATATATATATATATATATATAATTTATTTCAAACAAATGGAACTCGTGTATTACCTAAGAAGTAAATACTTTACGGGTATGGGCTGTTGTTCCTGCCATCTTTCGGTCTCTATTGCGAGTCTATTTAAATAAACTCATAATCGGGTAAGCGTATACCTAAACTGTTTTTCGGTGGCAAAGTCTAAATAAAGTTTTGAAAGTAAGTAATTATAGGTATTTACCCAACTAGAAGCATGTTTAGGTTATTCGAAGAAACACTTGGATAATATTTCCTGTTTACTTTATATTGAGATAATTGTGATAATAATGCGTACATACCGTTCCTCTAAACTTATTCAAGCTATAATCAAAAGTGTCCAACCAGTATAGGCAGGCTGTCCCTGTGATCCCTTCTGACATATTTCCACGGTATGATTCTCCATTTCCAAGTATACATTCTGTAAGTAGCGCAATTATGCAACGA
This sequence comes from Panopea generosa, assembly GCA_029582155.1. NCBI lineage: Eukaryota > Metazoa > Mollusca > Bivalvia > Adapedonta > Hiatellidae > Panopea > Panopea generosa. Next base: position 80,509,193 of record CM055899.1, read on the forward strand.
AATCGTATAAAAAAATCGTTTCTGCTAAAATGATAGTCAATATTAATCCCAGTGAACTCTATTTCACTCAGCTTATGTTTATAAGGTAACTTAATACTTATAAGACATACTTGTGGGAAGTAATTTCTCGTTTAGTTTAAGTAATTTGTTTATATTTGTATTTGTTTTTTGTTGTTTTTCTTTTGGAGACAAGGAGGACATTGTTATGGAAAAGTGTATCTGTTGAAATTTCTTTTTTACCAAGTTTATACAGCTTCAAAAAAAGTGTAAAGAGTAATTTGCGAAGCTCATTTAAACTGCGTGATTGTATTTGTATTGAATGTTTAAGCATTATGCGAATCCTTGTTTTATATTTTTGTATCGTGCCGCGAGTTTTGTTGGCAATACAATTATACTAAATACAGAAATAGCTTGATGATCATCATATATAATATTTTTCCGTCTGTAAAAGTGATTTCTTCAAATGACTGGATAGATATATTTGGTTGCAATAAATCAACTATCAATTGACATGTAGAAGCCATAATAAACGCCTCGTCATTTAATGACCTTCAGTCGAGCATGATAAACTTTTATATACATGCTTTACTGTAGTTACACCGTGTCGTGGATTCTAAACCAACCCAGAACACATAGTCTAACAACTCGTTAAGGCTACATCGCTCTTTTATACAAGTTGACTGTGGCACCCACGGCACAATTATGAATATAGTATGTGCACATAACAACGCTTCAAACATTGTTTATTTACTCCTATAACATAACCATACAATTTCCGTAAAAAGAGAATAACACAATTAATAATCATAGATAAGACAACTATGGTTGCATTTAAAATAGCATAAGCAAATTTGAACATCTTAACGTTATGGTCTACAGTTTTAACCACAGCCTCATTTCTTTAACTTAACATATCCGTACACATTTGTACTGTCTATTTTCAGCCAAAACAAGTTTGTGCGTGTGAAAAATGATATTTCAAAATAATGTCTAGCTCTTGTATTGTGACGAATCGGCCATAACCCGGAGTAGTTCCCTTATCGTAAATATTTACTGTACAGGTAAAGCACCAGCCACGTTGTGCTTGAGTTCATATTCCCGACAATACGAGACGTATATCATATTTTTTATACAAACTATTCATCTGGAAGTTACTCCATCTGCGTTTAGTGATATCTCGGTAAAGTATGATTTTGTACTGTTCAAGTAGGTACGTTTGTACCATTTATTGCTAACTAATATATAACAAAAATACTTACCTTCGTGACATCGTTCACCCATCCAACCAGGAGAACAGCCATCCATACACCGCCCCGTAACATTGTAACACGGCTCGTCACAGTTTCGACATTCCTTGTTACACTCATCGCCATAAACATATTTCGGACACACTGTGTTTTGTTTTAATATAAAACATTATTCGAAGATGAGGTTTTGCTTAATGCGATTAGTAAAACATGTAATGCATTAAAATAGGCAGTGTTTAGATTAAACCACCGTACCAAATAAAATCGAATTATTTCTCATCAACGTATACATGTTATATAGCATAGTGGTGTTTTGGTCCGTGTTTGTCTGTAGTACGTAAGCAGAAATAAGCACAATTTATCTTCTTTTTAGAGCAAATTATTTATTTAACTTCAACTTCTACACAAATGTTTAAATTATGTTTTCATCAGAAGCCAACATGTACTGGTATATCCTTTCGGAGATTCCAATCAATTTGCTCGTGAGACGATGTAAGATTATAATCTATCATTAAAAAATAAAAATGAATTGATTCTTGAAGTAGTGAATACTTTGCAGGCACTTTCTATCATGGACCATTTCACTAATTTGTTAATAGACTTTTTATCAAATTTCTTTTATATGTTTGTATGTATATATATATATATATGAAAATAATTATTTGTGAATAACCGAAACATAAATGTACAGACCAGACTACGGCGAGCTACAATGCAAACCATAGACACAATACCAAGGCCTCTGCCAAACCAATAAATTTGGTGTCGACCATGACTTACATACTATGGATTTACATGCAACACATCTGGACTGGACGGACAAATTATATATATATATACGTACATGTTAACACTATTATTAATGTGTATTAGACTAAGTATTGTTTATCTATTAGGAGAAAAAAATATGTTTATTAATCAAAAATGAAGTAATAAATATCATAAAACAAATATATCTTACTTAAAATAACTAGTACAAAATAAATTGACTAGTCAACAATATTGTTATATTTTGCGCTGTCAACTAAACTTATAATATTTATCATATATTAAACAAATTAGTTCAAATTTTAATTAACTAAACATCAATGCATTTGATTATGTTTCTTGTAATGATATCATTAGTTAAGGAATGTATATGCGTTTCTTCATGCAATTCATACAAACAGTCTTTAATAAAAACTAGTAGATATTTGTGTTTTGTTATTCTAATTTAAATGTTTCAAAACAATATTTTGGTTTAAGTTTAACAAACATTAAATTAAAAAAACTTGGTATGAAGTTAAGACAATGTTGATATTTTTTATAATTATTACATTTTGATAAATGTGTTGACATCGACATTCTCACGACAAGCAACAGTAATACAGTGACACTCATCTGCAAAAACAATAATAGAATAAACAAAGGGATGTGTGGAAACAGATATTCGGTATTCTCAATATTAATAAAAAAAACACGAAACAAACATGCGCAGTTTGTGCTTAGCATTGAGATGTAGTGACTATTCATTATATGGATGTTAGTTTTAACTTACAAGTATGTTATTGTTATGTTGTTGTTAAGTTGTTGTTATGTTGTTCAAATGTTTGTAGATCTTATATGACTTGTTATTTATAACTGAGTCTATCAAACGAGTTGAAAATCATTATGCAAGACTTTGTCGACCATTATATCATTTTTACAATGGAGTTTAGTAAATTCAATAATAAATGAGCACGACTATGGTATTCGTTTTATCACATCACTCAGGAAATAATAACATTTACTGTTCTTGAAAAGGATCACCTCAGTTGGGAACGAGAAAAAATCGGGCATCATATGACGTAACGTCTCAAAATAACGTCATTTAACCATGACAAATCGACGTCATTTATATATTCGGGCAAGTCGTAAAAAAATACTTCGGTTATTTATGTTCGAGAGCTGAGATATACGAAAAACATAAAGCAATCGTTTGTTATAATGTGTTTGTTACAATGTGTTTGGCCTCCTGTATGGAAACTAATAACAATTTCCAGGTTTTAAAAAATGACACTTAAATATCTTTTTCTTTTCGGACATAGAGTAAGTCAGCAACTGTCGACCATAATAGTATTTAAGGCATTTCAGTTATTAAACTGTTTTAATTCTTAGGCATGAACACACTGTCAGGCAAGTATTTACATTAAATAGTTTCAAGATAAACTGAACAAATAAGTTGACCAAAGGATAATTTTGAATATTGTTCACAAACCGAAATTTGCATTTTTTTATGATGAAAAGCAAATTTTATGTATGATAAATATGCAACTGCAACTAACTTCATGAACTGGATTAGAACAGAATATATTTTTTTCTGTAGTAAAGTATAAACTAACAATTTATGTTTTTATGTGCAAAAGAAATGTCCTTTAAGACCTTCGAAGTTATTGCCATGTGTTATGTGTTTTACCTATTATTACAAATAATCAAGTCATTGTTACACAAATCTATCTCCAGAATGTAAATCTCAATTTAATACAAAACTTTAGCCATCATTTTTAAAGTGCAGGTTTGATTAGGTATTAAAAAAATATGCCATAAATTATCATCTTTAGCCACAAGATTTGCTTTTTTCTGCATTGTCTATGCATTTCATTGTAAAAAAATACCCAAAAAATAAACAATTCTCACAAAAAAGCACTGTCAAGAGGTTTTAAAGGATGCGTTTAAAGTTGCCACATATTCTGTCGTGAAAGTAATGAAATACAGTAAGCAAAAACTTACCTTTTTTATATTGTTGTTTCGAAATAAATGCCGCACCGCCAGGCCCGCTTGTCAATCGACACAGTGCTACAGAAGCTAATATTTCGTTTGATACCAAATTTGGCAGTATGAAATGTTGAAACCCTAAAAAATCGTTAAATAAACCCATTTCATCGGTATATTTTCTTTACTATATACTCGAAGACATTATAAATGAACTCGTTCACAGTAGTCCTATGTGGCCGAGTGGTCTTAGGCGCCTTCCAGGATCACTAAACTGTCACCGCCAAGGTCGTAGGTTCGTATTCCGCACGCTCCAAAAATCATGATGTGAGAAAGTGTGCCAGTTACATGAAGGAAGGATGATTGTTCTACTCAGTTATTTCCCTGAAACTTTAAACGTCGGCAATTTAAACACGAACAATGATATAGCTTTTAAGTTAACATAATTTAATATTAAAATTCCTTACAGTATTAAATGCATATTATTATATCATATGATTGTTATCCATAAAATGTTTAAATATGAATTTAAATTAATGAATGCTACAAAATATTAATAATTAATTAACTAAAATGCAATACCTCGTTATTTAACATCTCGTATACACTTTATTATAAGGAAATAACAATGGTTAACATATATGCATGTTTTCCGCCGACTTCAAGTATAAAAGACAGAGTGAGGCTAGAACATTTAGAACTAAGATATTAAACCACTTAGTAACCTTGGAAACAGTGTAGCATTTATACAGATATTAATAAAATATTGATAATACAAATACAGGGTAATAAGAGATGCCATGCAACTAAATATTTAAGCCGTGGTCCGCCGGCGATTAAAGGACGTCAAGTCATAGTTGAGTTGAGTGTAAGCTAGCATGTCTTCGTTGTTTTGAAATATCATCATGTATCATTATTCCATATTAGCAACCTCTGTATGGAGTAAATATAAAACTGATATTACGTTAAACTCTGATACGGTTTAATTATTTCGTTGTTTATTCTATGCTTTTTTATAGTAATTTGTCACTGAAATATTTTTGGTAACTTAACGGTTTAAATAATTGAAATTGTAAATGGCAATTTTAGCGTTTCCATTTATGAAATAAAATAACAATTGTTAAGTTCAGTGATCATGGAATATCAGTTAAATTACACGCCTTTTTTACTACGGTAACATGATTTTTGCGCTTATAAAAACCACCTATGTAATTTGGTTTGAAATATTTTCAAAATGGTTCATTGTTGTTGTGATTTCTTTGCTATAGATGGCATATAATATGCTGAAATAAGACATTATGGTGTTAAAAAAGTCACTTTTATAAGATGCGTTTATGAACTTTTGAAAACTTCTTGTTTAAAATAAATTTATGAAAAACCAAGCTGGTCAACCTATCAAATAGTGTGTACTTTTATGTTTTGGTACATTCCTGCTATGAAAAAATATTCTCCCTCTGTCTGTCTGTCTGTCTGTCTGTCTGTCTGTCTGTCTGTCTGTGTATTAATCAACACTTACTTGTTTTATCTCATAGAATTACGGTTGGTCTTTACTTACCCTCACACAGATTCTGCTACTGAACAAGTTTGTAAAAGTTTTTCACAGTTTTACATTAACAATAAATGACTTTTATTGGATTGTTTCAATTGATATGTCTTTACGAGTAACCGGTATTTTATGATACGGTGTTTGTTAGATTGTTTAATAAAATGGCAATAACGTATAAAATTCATTCATATATAATAGAAATGAAAATAATAATGTATAGTTTTGATAATTTACGATATAAGCGTTCATGTCAGTGTCTCAATTACTTATTGTCTGTTTTGTCTTATATTACAATGTTGGTTAATATTTATTATTGCCGCTTGAAATTATTAAATTGTAATCAATATGGTGATAATTGGATGAAACTTAATATGATCAGTTGTATTGCAGTTATTGTTGAAGATTATCATGTTAGTAACGGATTTGACATGAATTTTTTTCGTTAGTAAAAAATCGCAAGATTTGGCTTATGTCACATGTACAACTATTTTCACAGAGATTATAGTCATGGGTATATACTTATTATTGTTCGTCACAGAACTAAGAGAGAAAGCGCAGGGATTTCTTTACATATTTATTTCTAAGTATTTCTTATAACATATTTCGTTTAAACTTAAATGAAATATTTTAACACATATGCACGCTTCAAAACAGCCGTGATACCTATCTTAGAGCCTAACCCCCAACCCAAAACTTTAGTCTTCCACTCCCACCCTAACTGCTTAATCAAATTTCACTGAACCTTAATTCTTCTAAATGCCTCTGATCCAAACTCCAACTAAGCCCTCACTTTAAGCTTTTATCATTTCAGTCCATTTGCCCAGTAGATTGACAGCCATCACCATAAACCCATATATCTCTATTTTTAGATTTGCTTACGCTTTATTCTTGACAAGCCGGCACTCATCATATTTGACCACTTTTACCTCCCATTGAAATACGCGGGCAATTATTTAGGTACATAAGACATAAGATATGTTATTGACTTTAACTATATACAATTTCTCGTCATCATATACATATATATGACTTTGTATAAATTAACAAATATTTCATTACATGACATGTCTGCTATTTACTTTATATTGATCACCGTAATAAAAGATGTTATAATCATTTCATAAAAATTATTAACATTTGTGTCTTCAACAAAAATCATGAGAATAAACATAATAATGCAAATTTTAAAAAAATAATATTTGGAATTGATCGCCTTATTACACAAGTTTTGGAAATAGATTAACTAAAATTTAGAAGTTCTCTTTTATTTGTAGATTGCAATAATGTTATTTACTTTAAGATATTTGGTCGTATGTTATACAACTTCTTAATATACTTCTTTCTAATTTCATTACAGTTAGAACATATTAAAACAAAGTGATACTCATCTTCAATATCGTCACTTTTACAAATCTGGCATTGTCTTTGTTTTCTTTCTATTCTGTCTATCCTATATCGCCCTGTTTCAATTATTAATGAATGTTCAGATAATCGTAATTTAGTTAAAACACTGCGCAGTTGTTTAGTACATAACACATAACACATCTAAATATCTTTCATAACCATATGTTAGTTTCATATTTCTATACAACAGGTTTAATACTCTATTCGACTTCACATCAACCGTCAAAGTTTGAATGAAACTATCAATCATTCTTTCACGAAAAATCGAAAGAAATATTTATTATTTACATTGTGTTGGATTATCCCATACAGACATAAAACCATAATTATTTAAGATGTACTTAACCTTTAAGACCCATTTGATTAATCCTTTTTCATAATCAGCTAACTAATTTTTATAAACACTGCTTAAACTAATATTATCAGTTGTTGATAATCTGAACCAGTACTTAACAATTTTAAAATATCGAGAAATAAACATCTGAAAACGCCCTAGTTCGCCATAAATACCAAAAGTTTCTTTTACGCCCAGTATAGCTTTGCAAAAGTTTAAGTGAATGCGCTCTTATTCTTTTGATTTCGTAAATCCCCATACCTCGCACGCATAATTAAGACTCGAACTTACAAATGCATCAAATAACTGTAGCGATGTCTTGGCGATTCACTTCAAGCTTTCTTATATAAACAGTTAAAAGATTCATCGCCTTTAGTGCTTTGCCTCTAAGAGACGTCTGATTAAACGCAAATGTCCCTGTGTACTTAAAAACAACGCTTAGATAATTAAAATCCGCACCAACATCTATATTTACGTTATTATATGTCCATTTTTCAGAAATAGTTACTCTACCCCTCTTCCGAAAAACAACAACCTTAGTTTTTTCTGTGTTAACTTTGAGCCCCCAAGATTCACAATATTCATATAACCAATTTAAGCTTTCTTGAAGGTCTTCAGGAGTAGTTACCTATCAAAATCATGTCATCAGCAAAAAGCAGTAATAAAAGGGAAATATAATCTAAGTTAAGGCCATATTTAGGTCTATTTTGTAAAAAAGCTCTCAATCTTCGATAAAAAGAGCGAACCTAAGTGGCGACATTATCTCCCCTTGCTTTAAACCGATTGATATATCAAAAAGACCAACAAAGTTTCACACACGATTTAACAGTACTATACATTGAGCGTACAATTTTGAGCATTTTACCGTTAATACCCAATTTAAAAAGTTTGAGCCACAGCGCATGTCTAAAAACCGAATGAAACGCTTTTTTTAAATCGATAAAAGAACAGTTAAGTCGTTTTTTTCTCAAATAAAACTGTGTCGATAATATTATGAAGTATAAAAATAGCATCCGTTGTAGATCTACCCTTTCTAAAGTCAAACTGTGTGTCATATATAATACTATTTGCATCACACCATTTGTTAATACGTGCGTTCAAGACGCTGGTGAATATTTTCCCAAACAACTTACTAAAGTTATGCCCCTATAACTACGTCTTTGTCCCCTTTTTGTGTAACGGAATAATGACCCCCTTTGTCCATTCCTCAGGAAAACAACCTGTATTGAAAATGAAATAAAATATGACCAAATAATATATCGCAAGTCGAAATGAAAAAATCGTTCAATAAACTATCACTAGACACTTTGTTCGTGCTTCATGTAAGCGAGCGAATTGCGGATTCGACCTCGTTAACTGTTATACAATGTACAGGTATCCAATTCTTCGAATGCGGGATCATTTTGATTAAAATCATTATTGCTATTGAAGTATTTAGCATCTTCCGAAATTTTAAAATTGATCTCCTTAAATAATTCGTTAAAATAAGCATTAAACTCATTTAAAGTAATAAGAGGATTAATTTGTTTTCGTTTAACAAAACACTTCCAACATTCGTGACGCTTCGCATAACGCAATTTTTCCATTTCTATTATTTGTTTAAATTTATAGGAGCGTTTCTTTTTTTAAGCGACTTTTTATATATTAATTTCCGATTCGCAAGTAATTCCCTATTTTCATACGATTTCAATACATTAAAACTATGCAACGGTTCTTTATATTTATTCTTTGCATCTATACACTCGTGATGGAACCATTCTTTTGTATTAATATTACGAATAGAATAGCTTGGTCTCAACACCATGTGTGTTTTTTTTTAAAAAGGAGGATCAGTTTTTGCGTAAAGAATTTGAAAATTGTACGGTAAGGCTATTTATACTATAATTGTTACTCGAGTCTACATTACCTAAGAAACTATTGAAATGCGGCAATTAACTAACTATCTTGTTACGAAATAAAAGTTTATTTTCATTGTCACATTTTAAGGTTTCACGTACATTTGGGTAATAACGATTATTTTTACGTTATCAATTATTACTGTTGAAAATGTCAGTGACGATTGATCACTGAAATTTGCCGATGTGAAAATCATTCACTAACTGAAAACCGCATTCTTTCAACAAAAGAAAATCAATAACACTGGACCCATGCCTGTTTACATACGTAATGCCTCCAACGCCATGATCTTTACCTAGTCCCCCATTCGCCAATCTTAATGATATAGATTTACACAAATCTAACATTTTTTTTCCTTGAGCGTTAGTTATCGTATCTTCGGATATACGTTGTAAAGGGTTGTAAAGGGTTGAAACTCTTGCATTGTGGTTCCACGCCAATATATCATACCTAACGACTCGTATTATATCGTCCTGAAGTAACTGAAATAGGTCAGCATCAATAAGATAAGCAGTTGGTGAAACCTCACTCCACATTTTATCACCACATAAAAACAAATCATCATCATTACCAAAACATTGCTTATCCAACTGCAGCCATATAATTGTATCATTGTGGTTGCATACAACAAAAATACCATTTTTTTAATATTATTTGTTACATAAACAACAATACCACCACTGTTCCGTTTAGCTCTCCTGTGTCTAAATTTCCTAAAAAAGATTTAAACACTGATAATCTGGGAAATATTTTCACTTTCTTTTGAGGTCTAAGTTTCAGAAAGAATAATACTATAATTTTTAAACAAGATGTTCACAAAATCAGCACTCTTTCGTTTGGGATTAGTTAGTCCATTACAGTTTCAAACAATCACTAATATTGAGTCCATTCTCGGCGTTTACCTATTCGTTGTTTACCTGTCTCCAATCTATGTACAAGTTATTATAGCTGATCCATGCTCGTTTCACTTCATATTTCGCTCCTTTCATTCTTGGGGTAAGTTTACGATATTTGGTGGTCACTTCCGGTGGAAATTGCTCGTGCATATACAAGTCACTGCCTGTTAGCTTGAAGCGTAGTTTGCTTACCATCTCTCTATCTGGGAATAAGTTGAATTAACAAACTAATTTGCGTTTATAACCTTGCGCCGGGGGTCCGATTTTATGCACTCGTTCTAATTTTAAGTTATTCAAAACATCCTGTGCAATCTCAAGCTTTTCGTGCAAAATCTGCCTCATACATGTAAATGTTATTAATATATTTCCCAATTTACTAACATGATGTATTATCTTCCTTGATCCAATAATACTCGATTAAACTATTTTAATAATGATGAATAATAAGTGTCAATAATACATTCTGTAATTCTTGTATCATCCATATCTACCAGTCTATTTAAATATTTATCCCGAAGCTCCATTTTCTGAAGACACCGAACTTAGTCGAGGAGGAACAACTCAAAGGGATAGCACTTATTGGAAATGTTCACACTTCCAATCAGTATAAATATATATATGTTGGAAATATAAGCCATTTTGTGTTTTGAATTAAAAAACAAACTAAATAAATTCCAAAAAACGTCGGCATGAATATAAACAGTAAACACAATCTACATTAGCTCGTTTAAAGTTATAGAAAACAAACAAATAAAATAATTCGTTTAAATTTATGCCATTTGTGTGCAAATCTATTGAATCATTTGAAAAAATATCGTCCGATTTATGCATAAGATCAAGTGTAGAGGTGATTACTAGCATGAATATTTATTAAAGTGTGATTGAAAGGACACAACCTCAACTTGACAAGAGTTATGTTAACATTGTTAAACGATTTCTGGAATACGTAAACGTCGAATGATTTTCTATTACAAAAGTTATCAAGATATGGTAATTATAAGAATTCAGAGTTCGAAGATGGCTATGACTTCACATTTGTCTTTATATCAAATAATCACTTCTCAAGTCTGTTTAATAACGGCATTGTACAAGTATAAATGGTTTATTATTTCTACTTCTAGATTAATATATCATCAATCCAAGAAAGTCTTTAGCTTTTGTCACTAAACCCACCAAGAAATGGAGAAATATCGGGAAAATAATAATACAGCAAGCATGAGAGAGTTTATAACCCTAACGATGCAGTCATACCATCACAGTTTTCCATTTCATACGAATGTAGCTTTTAATGTTAAGGACAGCATGAATGCAGAATTTGGCGTTTGGAATATAAAATTTTCCTCAACAGTTGTGGGTCTTCCTAGTCCTAACCCTCTCTCATTTTCAATTTCAATTTGCATATTTAAAAAAAAAGAAACTAGCCACTAATATAACACGGAACCAGCAATAAAGTAGTAGTAGTAGTAGTAGTAGTAGTAGTAGTAAAAGTAGTAGAAGTAGTATCAGTAGTAAAAGTAGTAGTAGTAGTAGTAGTAGTAGTAGTAGTAGTAGTAGTAGCAATAGTAGTAATAGTAGAAGTAGTAGTAGTAGTAGTAGTAGAAGAAGAAGAAGAAGAAGAAGAAGAAGAAGAAGAAGAAGAAGAAGTGGTAGAAGCAATAGTAGAGGTAGTAGTAGTAGTAGTAGTAGTAGTAGTAGTAGTAGTAGTATAATAATAATAAGAAGAAGTGTTAGAAGCAATAGTAGAGGTAGTAGTAGTAGTAGTAGTAGTATAAGAATAATAAGAAGAAGTGGTAGAAGCAATAGTAGAGGTAGTAGTAGTAGTAGTAGTAGTAGTAGTAATATTAGTAATTGTAGTAGCAGTAGTAGTAGTAGTAGTAGAAGAAGAAGTGGTAAAATCAATAGTAGAGGTAGTAGTAGTAGTAGTAGTAGTAGTAGTAGTAGTAGTAGTAGTAGTAATAGTAGTAGTAGTATTAATATAAGTAGTAGTAGAAGTAGAACTAGTAATATAAGTAGTAGTAGTAGTAGTTGTAGTAGTAGTAGTAGTAGTAGTAGTAACAGTAGAAGCAGTAGTAGTAGTAGCAGTAGTAGTAGTAGTAATAGCAGCAGAGGTCGTAGTAGTAATATTAGTAGTAAAAGTAGCAGTAATATGAGTAGAAGAAATACTAGCTGTAGTAGCAGTAGCAGAAGTATTGGTTTTAGTACACAGAAGCAATAGTAATAGTAGTAGAAGTAGAAGTAGTAACAGTAGCAGTCGTAATAGTACTAGTAGTAGTAGTAAAAGTTGTAAAAGTAATATGAACTAAGGCATTGCCTCTCTTTGGGTCGAACTTTAATTTTATACGTATAGTAAACAAACAAATACAAAATAAACTTTAAAGTACATGTATTATATGTTTAGGATAATGTTGCAGTTGTTTCCACTATATATTTAATATGTATTATGTTTATCATATTTAATCAAGCTATATAAGTGGATGCTGGTCACAAAATATGTTTGACGTGGGTTTTTCGTCAGTTTTAAATGTTTCTTGCATAATATATATGTCACAGTATGTACCTAAACTGTTGAGAGAGAAACATATGTCAACGGTCTGGTTAGCTCAGTCGATAAAGCACTTGACCTGTAAGTGAAAGGTCCCGAGTTTGAGTCTGCAATGGCTGCATATTTTTCTTGCCTTATTACATAAACATAATACATGTCTATAGTATAGTTTACACTGTGCAGATAGCCAGTATGTATTTTTACTGGGGTTTCAAAACAATTTCAAAACAGATCTAGAAGACAAAGGAATCAATCTCAGTACAGCCACCGTCCTTTTGTAAATAACCTTAAATTTCTCACAAAATGTTTTTAGACTACCGGAGCGAGGATTGGTCCGACAACTTCGGCATTGAGAAGTAAATGGTTATTTGACAACAACACTATGGACAACTCTGCCACAGAAGGAACCATTTGTATAAGTCTTAACACCAGACATTCATACTGTATTCAAGCATAAATAGAGTTCTTGCAGTTTAAATGTTAAAATATGTTTAACTAAATGTATATTTCTTGACAAATGTTGGAAACGTCTAGGACACAGGACTAGACTAAAATTTAAGAGAAGTCTCTGGACAGGGCAGTAATTTGAACCTCCATCTCCCATGTACCAAGAAAAAACAACAGCATTGTGCATGACTGCATACATAAACCAACACATTTACTTAAGTTCCCAAATCAGCAGCTGAGGCATCGAAATATATATGAAATATACAATCTGGACATAGGTTCCCTTCAGTTCTTGGCCAGACACTTCTACAATCTGGTTGTAATACTAAACAAGACAAACAAAATAGACAAAAGATATAGATGTGTATGATTATAAAATGCAGTCCACGGAATATATAATTTTCGAATATAAGGCAGTCAGAAAGAGTAAGCATAAGTTAGTAGCATTTTGTCCATGCAGCAGCAAACATTATAAAAAAATATACATTTTTAAAAGAGAATAATTTCATTAAAAAAATAAAACAAACAATATTTTTTTCACCATATCTAAGCATCTCTTTTCATGTTGTTCGCAACTGCTGGGATTCGAACCCAGAATTTCTACAAAAGTGTAGTTGTGTTTGCCAGTTACACCACAGAAGCATATCATGTTGTACTAAGATCATGGACTTAAATATTTACCAAATCAAATTATGTAAATTAATAGAAATTAATATTTGAAATAGCTCGAATTTCTATTAATAAAATGCACTCTTGTAACACAGCACTACATGTTTGTTTTCTAATACTATATACATGTAGTATAATATCAAATTTTGTGAAATAAAAAATCAGATCGACTCCTCCTTTTTTATGGGGGAAAACGCTTCAATAATCTGGAAGCTAGTCTTTAATCGAAATATACAGGTATTGATTTCAAGTCAGGTTGAAACATCTAAAGCATCAGCTGTGTGTTTTATGGTATTTTTTACATAAATATATGTACTTTACAAAATGGTAAATTTGGATATCTCGGTCACAAATGAATGCCCCCCTTTGTAAAATGAATCGCACCTTAGGATTTATTCATGTTAAGTCTATAATGTGTCTGACTGTCAATTCAAGGGTTGTGAGATCCAATTGATGGTACTTGCGCATACAATTTTAATATGTCAAATAAGGGCAATAATTTGGATTTTATTCATGCAAGAGTAATCTTACTTATAAAGTCTTGCTTTAAGTTTAAATCAAATCAAATACATTGAGTGGTTGATGAAGTATGGACAAGAGGGTACGTGCAAGCAAAACTAACCAGAATTTCTAAGTCAAACAAGGGCAATAATTTGCATTATATTAATCCAAGAGTTATCTAACTTAGTTATCATAGTATGTTTGATTACTGGGAAGTGTTGTGTTAAGTTTCAAGTCAATACATGCAATGTTTATTGAGACTGGGACTTGCACACAAAACATTAACCAAGGTGGGACGCTGACATCCGGGTGAGCAGAATAGCTCTCTTTATTCTTTGAAAAGTCGAGCTAAAAACAATTTGAAAATTGTTTACAGTAACAAAGACAACTCCGTCAGAATTTACAATGTATTTACCAAAACTCAAATGAAAACAAAGCAAAAGGCCAACTAACAATAAATGTATGTTACAAGTACTGTTCTCTGATTGAAATAATTACATCATGACATGAACAGGGAGGTTACCGACTTATATTAATATAATTATATGAATACATACATTGTTGGAAACCGTAAATTATAATGTGTTTTTAATCAAGAGGCCCATGGGCCTTAACAGTCATCTGATTATCCAAAAAACATTCACATAAATCTATTCGGTCGTAAGAAATAACTTTTTGTCAAATTCTCTTATATAGATTTAGTAAAGTAGGCCTCACTCCAAGGCAAAACCGTGTGACCCATGGACATGCAATTCACAATTTTTATAAATGACCCATATATGTCCATAATCATGCTCCCTATTTATTTCCCAGTGCTCTCCTATATTGAGAAAAAGATTTTCAAAGTTTACCTTACTATGACCGTTTTCAAAATGTTGATTCACCCATGTATACCAAAGCTGTATACAATATATCATTACAGTTATGAAACTGGATAAGCCATATATAACCTGAAATGTGTTAAAAATGGCGTTAAACCCGATTAAAAAAAAAAGAATGCATTTAAATCACTGTTCTCATTAATTAAAGTTTTATAACTATTATATCAACTACTATAATATGCCGCCGCACCATGTGTATCAATACAATTGTTTGTTATCATCAAGATTGACCAAGCTATTTTGCCATATTTGGCCAAGTCATCCTAAAAGAATGATTGATTGCTGTGTCTCGACTCAGTATTTTAAAGAAAAATGGACAGATATCATGAAAAAATAAAAAGTTAACGCTTTGAAAGGCAATAAAAAGTTGAAGTAGCTGCAATATTTAGCGAGTAGGTAGGAGCACAGCAAATACATGTCCAACTTGTTTTATTTTGATGCCAGAGTGCAACCCTCCATTACTGAGAGCACTTCTGTGCTAAAGATCACATACCTGTCACATGTGAAGTTGTTGGTTCAAGTCAAGCTGTATATGTATACAATTTATTAGAGTTAACCAATTTCCCCTGAAAGGTTCTACTCAGACTTATGTTTCTTTTTGGAATATACATATTACGATACTTTTTTATGTTTTTGTTCATTATTACACCTAGCGTACAGCTTGCATTGCCACTACAAGGCACTGTTCGTTCACCCATTATCAAATTCCACATGCACACTTTTTCCCCCATGCCATTAACCCTTGCCCGGCGCTGCTATCAAAATAAGGATTCTGGGTAGTGATAATGCCCTGCCTAAATGAATTCTGAGTAGTGATAACGGTTACGCCCTACTCATCGGAATTATGCAAGGAATGTGAATATATGCCCAATGTAACAGTGATAATAGACAAAATTTAGTATAGATAAACTACATCTAGACTTTTAGTACCATGCCTAATAATGTTGTTAAAATACATTCCCCTGACAGTGCTGTACAATCCTATAGCCAGATGTTCTGAACAAGTAGGAAATTATACAAGTCAATGGCCAAGTAGAAACTTGTATAAGTCACCATTTACAAAAGTTTAGTCTCTGTAATTACTTTAATTGGTGCACATACACATGGGGATTTATTGCCACTGACCACTTAATCATTACTCTGGATCAATTATCATTCAATTATCTCCAGACGGCATTCGATAAGATGTCCAAAAATACATAGCTGTTTTGATGGTAGCATAACCAGTATAAGCTGGTTAGCTCCATTAGCTCAGTCGGTAAATCACAAAAACTTTAGCATTGAGGTTGTGGGTTAGATCCCTGGGGCTGGCCAATTAAAAACAGTCGTTCAGATGGGTATTTAAATCGAGGATCCATGTGGTGGCGCTTAACACTGAGCACACTAGAGAACCAGAAGAAACATACAGTTGGTTTCAATCTGTAACCTGCACTATCCCCCTGGAACCTAAAATGATCAACACTCTTCTCGGGTAATCGCCAGTATGGGATGTTTATGTCCGTAAAAGTAGGTAAGTTACTTTCGCGCCAAACACCATGACAACTACAGATATTAAAAAAAGTGTTGATGTTTACAAGGACTTGTATAGAAGGATAGGAAACTTGTATCTCCTGACTAAATGTTGATAAAATAGCACACGAAGGATTACTAATTTGGCATGAGTGTTCACAAAACCCCAACTAGTTCCCTTTCCATCTGTATATAATTCCTTGATGTTTATGTCCATGAATTTAAGGTTAGCAACTTTCGCAGCACACACTATGACAAATACAGACATTTAAACATATGGTAGGTATTTATGTCTGTAAAATGTTGGGTTAGTGACTTTTGTGCCACACACCATGACAACTACAGATATAACAAAAATGGTTGCGGATTATGTTCTCTCAACACACTGTGAGTTTGGGTCCGACTGTAGCTTCAATTTCACATGCTGTGGTCCACGGGTGATGGTGGTTTAATCTACCTACTAGTTCATCTACTTTAATTTTGTGTTAAAAACAGGTAGTGGTTTAGTCAACCTTAATTTAGTATAGTGTTATGTGGCACGCCAAATATACAGCAAGAACACTGACAATTGTGGATAGGTGAGAACCAGTTATGGTCTGTTGAACTAACTAGAGCTATAATTATGTAATTGAAAAGGATTAATGAGTAAAAGAATACATTAGTTTATTTTAATTTAATCAAAACAATTTTAGGCAAAACACTTAGCAATATCATATATATCACCAACATTGCCGATGAAACAATCAACCACGTGGATACTATTTGTAAATATTGCCAATTGTGCAGGAAATTGAATACCATACCCGATGTAGTGAATATACATTGGTCACTTACAACAATATTGTTGTTAAGCTAGCTTTTACAGCGATGTAGTTAAAGTGCACCGATTGCATTGGAAGTTAAGCAACTATGTACAGTGTTAGGGGAGTGTTAGTAATTAGATGGGTGACCGATGTTACTTTAATGGCAACGAAGATAAACTTTCGAACCCATGCCTACACGAATCTCTCTTTCTTTGGAATGGGATGGGATATGGCAATGGACTGCTGAAAGCCACAGGCTGTGCTGTTGGGTATAAGCCATAAAGGTAAAGAGGGGAAGAGTGTAGTGAGTGTACATATTGGTCACTAACAACAGTCTTTTCTGTGAAGCTAGTTTTTACAGCGACATGGTTAAGCAACGATGTACAAGATAAGTACTTGGATGGCTGACCGATGTCACTTTAGCGATATTCATACTTCTCGGAAGTGATCGAATTCAGGTTATGATCGAAAATACGTTACGGCACCATACAATTGTAAACATCAAACAATTGTTCAGTTATTTTCTACTCTCGCAAGATGGACATGGTTATTCTGAGAGCCATTTCCAGGACAAAAATGATACGATACTAAGCAACAATTATCTATACACGTATATTTACCTTTGATAACACCAGCAAACTGTTGAAAACGCAAACAAATTTAAACAGCAATCGGAATACTTTTCATTTTACCTGCAATTACTTTGACCGATACTTTGCGAAACATATTTACTGCAGAGCAATCACTTTGTCGTCTGGTTTGGTATTTTAATTATCAACTAAAGTTAAGAATTTTATTGATCAAAAAAGTTTAATTATTTTAATATTATTTTACTTTTTTTTAAACAAGATTTTGTTAGTTTTATTCTATTTGGAATAATAGTCACGAGGCAACGTATGGGTTAAAGGTCGTCGTGTTTTTTTTCAAAATGCACCACTTCTCACTGAGTTCTAGATGTCGCTCGAGTGATACCGTAACGGGTTCGTAAACGAACTCGCGCTTCTGGCGATTTCGGTTTCGACCCCTATTAGTAGTAGAAGTAGAAGTAGTAGCAATTGTCGAAGTAGTAATAGTAGTTATAGTACTAGTCATAGTAGTAATAATAGTAGTAGTAGAAGTAGTAGTAGTAGTAGTAGTAGTAGTAGTAGTAATAGTAGTAAAAGAAGTACATGTAGTGGCAAAAGTACAAGTAGTACTAGTAATATTAGTAATACTGATGATAGAAACAAAACTAGTTGTAGTAGCAGAAGAAATAGTTATAGTTTTAGTAGTAGCAGAAAAAGTTGTTATAGTTAAAACAGTTGTAGTAATATATGTAGTAGTAGAAGAAATATTGGTAGTAGTAGTAGTCAATGTAGTAATAGTAGTACAAGCAGTAGTAAAAGAATAAGTAGTAGAAGTAGTAGTAGTAAGTATGATCATAGTAGTTATATTAGTAGCAGTAATATAAGTATTAAAAGTAACATAAGTAGAAGTAGTATTAGGAGTAGTAGTAGTAGAAGTAGTAGTAATAGTAGCAGTGATTGTAGTAATAGTAGTAGTAGTATAATAGTAGTAGTAATAGTAGCAGTAGTAGTCGTATTAGTAGAAGTAGTAGTAGTAATAGTAGTAGTAGTAGTAGCAGTAGCAAAAGTAGAAATAATAGTAGTAGTAGTAGTAGTAGAAGAAGTAACAGTGATCATAGTAGTAGTAGTAGTAATAGTAGTAGTAGTAGAAGTAGTGGTAACAGTAGTAATAAAAGAAGTACATGTAGTGTCAAAAGTAGAAGAAGTAGTAGTTATAGTAGATATAGTAGAAGTAACAATAAAAGTAGTAAAAGTAGTTATAGTAGTAGTAGTAGTAGTTGAAGTAAAAGTAGTAGTAATAGTTGATATAGAAGTAGTTGCAGTAGGAGTGGTATTAGTAGTAGTAATAGTAGAAGTAGTATAAGTAGCAGTAGTTGTAGTAGTAGTAGTAGTGACAGATAGTAGTAGTAGAAATACAAGCAGTTTTAGTAGAAGTAGTAATGGTAGTAATAGTAGTAGTAGTAGTAGTGAGAATAGAAGCAAAAGTAGTAGTAGCATTAGTAGAGGTAGTAGAAGTAATAGCATTGGTGGCAGTAGTAGTAGTAATAGTAGTAAAAGAAGTCGTAATAGTAGTAGTAGTAATAGTAGAAGTAGTAGAAGTAGTAGTAGTAGTAGCAGTGGTCGTAGTAGTAGTAGTAGTAGAAATAAAAGTAAAAGTAGTACCAGTAGTAATAGTAGTAGTAATACCAATGGCCACGGTACTAATATTAGTAGTGGAAGTAGTAGTTATATTAGAAGCAGAAGTAATATGAGTAGAAGCAGTAGTAGTACTAGTAGATGCAGTAGTAGTTGTCATAAGGAAGAAGTACATATAGTAGCAAAAGTAGAAGTAGTAATATTGAGAATAGAAGCAATACTAGTATTAGCAGTAGTAGTAGTAATAGTAGTAGTAAAAGAAGAAGTAGTATTAGTAGTAGTAGTAAAAGTAGTAGTAGCAGTGATCGTAGTAATAATAGTAGAAGTAATAATAGTTTTAGTTCTAGTAATAGTAAAAATGTACATGTAGTGGCAAAAGTAGAAGTAGTAGTAGAACATGTAGTAGAAGTAGTAGTAGTAATAGAAGCAGTGGTTGTAGTAATAGTTAGTATTAATAGTAGTAGTAATAGTTGTAGTAATAGTAGTAGTAGTAGTGGTAGTAGTAGTGGTTGCAGTAGTAGCAGTAGCAAAAGTATTAATAGTAGTAGTAGCTGTGATCGTAGTAGAAATATTATAAGTAGAAATAGTAATACTATGAGTAGACGAAGTAACAGTGGTCGTAGTAGTAGTAGTAGTTGTAGTAGCAGTAGTAGCAGTAATAGTTAAAAAGTTACATGTAGTGGCAAAAGTAGAAGTAGTAGTATTAATATTAGTGCTAGTGATGATAAAAGCAGTCGTAGTAGTAGTAGTAGCAGTAGTCGTAGTAGTAATATTAGTAATAGAAGTAGCAGTAATATAAGTAGAAGTAACAGTTGCTGAAGTAGTAGTTGTAGTAGTAGTAATAGTAGTAGTATTAGTAGTAGTAGTAGTTGCATTTGTAGTAGTAGTAATAGTAGCGGTGGTCGTAGCAGTAATAGTGGAAGCAGTAATATTAACAGTAGTAGTAGAAGTAGTAGTAGTAGTAGTAGTAGAAGTAGTAGTAAAAGAAATACATGCAGTGGCAAAAGTAGAAGAAGTAGTAATAGTGATGATAGAAGCAATAGTAGTAGAAGTAGTAAAACAGTAATTATTGCAGTAGTAGAAAGAGAAGAAGTGATAGAAGTAGTAGTAGAAGTAGTAACAGCAGAAGTACATGTAGTTTTAATGGTAGTAGTAGAAATTATAGTAGTAGCAGTAGTAGAAGAAGTAGTATTAGCAAAGGTCCTAGTAGTAATATTAGTTGTAGAAATGCTAGTTTTATTAGAAAATGAAATTATAGTAGTAGTAGCACTACAGTAGAAGTAGTAGTAGTAGTAGTAGTAGTAGTAGTAGTAGTAGTAGTAGTAGTAGTAGTAGAAGAAGTAGTAGTAATAGTCGAGGTAGTAGACGTAGTAGTAGTTGTAGAAGTAGTAGTAAAAGAAGTACATAGAGTGGCAAAAGTAGAAGTTTTAGCAGTAATAGTGATGAAAAAAAGCAATAGTAGTATTAGTAGTAGAAATAGTAATAGTTGTAGTAGTAGTAGTAGAAATTGTGGTAATACTAAAAACAAAAGTAGAAGTAGTAGTAATAGCAGCAGTAGAAGTAGTAGTAGTAGTAGTAGTAGTAGTAGTAGTAGTAGTAGTAGTAGTAGTAGTAGTAGTAGTAGTATAAGTAGAAATAGTATAAATAGTAGTAGTAGTAGTAGTAGTAATATTATTTTTAGTAATAGTAGTAGTAGTAGTTATAGTATAAGTAGTAGTTGCAGTGATCGTCGTAGTAATATTAGCAGAAGAAGCATCAGTAGTAGAAGCAGAAGTAGTAGAGTAGTAGGAGTAGCAGTGGTCGTAGAAGTTGTTGTAATAATAGTAGTAGCGGTAGTAGTAGTAGTAGTAGTAGTAGTAGTAGTACTAGTTAAATAAGTGGTGTTAGTAAAGGAAGTACATGTAATAGCAAAAGTAGAAGTAGTATTAGTTATGGTTCTAAAAGTGGTGATAGAAGCAATAGTAGAAGTAGTATAAGTAGTTATATTATCAGTAGTAGTTGTAGCATTAGTAGTAGTAGTAGTACTAATTAAATAAGTGGTGGTAGCTAAAGAAGTACATGTAATGGCAAAAGTAGAAGTAGTATTAGTAATAAAAGTGATGATAAAATCAATAGTTGAAGTAATATAAGTAGTAATATTATTAGTAGTAGTTGTAGCATTAGTAGTAGTAGTAGTATTACATTCAGTTGTTTGAACAAACATTTTGAATTATTGAATTTTCCTCAACAGCTCCGGGGCCATCTCCGTCTCAAATATCTTTTCAATATTGATATCATTTTACATATTTAAATAAGGAAACAAGCTACTACTACTACAAGATAGTAGTAGAAGTAGTAAAAGTGGTAGTAGTAGTTAAAGTAGTGATAGTTGTAGAAGTATATGTAGTAGTAGTAGAAGAAGAAGTAATGGTACTAGTTCATGCAATAGTAATAGTAGTAATATTTGTAGCAGAAGTAGTTATAGAAGCAGTAGAAGTAGGAATAGTAATATTAGAAGTAGTTGTAGTAGTCGTAGAAGTGGTATTAGTAGTAGAAGTGGTAATAGTAGTAGTAATAGTAGATATAGTAGTAGTTGTTTTAGTAGTAATAGTAGTAATAATATATATAGTAGTAGTTGTAGTAGTCGTAGTAGTAGTAGTAGTAGTAGTGGTAGTAGTAGTAGAAGTAGCAATAGTAGTACTTATAGTAGAAATAGTAGTAGAAGTAGCAATAGTAATATTAGATATAGTAACAATTGTAATAGTCGTAGAAGTAGTATTAGTAGTAGAAAAATTAATAGTAGTAATAGTAATGGTAAAACTAGTAGTAGTAATGAGAATAGAAGCAATATTATTAGTAGCAGTAGTAGTAGAGGTAGAAGTTATAGCAATGGTCTTAGTATTAGTAGTAGAAGTAGTAATAGTAGTAGTATAAGTAGTAGTAGTAGTAGAAGTAGTAGAAGTAGTAGCAGTGGTCGTAGTAGTAGTAGTAGTAGTAGTAGTAGTAGTAGTAGTAGAAATAATAGAAGTAGTGGTACAAGTAGAAGTAGTAGAATTAGTAATAGTAGTACCAGTAGTAGTAATAATTGTGGCCGTAGTACTAAATATAAGTAGGTTGGAAGTAGTAGTTATATAAGTAGTAGATGTAATATGAGTAGTTGCAATAGTAGTATTATCAGTAGTAGTAGCAGTGGTCGTAGTAGAAGTAATAGTAATAGTAGTAGTAGAAGTAGATACAGTAGAAGTAGTAGTAAGAAATGAGTGCATATAGTGGCAAAATTATTAGTAGTAATAATGAGAATAGAAGCAATACTAGTAGTAGCAGTAGTAGTAGAAATAGTAGTAAAAGAAGAAGAAGAAGTAGACGAAGTAGTAGTATTAGTAGTAGTAGCAGTGGTCGTAGTAATAGTAGTAGAAGTTATAGTAGTAGTAGTAGAAGTAATAGTAAAAGTAGTACATTTAGTGGCAAAAGTAAAAGTAGTAGTGGTAATAGTGATGATAAAAGCAATGGTTATAACAGTAGTAGAAATAGTAATAGTAGTAGTAGTAGTTGCAGTGATCGTCGTAGTAATATTAGTAGAAGAAGAAGTAGTAGTAGTAGCAGTAATAGTAGTAGTAGGAGTAGCAGTTGTCGTAGTAGTAGTAGTAGTTGTAATAATAGTAGTAGTGGTAGTAGTAGTAGTAGTAGTAGGAGTAGCAGTGGTCATAGTAGTAGTTGTAATAAAAGTAGTAGCGGTGGTAGTAGTAGTAGTAGAAGTAGGAGTAGTAATATTAGAAGTAGTTGTAGTAGTCGTAGAAGTGGTATTTGTTTAAGAAGTAGTAATAGTAATAGTAATAGTATATATAGTAGTAGTTGTAATAGTAGTAAAAATAGAAATAGTAGATATAGTTGTAGCAGTAGTAGTAGCAGTAGTAGTAGTAGTAGTAGTAGTTGTAGTAGTAGTATTAGTATTAGTAGTAGTAGTAGTAGTAGTAGTAGTAGTAGTAGAAGGAATAGTTGATATAGTAGTAGAAGTAGCAATAGTAGTAATAGTAGATATAGTAATAGCTGATGTAGTCGTATTAGTAGTAATATTAGTAGAAGTAGCAATAGTAGTAGTAAAATTAGTTAAAGTAGTAGTACATGTAGTAGTAAAAGTAGTAATAATAGTAGATATAGTAGTAGCTGTAGTAGCAGTAGTATCAGTAGTAGTAATAGAAGTAGTTGTATAAGTAGTAGAAGTAGTAGTAGTAGTTGCAGAAGTAATATTAATAGTAGAAGTAGAAATACAAGCAGTATTAGTTTAAGTAGTAATGGTAGTATTAGTAGTTATAGTAGTAGTAATGCGAATAGAAGCAATAGTATTAGTAGCAGTAGTAATATTAGTAGTTAATGTAATAGCAGTGGTCGTAGTATTAATAGTAGTAGTAATAGTAGTAGTAGTAGTAATAGTAGAAGTAGTATTTGTAGTAGTAGTAGTAGCAGTGGTCGTAGTAGTAGTAGTAGTAGTAGAAGAAGTAGTAGTAGTAGTAGTATAAATAATAGTAGTAGTTGTACTAGTAGAAGTAGTAGAATTAGTAATAGTGGTACCAGTAGTAGTCGTAGTAGTACCAGTGGCCGTAGTACTAATATTAGTAGTGGAAGTATTATTTATATTAGTAATAGAAGTAATAAGAGTAGTAGCAGTAGTAGTATTAGTAGTAGTAGTAGTGGTAGCAGTGGTCGTAGGGGAAGTAATAGAAGTAGTAGTAGTAGATGCAGTAGTAGTAGTAATAAGAAAAGAAGTACATAAAGTGGCCAATGTGCTAGTAGTAATATTGAGAATAGAAGCAATACTAGTAGTAGCAGTAGTTGCAATAATAGTAGTAGTAGAAGAAGTAGTAGACGAAGTAGTAGTATAAGTAGTAGTATTAGTAGCAGTAGTAGTAGCAGTGGTCGTAGTAATAATAGTAGAAGTTTAGTAGTAGTAGTAGAAGTTAAAGTAAAAGAAGTACATGTTGTGGCAAAAGTAGTAGTAGTAATAATGATGATAAAAGCAATAGTTATAATATAAGTAGAAATAGTAATAGTTGTAGTAGTAGAAATAGTTGTAGTAATAAAAACAGTAGCAGTGATAGTAACTGTAGAAGTAGTGGTGGAAGTAGTAGTAGTAATAGTTGTAGTACATGTTATACTACTACTAGTAGTAGTAGTAGTATTAGTAGTACTGGTAGTAGTAGTAATTGTAGTAAATGTTATAGTACATGTAATAATAGGAGTAGTAGTAGTAGCAGTAGTAGTAGTAGTAGTAGTAGTAGTAGAAGTACTGGCAGTAGTAGTAATAGTAGTTGTAGTTTTAGTGGTCACAGTAGTTATATCAGTTGTAAAATTAATAGTTGTAGTAGCAGTAGTAGTAGCAATAGTAGTAGTAGTAAAAGTGGTCGTAGAAGTAGTAGAATTAGTAATAAAAGAAGTACATATAGTGGCAAAAGTATTAGTAATAGTAGTAATAGTAGTAATAGTGAGAATAGAAGCTATAGTAGTATTAGCAGCAGTAGTAGTAATAGTAGTAGTAGTAGTAGTAATAGTAGTAGAAGTAGCAATATTATTAGTAAAATTAGTTATAGTAGTAGTAGTAGTAGTAGTAGTAGTAGTAGTTAAAGTATTAGTAATAGTAAATACAGTAGTAGTTGTAGTAGTAGTAGTGTTAGTAGTAGTAGTAGAAGAAGTAGTAGTAGTAGTAGTTGTAGTTGTAGTAGTAATAGTAGTAGAAGTAGCAATATTATTAGTAAAATTAGTTATAGTAGTAGTAGTAGTAGTAGTAGTTGTAGTAGTAGTAGAAGTAATAATAATAGTAGTAGTATTAGTAGAAGTAGTAGAATTAGTAATAGTTGTACCAGTAGTGTTCGTCATATCGTGGTTTTGTTTAGTTAAGCTACAATGTATGTTCAGACTTTTTGTCTTCGAATATTTTATTTCTCTTTATACATATACATGTACATACTTGTAAATAGCAACCCAATATTCATAACACAATATTGGAGATAAGTGTGGATATTTTACTATCAATATTGTATCCGTATTATATTTAAACAATATCACAATGGGTTATATAAATATTATCAGCCTTCATGTATACATTGAGAAACAAGTTGGTGTATGCAGACATTTAAGAAGGGGGATGAGACAACAGAAGGAAGATAGGGTAAAGAGGAGAAGCACTTAACACTGTAAGTCTGAAATCAATTTGTTGAAATCATTAATTCTGTTGTAATTCGTCCCATTTGCCATTATGCTGTCCAAGATTATATGCTCAGAAAGGTGTGCTTAAGCACTGGCTAACCTTTCTGGATCCTTTGAAATAGTCGTTAGGTTAACTGATCGTCTGTTAGCCCTCAGGGGCCTAAGAATGACGCTAAATATTCAAACAAACAAATGTTAGCCGGAATATTGTCTTGTTTGCATGCCCGTAGCACTGTGGATTTGCTTAGTTTAACGGTGACGTTGTGTTGAATACCCACTGTAAATTACAATATTTATTAATTTATCAATTGGTTAAAAAAATCATTATATTTAAGATGTTGAATTTGAACTTAAATTATAGAGCCTGGTTTTGTTAAATACATCCATTTCAATCTTTTAAAATGTTACCGTAACGTATGAATAACACTTGGCACAAATATGT
Source organism: Panopea generosa (assembly GCA_029582155.1). NCBI lineage: Eukaryota > Metazoa > Mollusca > Bivalvia > Adapedonta > Hiatellidae > Panopea > Panopea generosa. The sequence goes on from CM055899.1 coordinate 80,535,421, forward strand.
CAAATGTAAATGGGGTATAATCAATGAAATGCATGAAACACGGAAATGTAGTGTCCGTAAGGATTTAACTCGCACACATTCATATTTGCAAATATGTTCGAGCGTTTAAACGCATTCACCGTACAGCTATTCGTG